>BLLK01000057.1:335086-796113 GCA_021927905.1 Chaetoceros tenuissimus
ATCATCGTATTGCCTGGAGTTCGAGAGATTACTTATAATACTTTTAGAAATTGTACAAATGTCAAGATTGTTATTATGGCCGATACAGTCAAGAGAATTGAAAGGTGGGCTTTCGAGGGTTGCAAAAGTCTAATGTTTGTTCGACTCTCAAGAAATATTGAATACATTGGAGTGAGGACATTCGCTTACTGTAAATCTCTAACTTCGATCTACATTTCAGAATCTTGTAGAGAGATTGGTTGGGGTGCATTTTACGGATGTAAGAAGTTGATAATCTTGAGTGTTCCCCAACACACTTCCCTAGGTAATTTTCTTATTGATGATTCGGATTTGTTATCAGAGTTGGATATTCCGGATTTGTTATCAGAGTTGAATATTCCGAATCATGAGAAAGTCAATTCGTGGATTAAATCAATAAATAAAGAGGAAGAATTTGAACTTCACCTTGAATGTGCATCCTATGGACCTTCAGGAGAAGTCATCTATAGTATATTAAAGGAACGAGGTCTTACCTATTTCCATGAGGAAAACAAAATTGGGATTACAGCTTTTCAATATTTAAAAGCGAATCCATTTTTTGAAATAGAAGAACAGCACTTGATCAACAAATTTGTGCTTGGCATGATTGGCGAAACCATTACTTAATTAGTTGACAAGATGTACTTTGATAATATGAAAACAATATCATTAATAACTTCATTTCTAAACAATATTGTCAGCCTAGTCTAAATATAAATATTTCACTTTGATTTACTTCTTCTTATACTTTTTCAATATCTAAATGAGTTGTGCTAGTACGTTTTTACTTATTTGGAGACTCAAATCTCCCTTACTTTGCTTGGTACTACTTTTTTGAATATGATGTATTATTTCCAGATGCTAGGCTTGACTCGTCTGCAACACTGAACTTACTACGCCCGGACCACATGATACTTGGACTATGGCTACCAACTGATATTACGATTTCATCATCTTCTCCCGCTTCTTCCAAACATTTTAATTGTATCTGCTTCTATTCAAAATTGGATTTTTATATAATCCATTCATTAATGTGGCTTGTTTCTAGTAGTTGAGTGAGAGTTTATGCACCGCACAAAGAGTGGAAAGCAAACCTTTGCTCCTTTTTTTGCTTTGTCGCTTGTTCAGATTCCAAATGCTTCATACGTATCTCCGCATTTCTGACTATGAGAACCCTAACCAGTGACGTTACCTAAGACGTTATTACAGTAAAAAGAATATCTTCATAGAATATTTTTTTACATTCTACAATTCAAAGTCAATAAAAGATATAATTTTGTTTGTTCGCCTTTTGACTTCCAAACAATATAATAGCAGCTAGTACAGTACATGACGACAAAAGCCAATGTCGAAACAATTTGAGTTTCTTTCTCTGAACCATTTGGAAGCCGCTGGAAGCCACTGGAACACACATCATACAACTTTCTTAGTAGAACAGAGATTATATCTCAGTATTTTTTCTCATTCTCAGATTGTTCTCATAAATTATCAAATTCAAAATATCTAAAGAAGGAAAGCAACTAAAGAAGCAAACCCCACAGATATGAGAGTTCAGACGGAAGAATGGCGGCGGTTCATTCCAGGAGTAAGAATGTACAAAGGAAAGAAGACTTATTTTTACAACGGAGAGATACTTCGGGATGTTGAGACTAAAAAGTATTTTATTTATGATAAAGAAGAAAGAGACACTTGGCAGGTTATCATTATTCTTCCCGGAGTTGAAGTGATTCCTGAATTTACTTTCGCTGGTTGTTGGAATGTCAAGACTGTCATCATGGCCGATACAGTCAAGAGAATTGAAGAGGGTGCTTTCTGGTATTGCTGGAGTCTCGCCTTTGTCAAACTGTCAAGAAATTTGGAGTACATCGGAGCAAATGTATTCGTTTGCTGTCAATCGCTTCCTTCGATCTTTATTCCGCCATCCTGTACAGAGATTGATGAGGATGCATTTGGGGATTGTATTAAGTTGGTCATCTTGAGTGTTCCTCAACATACTCAACTTGGTGAAGATATAATTTATGGTACGACATTGATTGCAGATTCTCACTTTGAAACAGATGGACATTTGTGGTACAATATGGATGACAATGAGGAAGTCAACGAGTGGATACAAAATATTAATCAAAATGAGGAATTTGCTCTCCATCGCGAATGTGCATCGTATGAACCGTCCGAAGATGTCATCTATGGAGCATTAAAGGAACGAGGTGTTTCTTCTTTTACTGTGGAGAACAAAATCGGAATTACAGCTTCACGGTATTTAGATGAGAATCCTTTCTCTGACATTAGAGAACAGAACTTGATCAATAGGTTTGTGCTTGATATGATGGGCGAAATCATTCCTTAGAATGACAAGATACTTTAATAATTATAACAATATCATTAACTTTATTGATCTGTAGAACCTTTGTAGCTTTTACATTACTACTACTTTTAGACTAACTCTAGAATGAATTTGATTTACTTAATATACTTTTCAATATCTATTTTACTTCATAATACAACTACGACAAATGCACCATGAATCGCCTTCCAATATTCCGCACAAAAATTATTCCCCAGTAATACCTTCCAACTTACTTGTGTGGAGATTCGAGGCTCTCCTCATCCTTGCTTGCCGACTCTAGACTACCTTCTTCCCCCGAGTACTTGACTGCAGCAACACTTTGACTTCTTGAGTAAGTAGTTGCTGATGCCATGCTAGACTCTGCAACACTATACTTACTGCGTCCAGATCTCATGGTGCTTGGACTATGACTGCCATCGGATACCATGCTTTCGTCATCTTCTCCACTTCTTCCTGATACAAGACTTTCATCATACCTGCTTCTTTTGGAAGTGGGACTTTCCAGGCTTTCATCAAATCTACTACGTTTGGAGGATCTTCCAGATGACTCTTCGGATCCGTCTTCTTCCTTGGTTTCATAGAGAGGAGAGAGAGAACTACGAACTGATGACATACGAGAACGAATACTGCCTCCACTACTCGCGCGTGAACGTCTTGCAGCTGAAGTAGCTCCAGTAGATGTCGCTGGAGTGACTTGAGAAGAGAGGTCATGTACATCATCTCTACTTTCGTCAGATTCACCATCTTCACCGCCACTGATACGAGTTGCTGGAGTTCTTGAGCTTCTACCAGTAGTACCAGTCTGATAGGATGCAACAGTAGATGCTCCTTCTGCTAGAATACGTGATGGTCCAAGTCCCAACTCTTTGCGAAAGTCTTCCAAAGCAGCTAAATCGTCTTCGTGAACCTCTTGAAACTCTTCATGCTTTCTCAATTCAATCTCTTTGTCTTCGAGATAATCTTCAATGTCGTCCATAAAAGGCGCAATCTTTTTCACCCAACGTGCATACTTGCCAAAGATTGGTAGGAAAGTCAAGCGACTGCCTACCATAAAGTCTTCATGGTTGGTAAAGGAAAATCTAATACCCTCCTTCATGAAACCTAATAGCGCATTGGAGAGAGTCTCGTCTGTCAACTTCTTTCTCTTTCCTTCCCCTAGAGACTGTGAGAAACGATCTGCTTGTTCAACAATCTTTTCAAAAAGAGCCTTGTGTTCGGCTTCTTCTACTTCAAAATTCTCCATCATTTCATCAGTAGGATTTTCATCATCAATATCAGCAGGATCACTATCAATCCAATCTTCGTATGCATAACGAAGACTCGCCATTTGAGCCTCGAGGAATCTTACTGGTTGCATTTCCTTGAGCAATGTATTCAATACATTTGCTATTTCAGATACTTCGGAATCTGATGACATGATGAGGCTAAGAAGAACTCCAGCCTCACGTCGATTTCCTTCTTTCCAGTTGGCAATGACTGCTCTTGAAATACTAGACAGTAAAGGAACAACTTTCTCATTGTTTGCCTCTTCGGCGGTACCTAGACGTTCTCGAATCAAGCGAACACTTCCTCCAATGAGACGAGAATCTTCAAAAGTGGAAAAAGCTTTCAAAAGAGGAGACTTTGCATGCTCCAACTCAGTTTGACAAATGTTTCTCAAGTCCGATGCAGCTTCGACAGTAGCTTCTTGTACAAGTTCCGAGAATTCAACTTCAGATTCAAGGTACATGCTCTTTTCATCCATTGGAATATGCTTGAAGAAACAACTTTCAATGAATGTGACCAACATGTTTCTCAATCTCAGGAGCACATGGTCAACTTTTTCGTCTTCTTCCGTTTCTTCATCCTCGACATCAGTTTCTGCTTCTTGATCCATTACATCTTCTTGAACATCAGCAAGCTTCCATCCAATAATGGATACTAGCAATTCAAGGCTTTCCTCGATGCTTCTTGCAATTGTCGAATGTAAGCGCTTGTTTAGATCAAACCAAACTTGCTTTGCAATCGGAGACAATTCAATGCTTTCATCAGCCGAAGCCTTTACTTGTAACAAGTCTAGTCTCTGCTTCATTCCCTCGACGACTTTATTGCAAAAGTTTTCAAGTTCATTCTTTTTACCATCTGCAGACGGAACAAAAAGGCTATATAGAGAAAGAATCTTGGCTCTTTGTAGATTCATCATGAGGGCAGTTTCTCTATCATTTAGAACCGACTTGCTTTCGTCATCGTCGGAATCAAGTCCTTCAATTCTTGCAGACTTTCTACGTGGAGAACTACGAGAAGGCTTGCCTTTCTCTTCTACTTCGTCAGAGAGTTCTAGATTCATTTCAATCTTGTCGCAAACATTGGACACAATCTTTTTGATTTCACGAGAGGCATCATTGCTTCTTGCATGGGATCCACTGCTCAAGTACTTGAGAGAACGAGCGCAATTACTGAGTACAGCTTCATCTGTGGAGATGGTGTAACTATCCGAAAGAGCTTTCAAAAGGAAAGTAAAATCTGACTTGCGCTCGGTCACATTGAACACAGATTGAACTATGAAAAAGATAGAATCAAAAGATGTGAGCTAACATTCTACTTCACACGACAAGATATACACACATCTACAAACAACTCACCTAGATATCTTGGAAGCAAAGTCAAATCTTGTAGCACTTTGGAATCACTCTTGAACTTTTTCAGCAATTGAGGCAAATTTTTGATGAGTGCTACAGACAAAGTTTCATGAGAACGATCATTGGAAGAAAGACTCTTGCGTTTCCCCATGGCATTCGAGTCTCCCTTAGTAGCATGTTCTTCTCCATTCAAAACCTCAACATCGCTGGTCAAAAAGTCTTGTTCCGCAACAGCCTCAACCTCCAATTTCACTGCACATGATAGCATTCTCACTAGAACCATGGCCTTGACAGCATTGGCTCTATCCGAAGCAGATGCTCCATCCAGAGTCATGGCTTGCTTCTCATTCATGATACTCAAGATGATGGAGGACCAATTCCTCACAATGTCTTTATGCTGAGGCATATCACGAATAGATTCCACGAGGTAGTCCACTGATTCAATTCGAACCTCATTCAAAGGAATCTCCCCATTGGTCAAGGTATGCGAAGCAAACGCAGCAATGGCATCCAATTTATGCGCTAAAATCTTTTCTTCATTCTTGTTGGATTTGTTGGTATGAGCTGTATCTTCATTCTCCTCTTCAAATTCTTCCAACTGTTCCATGACAAAATACAAAGCATCCCTTCTAACCTCTGCAGTCGTATTGGCATCCATGGAAAGTAAATTGATTTGATCCCAAACTTGTTCATCTTCAATCTCATCCATAAACCCCGCTTTTTGAATTTCCAACAAAAGTTTGAATCCACACTCTTGTACACTCGGAAGTACATCGTTGGCAGTATCAACGATCCGCATCAAAAACTTGTTGACAACATTTTCCAACATTTCATACGATATTTTGGTATTCCCAGATTGAATCTCCTTGAAAGGTCGATATAATCCTTGAATTGCCGCCATTCTCACAATTTCATCTTTATCAGATAACATCCATCCAAAATATTTCAAATATTTATCCTTTAGAAACAGATCCGGACGACGAATGACGTACTTTTCAAGTAATTCCAAACTCGTTTTTCGTATAAACATGTTGGAATCCCGATACCGATGAATGAATACACCTTTGATGACAATGTTATCCAACAAATCTTCCATAGCATTTAGAGTTCGTTGAAGTGTATCAACTTGATATTGAAGTGAATCCTTTTTCTTTCCAGTTGCAGCCGAGCATTGACGTTGAATCATACGTAGTTTCTCCCGTAAAACAGTAGATTTATCGAGTATAGCGAGTGATAGTGAATAGACGGCGGAAGTCGCTGCCGCACGGATATCCGGTTGACCGACAGTGACTAATTCTACAAGACGTGATAGTATTTCTTTGACAGCTTCGGTATCGAGTCGTTGGATGGAGGTAGAGTTGGAAGAAGTAGTCTTTTTCTTCTTGTTGGTCTTATCTCTAGCTCTTTTGCCTCTCTTGTTCTTGTCTGGCACATCCGTATCACTCTCCTCCTCACTCTCCTCACCACCAAAATCATTGGCAACCGAGACAGCAGTACTCATATTCCCATCGACAAGAGCTACAAGTCCTACAAAATAAATGAATTCCATCAGCACACTTCTCATCATCTTGACACCTTGACTTGCATTCGGAATAGGTACATCCCTCATCATTACATCATTCTTTTCCTTTAGAGATTCATAAGCACGACAATGAACCACACCTTGTGGATCACTAGATACAAGTACATCTTTTTCAGGAGTATATCGCATATCATCTACTAAATCCGTAACAATGGTTCCCCACTCTTCATTATCCAATTCTTCCAATTCAACATCTTGTAAAAGGATACGAGAGGAACCGCCCACCATTCGAAATAGTAAATTAATGAGTGAACATTGTGCTTGATTGGTGTCTTGATTGTAGGATTGAATAAATTCTTTGGCGAGAGTGTAGAGAGACAATGAGAATGGTGAGGAATCTCTACAAGTTTCTGGTAGTGATTTGAATTCTTCCGAGTATTCAGTGGATGGATTGAGAATACTTGTAAACAATTGTGAAAATAAATTAGATTCCTTTGGTTCCAAACTTGTTTTGGAGATTGATGCAATTGTAGATAAAAGAGATTTTGAATTTGATTTTTTCGGTTTTGGAGATTTTCCAGTTTTGATTCTTTTGATTGTCTTTTTCTTTGGAACTTCTTCTTCTTCCATGGAAGATACAGATGATTCATCAGATAGTACAGAGTGATCAGAAGCTTGTTCTTGTTGTTCTTGTTCTTGTTCTTGAAGAGATTGACGTGCTTCATCGTAGACTGTGGAAGTTCTTTGACGTGATCGAGTCGATCTTCGTACCGGTGATGATGATGTCTCTGCTGCTGTCATTGTAGATGGAGATCTAGTAGAAGTAACTAGTAGCTAATGTGATAGAGAGGTACTAGAGGTAGGTTAGAGGAGTCGTGGTGCTCTTGGTGCTCTTCCTTTGCTGCTTGCTGGTCGCGGCTTGCTTGCTTCTTCTTTCAAATTTGAAAAATCAAATTCTAAAGACTGCTTCTATGCTTTGTTATGAAATGACGAATAGTAACTACAGAAGTACTACTACTGCTGTTGATTGAAATAGAATAGGAATGATACAGCAATGCAATGCTATTAGAAATAAAAGTGATGCCTCCTTCGATGATCGATGCATTGAAAAAGATTTTACAAGGCTCTTAACCTATTGCCGTTTACAAGACTCAAAAGTGGCGGTAGAGTGAAAATTTTAGAGAACACGAAAGAAGAAGAATGACTGTAGAAATAATACAAGAGAATAAAGATTATTACTTGTATAAATTTTCAAAAGAAGGTATTCAAAAAAGTGTATTCATCCAGCATTTCCATTTAACTCAACAAACATTCCTGCATTCTCGCCTTCTGGTTCTATACTCTATACAATCTAAAATTCTACATAAAAGTCGCAAATTAGCATTGACAGGTATCAACAAGACCTAAAATCTTAAATACAAGATACTCCACTAGTTACTCAATCGTGTATTTACATGAATCCCATTTCCAAGTGAAGCGTTGTGGTGAAGACTTGGTGCTGCATGCTGAGCCATTCACTAGAAACTAGAGAACTAACTATTCATAGAGTCCATTGTATTACTCTCTACTACTTCTACACTATCTCAATTACACATAATATACAATATACAAGATGGAACTAAGAGTTGGAAAAAAGTACAGACTTGGCCGTAAAATCGGATCCGGATCATTTGGAGACATTTACTTGGGAACCAACATGACGACCGGTGAAGAGGTTGCCATCAAGTTGGAGAGTGTCAAGACGAAACATCCGCAGCTTTTGTATGAATCCAAAATATATAGAATTCTTCATGGGGGATGTAAGTACTTGATTTGTGTTTGTATTTGTTTGTGTTTGTATTGTATTGTGTGTAGTAGGTGTTGGCATGGTAAAGAGGAAGCTGTGTTCTCGAACATATATGATGTGTCATGCGGCGGTAAATAAATTCTAGTTTTTGAGAGACTGGAGAGGCTGCTCTTCTAGTCAAGCAGAGAAATATTTATATGTGTAGAGATTAGAAGAAAGATTAAGAGACTCGAGCTAAACAGAAGCAGAATCAGACTCTCTATTGAAATAAATTTCATCGGCGGTAAAGAGACATATTGGTGGATGCTTCTTGGGCCTCCTTGAATATGTTTCTTATGGATCATGTGATATTCAAGAAAGATGCAACACTTGATGGAATAAGATCTCTCTCTTAAAAGAAGAATTAGATGCAAGGGTCAATGGACTCGGAGAATAGAGAGAGATTAGATTCAGTCTTGTGTTAGGGTTACTGATCCGCCGCAGCACATCATGTCTACTTTCGTTTTTTATTCTTTTTCCATTTAGAATCACTAACTCACTCATTCTCTTTCTTTCTCTCTCTCTCTCTCTTATAACAGTGGGAATCCCAAATGTACGCTGGTACGGAATCGAAGGAGACTACAACGTCATGGTACTAGATCTACTAGGTCCATCCCTAGAAGACCTATTCAACTACTGCGGAAGAAGATTTCAACTCAAAACTGTACTCATGTTGGCAGATCAACTACTTGGAAGATTGGAATATGTACATACCAAATCTTTTATTCATAGAGATGTCAAACCTGATAACTTTTTGATTGGACTGGGCAAGAGGCAGAGTGTCATTCATATTATTGATTTTGGACTGGCGAAAAAGTATCGTGATCCAAGGTCTCATCAGCATATTCCGTACAGGTGAGTGGTGCGAGTGAGCGAAGCGAACGAGCAGCGAGCGTCAGCGAGCATCGACGAACGGAGTGAGGAGACGCGAGCGTCAGCGAGCATCGAACGGAGCGTAGCGGAGTGAGCGCTGTTCCGAGTGAGCTTCAGCTCACGAGTGCGTTCTTCGGGAGACATGCAGTACTACGTCTACAGTGTCTTTCCGAGTGAGCTTCAGCTCACGAGTGCGTTTTTCGGGAGACATGCAGTACTACGTCAATACTTTCTTCGGGAGATACACAGTACTACGTCAACAGTGTCTTTCTACACAGTTTTACACTACAGTGTTTTTCCGAGTGAGGAGTGTGTTCTTCGGGAGACAAGAAGTTTTACACTACAGTGTCTTTCCGAGTGAGCTTCAGCTCACGAGTGCGTTCTTCGAGAGATATTCAGTAGTATACTACAGTGTTTTTCCGAGTGAGCTTCAGCTCACGAGTGCGTTCTTCGGGAGTTACACAGTACTACGTCAACAGTGTCTTTCCGAGTGAGCTTCAGCTCACGAGTGCGTTTATCACTTTCACACTCAAACATTCACTCTTCAACATTTTACATGCTGTTTTTTCAACACTCACCAACTCACACAACACCTTCCCACCATCCCTCCTACAGAGAAAACAAAAACCTGACTGGAACAGCACGTTATGCATCCATCAATACACACATTGGAATTGAACAATCACGTCGTGATGACCTTGAATCACTTGGATATGTACTCATGTACTTTATCCGTGGATCACTCCCATGGCAGGGACTCAAGGCTAATACCAAGAAACAAAAATACGAACGTATCATGGATCGTAAAATGAGTACTTCTACAGAACAACTTTGCAAAGGATACCCTACTGAGTTTAGAAGTTACTTTGAATACTGTCGTAGTTTGAGATTTGAAGATCGACCTGATTATGCTTACCTCAAGAGATTGTTCAAGGAACTCTTTTATAGAAAGGGATTCCAGTATGATAATATGTTTGATTGGACTATTTTGAATTTGCAGCAGGAAAAGGCTAGATTGCCTGTGGAGAGACCTATTCTTGCAGATGGTGCTGTGGAGGATGCACAGGGACAGCAGAGATCTGGAGAGGATAGAAAAGTTGGAGATCAAGCACAGGAAAGTGGAGCAGATGCAAAGGCTCCAGGAGATGATGTACTTGCAGCAAAGGCTGCTGTTGCTGCTCAACGGAATGAAAATAAGGATGAAAAGAGAAGTGCGGATGCGAAGCGTAGATCCGATGAAGATGATGCTGATTACAAGGGTGATGGTGAAGATAATGCAGATGATAAGAAGCCTACTGCATCAAGATCTGATCAGTAAGGGAATGGATGCTGGAGGAATATGAAAATCATTGTGCGGTCAATGGTATACATGAAAAATGAATTCATTTTAGTCTAGGAAATTTTTGTTGCAGCATTTGCATTGTCGAATACCTTGCTGTACTGTAGATTTTCAAATAGCGAAAAGAGAAATAGAATTAATGATTTATAAGAAAGAATGAATTGCACAATATATATGAATGTATCATGGAAGAAATTTTGACTTTATATTTACTCTTTATATTGTACATAGATTGACACAAAGACAAATATTTATATTCACCATGTTCGAACCGGCTTGACATCAGAGACCACGTAAGCTCTTTCCTCATCGTCTTCCCAACTTCGAGCAGCAACTTGTCTCTCTTTTTGCTTAATGACGATGAATGTAACTACGGCACTAAGAACAATAAAGGCACATATCACAATCACTGTTTCTGGAATTGTATCGTCATATTCAATGGAAGAAGATATTTGCGATTGAAAAATGCTGTCACTTTCTACAACCACATTAGCTCCAATGGCAACTCCATCGCCCAGATCAATACATGGAACTTGACAAGTAATTGGACATTGCCAGGCTACTTCTTCTATTTGACATCTTTCTTCTGTATGTTCTCTTGCAGCCCATTTGCAATATCGCATTCCATTTCCTTCTGTTCCCTCCACATAAAATCTACCTGCAGCGTCTTGTTCGCAAGGATAAAGCTCTTCTGATAGAGCTGAAGATATCAATAGGAGGAATAGACTTGAAATCGTTGCTACTTTCATTTTCTTTTTTATATATTTATGTCGAGATTTGGCATTGTGATTAAGTGCGTGATGGCTTGGATGAAGAGTGCAAAATGAAACCAAGGCTTCGCACCTCTCACTAAAAATATGGACGTTGGATCCCGTTAGAAGCTATTTTATCTTTTTGACTATATTTGTACGACAATATGTCTAGCTAAATTGATGCAAAAACAATTCTTTATCCCTCCTCACAAAATAAGTGTACTCGATGGCAGTGGAAGAGAGCACAAATCAAAGCAAGTAGTTCTCTGCATGTTTTCTGAATTTTCGTGATAACTTATTTGAAAGAAAAGAAAGATTTGTTTGACGTTTATTTTTTACTTTGGATTGGTGCTGAGTATTTCTCCTTGAGGAAAATGTTTTGATAATCCAAGACCATAAATCTATCGAGCTTGTTCGATATAAGCATAATATCTGGATGGCTTGTACAGCTCTAACAGTGTGGATGTGATGAACTCATCGCTTGTGAAGCTAAACAGAATGGCTGGAGTGTGAAATCAGAATCCGGATGTTTCCCGAAGAAGAGATGAGTTCACCTAATAAATATTCTTTCTAGAAATAACTTTGAATATTGTGCACGCAGCTAGCGTCAAATGATACTACTACTTTAATATTACCAAGCTGTTTTACCTTTGTAGCAAAGCGCTAAAGAATTAGAACTTTCAGATTTACAAACATGGTCACTGATGAAGCTCAAATACTTTTCTGTCATTGTGTAGTAGGTGGGATAATTTGTGTCACAATGAAAACCTTCAGTCGGGATATCTATACCATAACTTGCAACTCCGTGTATTGAATTGCTTTTAGCATCAAACAGAGGACCCCCTGAGTCGCCATAACAAGCTCCACTGTTTGCCTTTTCCCCCTTGACAGCAATGGTATTTTTCGCATAAAATCTACCACTTCTTCGACCATAGTTGCGTCTATTTTGTCGATAGCTAAGCAAAATTACATCAAGTTCTTGATGTATACTTGGAAGTTCGGCAATGTTAGGTTTCACAAATCCATATCCAATTATTTTCAACGAGTCACTATTTTTCCAATTGTAAACACGAGAGCGGACCATGAATTTGGGGTAGACGTTGATTGGCTCAACACTACTCTTTCCATTCAACTTTACCACTGCAATATCTCCTCCACCAAAAACTTTGCCGCTCCATCTTTTGTGAATATATATCTCACTTGCATCAAACTTTTCTTTAAAAACGGTGCTGTTTCTTGCTCCAACTTTGATTGTCAAGGTCTTTGGATCAATTGGTTGTGGCTTCTGTCCATTGACCTCTTTATCAACGCAGTGAGCTGCTGTCAAGACATACTGACACGAATAAAGCTATGAGTTTTCTTTTTCTTCAAGTTAGAAATGAGTTCAGAGCATTAAGATCATACCTCTTGAGCAATAAGTGAGCCTGAGCACCCAGTACCAAGAATTACAAACCATGGATATTCATCCCATCCAGCATCTTGTCCGTTGATGATTGGCTGAGTTTTGTTCACAATTTGGGTTAGATCATCGTGGTCAATACTCAAATTCCTTTGACCTTGCTCTTTTTCGGCTTCTTCAATGAGAGTCTCTGTTTCCTGTTTTTCTTCTTCTTCACCATTGCAATTAGGTTTCGATCCATCAGGATTTAATTTTAGAGGTACTATACAAGGCCGATCACCTCCTCCATACCACCATACAATTCCAGCAATAATCAGAGAAGTCATTGCAATTCCTAAGAAGACGCAAAAAGTGACTTTCTTTTTACTTCTTGGCGGCTGATCTTCTTTGTTAAAATTCATAGTACTTTTGATTTAAAATAAAAAAGGGAAGATACTTTTTTCAAAAGCTGTTCTATCGTGCGAAAGAAAGAAGTAGAAATCAGGGAGTCGTATCAAAGTAGGAAGAGGCACGATTGACATATTTCCAATCACTTCAAATAATGAAGAAGTCTGGATATTAAGTCTGAACATTGCTAAAAATTTTGAATAATGAGGAAAATAAAACAGTTTACAAGGCCGTTATTGCATCACGCACATCATTATTTGGCAAAAATCCTGTTCTGAAAACAAAATTCTATAGTATCTTTTCGATGAAAGTCTGTTTCAATAAGTTCACATTTACAAGGCCTTTCTCTGGTGGATAATAATGTCCAAATTTCTCTTTCATCAAACTTGCCAAATCTTTTACATTGGTTCTGTCTTTCCTATTGAATATTTTGTATGAAAATGTTGCCAGCTTTCTTGCTGAATTTTGGTATTCTCTAAAAGATTCAACAACTTTGTCAATGCCAAATTCTTTCGTGGCATTGGTCATTGATATTAGCAAATCTCTTTCTGACAATGTATATTTGCGTTGAGTTTCGTCATTGTTCTCGCTATCGTTGAGATTGGAACTTGCCTTATTATTGTTGACACCTCTTTCAATGCATCCTATAATATCAAAAGAGCTATTGTAAAAGGATGATCTATTTTCGAGACTTTGTCGACACATGAGGTGTGAATCTCCTTGGTTGGTGCTTGTTCTCCTGGAAATGTATTCCTCTGGATCTCGCTCACTCAAAATAATCAATGGTGACTTCCCATCATGATGTTTCTTTGTCAATTTGATAATGTAAGGCAGGAGAAATGGATAAGGCGTATCGTGTAGGCTAAGAACAATATTCATTGCTTTTGCGTTGACAATCAGATCTTCCAATTCCTTTTGAGCTCGAATCAGAAATGATTTTCCATTTTTTGTAAAGTGTATCTTATTGAGCGCACTTAGTTTTGCCAATAAGAAGTAATGTTGTCCAATTATATCGCTTTGAAACTTTTCATCGAATTGAATGGATGTCTCAGCAGGTGTTGTTTTATTGAATGTTTTTGGAATTATGTATCGAGATGGGATACATCCCAAATTGTAATGAAACGATGTATAACCTAGAAGACAAGTAGCTTCTGTAAACAAGTGTGTTCCAGTCGTCCCTTGCCCTGCATTGATAATTATAGGTGCAAATTCTATGGAATCTTGTTCCTCTTCTCCATCTTGCTGTTGTTGGGAAAGATATTCCTCCTCTATTTTGCCTTGTTCTCTCATTTCAGTCGTCAAGATTGCTGTGACTTTAATCGCCGCGAGAATGGTACACGCTAGTACAATGAGCAAATCTATTCTCTTCAGGTTACTATTCAAAGAAGAGATCTTCATAGTTTCATTTAAACTTCATTTGTAATTGAATGCAGAGTATTTGCTGATGTGTGAAAAGTGAATGGTGGTGTGGATGAAGACGATGCAATTCAGAAATGGGGTTCGGGTTCTCAAAATCACCAAAATTAGTGGAATAAAGAGGCGGGACTAATGTCGCTGGGTTCGCATGAGAAAGAAACGAAGAAGCATCAAAAATAAATTGCATCATATATGTAAATGACATAATGAAACCTTTAAAGCTCTTCCTTATGCTTTTTAGAATCAATGTATTTGAAATCTTCCAAACTTTGCAAATGAATTTTAACTTTTAGATGTTCACGATTCCATATTTGGCTATTCGCATTGCTATGAGATAGATTTCACATTTTGAACACATCTTGACGATGTCTCGAAATACGAAGAGACAATGAACATTCAATTGATCTTAATTCATAAGCACACTTTTTCTCCCTAGGCGACCCCTTGCATTTTTCCTTCTCTACTTTCTAATCAACTAATGAGTATCCCAAGTGGTCAAACAAAGTCTGATGTTGGAGGGTCCAGAGCTCCCACTATATCTTCTACAGCTCCTGTTCTCTCTTCCTCCGATCCTTCTTCTTCCACGATCTCCTCCTCATCAACTGCTCCTTTGGCCACTTCGTCGACTTCAGCCTTCAAACCAGCAACTTCATCTTTGAAAAAGAAGAAAGAAGTCAACATTTGGGAACTCAGTTCTTCTGACATTCATGTCTGGCTAAAAGACAGTCATCCTTTATTTCCTAAACCTGTCAAACCCGTTGATCCAAAAGATGTAACGGATGAATATGGTACGTACCTATGATAGATATTCTTCTTTCCATCAAAGCTAGTTATATCACTAGATTATATATATTTATATATTAAAGATTCCATAGTTGGAACATATTGACACCGATAAATCACTCTGTCGGTTCCTCAATTTTTCTCACCTTTCTATCTATTTTCTAGAACGTCAGCAATTGGATACGTCCAGAAAACAAAAGTTTCAAAACGACGTGACAACCGCTAATCTCATGCTACAAAATTTGATTCAAGCTTTGAATTCTGCCTCAGTCGATCCTTCCAAACAAGTACAAGAACATGCAGCAAAACGTATGAAATTGGAAGAAACGGCTAGTGAAAGAGATGAGTACAAGATTTTAGATCCTTCTTTTTCCAAAGGGACGGATATCGTTCATGTACCAGGTGCCATCATTGCCCGATTGACAATAGGAGGACTCATGAATGCATTTGCAGGTGTCAAAAATGGCATTTGTCATGCTGTCAATGGAGTCCTTTTGGAAGAATATAAAAAAGACACAAAGATTGCATCATGTAATAATTGTACCATTGCGGACATTCAAACCATGGCGGTGGGTGTGAGTCATATCATTAGTGCTAGATTGGAAATTGATATGATGACTAGTACCCCACGGAGAATTACTGAAATGTTGTGTCCTGAGTTGTCGGTGGAGGAAGTGAAGAATATTCGAAAGAGAATTTATGATACTGTGATTAAAGGGAAAGGGACGGGTGGAAGTGCTTTGGCTGCCATGTATGAGAGGAATGATGATGTGCCGATTGCTGCCAAGACTCAAACTCATGACATTGAAAAGGTGAGTCTGTGTTGAGATTATGCGGTAGATGGAGTCGTGCACTCTTTTGGTATGGCAACTCACTTTGATTGTATCTCAGTTCAAAAAGTGCAAAGTATGTGGAAATGATGATCAAGGAGCTTTTGTGCACGATCGTAAGAATGGTGATTCCATTTGTTCTACATGTGGAACAGTTGCTGCGGAGTCATTGATGCATGAAGGAACACAATTCCGTAAATTTGAAGGTGAAGAAGATCGTAATCATCATGGAGATGCTCCTAATAAGTTATACAGTGATTCCTATAACATGGGAACAAGTCTAGGAGGTGTCAGTATGGCTGTTGGTGCGGGAAGAGGCGGATTTGGATCAGCTGGCAAGAATAATTTGGAAAACATTCTCAAGAATATTCATGCTTATACGGAAATGAATATTTCGCAATTTGGAAAGGATGAGAAAAAGACAAGAATTGGATACAAGGATCGACAAAAGAAGGAAGCATTTGTGCAGATGACTCATATCGCTGATGCATTGTCGTTGCATCAAGCAGTCTTGCAATTGGCAAAAGAATTGTTTGCTGGTTTTCGTGACGATCGTGAGTTGGTTCAGCAGTTCAAAGGTGTTTTGGCTGCATGTTTATGTGAAGCATTTGATCAATTGAGTCAAGATGGGAAACAGATTCTCAAAGTCAAGGCTGCTGAAGATAAAAACGAAGAACAAGTGACGCAAAAGGCGCAACTCAATTCTAGAGCAAATAGAAGAACTGAATTGCATAGTTCATCCTTGGCAGGAAAAGGGGGCTTATTTCTCAACACAGAAAACCCAGTAGAAGTAGAAGGAGTATCGAAAAAGAAGGAGATACCAGTCATGAATGAAACAGAAAAGAAACCCGCTGCAAGTTGGACCCTCGAAGATATTCGATCATGGTTACTAGAAGTATCAAAGTTAATTGCGAAGCAATGGGTTGATCTCCAAAAGGAGGAAAGCAAACCTGGAAGCAAAATCAAGCCCGGATCTGTTCCAAAGGGGTCTCAATCAGATCTAGAGGGTATGCTTGTTCAGCATTCCCTAAAATTGTGTGGTGTATTGGAAACCGAACTGAAAAGAGGGATGTCGAGCATGAACAATCGTAAAAGAGTAGTGACTCCACGAGTTAATGAAATGGGTACACTGGGTATTAAGTGGCAGCACAAACACGAACGTGGATCTGGTGGAGCAGGCGGTGTTGCGAATAATGCTATGCAGGGGAAGCATTCTAAAGCAGGCAATCAGAAAACCGCAGGACAGATTTTGATTATGAAAACATCCAAGAAGCTTAGTCAGATTTTGAATGATCCCCTCTCAGGAGAAGCTTTTCATAAAGAACTGAGATCTCTTCTTTCTCGTCAAGAAGCCTTGAAGAAGAAGGAATTGAGAGATACGGCATCGTTGCAGAGATTGAATCAAATGAAAAGAAAGCCTTGGTTACAAGCTCGTGTAGGTAATGGATAGCTTAGATAAAATAAAATGCATAATTCTTCAATTTGCTATAGCTATCATCTTAATTTACATTTATTTCATGACTTCTCCCATGAGGTCAAGAACAAGCTTATTGATTAATTTAAATTCATCTATTTCAGAGAAAGGATTCTCTTCCAAGTATCGAGCAGCTGTGATTCCAATATGGTTTTCTCGAACAAAAGATTGAAGACCTCGTTCCTTTAGTATTTCAAATATGTTGTCTTCTGATGTTTCAAAGGATGCACATTCGCGATGGAGAGAATATTGTGCTTCATGATTCATTAGATGAACAAATTCATTAACTTGCTCGCTATCATTACTGATACCTAACTCTTCAGCCTTTGCAAACAATGCGGTATCTTGAATCACATGATTGCCGAGTTGAGTTTCTTGAGGTACACTCAAGATTATCAACTTTTTACAAAAAGAAAAAGCACTGTCATCAATCTCAAGACAAGATGGCGGAATAAAGACTGATGACAGAGATTCACAATAATAGAATGATTGGAACCCAATATACTCAAGAGTTTTGGACAGACGAATATAAAAGAGATTGTAACAATTGAGAAAAGCTCTATCTTCAATCCTTCGTACAGAATCATGCATGATAACTTTTTTGACACTCTTACAATATTCAAAGGTATACTCAGGAATAACTTCCACACCTGGCAATATGATGATCACTTCCCATGAGTCACGATCTTTTCGATTATAGATGAGTGTATCGAGACCATAACCTCCATTTTCATCCCATAGTATCTCTCCGTTATAAAACAAAGTTTTCTTTCCTTTGTACATTCGCACTCCTGGTATGAACCTCTGCCACTCCTCCGTCTGAACCCTCATGGTCTATTAGCTATTTATGGTATGGTCAAGATAGTATTTATTTACTGCAAAAATAATGGCCCATAAGTAAAAAGACTTCATGAACAAAAGAGTTTAAAGAAGCGTCGAGTCGAGTCGAGTCAATGTAAAGATATTCTAAACAATGACTTCTGTCAACGTCATTGTGAATCTATACCTATGCAATCAAATAGTTATGGTCTCAAACTTCTTCAATATGAAAGAAGATATCCGATAAACGTATTTGATACTTTCTATCAAAGGAAATTACTATACGCCAAGCCTAGATTTAATCTATGTATGTTGTACATTATAAAATAGTATGCAGAAATACTCTACGTAGTAACATTATTGTAGATCTATCTACCGATAAATTTTTACTTTAAAACATGTGGATGATGGGAATGTATAAACTTCTCTCATACAAGTTCTCCCATCATATCTAGAATATATCTTTTCATAATCTTCTTTTCATCGATATCAGCAAACGGATTTGCGTGTAAATATTGAGATGGAGTGATTCCCATCTCATTCGGAGTATTCATAGCCTTGATACCTTATTCCCTGACAATTCCATAGACAATGTCAGTCAGTGGATGAAACGAGGAACAGGCTCGGTGGAGTGCAAGTTTTTGATGCATTATTCTATCCTCGTGAAAGTTTATGTTCTTCGACCATTCGTGAACTTCGTGACAGTTGTTCTTATAGTATTTCAACTCGAAAGGAGATGCATCTAAAAGTCCCGTTATATTTATGGCAATAGCTTCAATTTGAGTGTGTTGAGGAACATGCAAAATGAGAATCTTGTAACAGGCTTGAAAAGCACCAAAACCAATCTGTCTGCATGACGGTGGAATAAACATCGAAGGCAGAGATTCACAGTGCTCGAATGCACCATCTCCAATGTATACGAGATTTGTTGAAAGTCTGACAAACACTAAACTCCTGCATCCCCAGAAAGCATTTGCTTCAATTCTTCGTACAGAAGAATCGGCCATGATGACTGTCTTGACATTCTCACATTGAGCGAGTGCCCATTCAGGAATCACTTCTACGCCAGGTAGTACGATGATAACTTCCCAAGAGTCTCTCTCTTCTTTATCATAGATAAAAAACTCATCCTCTCTATTATCTCCTTCTGGTATCATTAGTTTCTCTCCATTGTAAAAGAGAGTTTTCTTTCCTTTGTACATTCGGACACCGGGAATAAATCTCCGCCACTCCTCCGTCTGTACCCTCATCGCGATGTGTAATACGGCTCAGTTTAGTGTACTATTGATTGCTTGAGTGCATTCTAGTGTACCCTTTCAATGTTTCTATTATATACTTACCAATGATTGTTTCCCTATAAAAAATAATGGTGAAGGTTTGTTGGCTGTGTGTTCTCTACGTTTTAATTAAGTTCAAGCTAGAGGCTCTGCCGATAATATAACGGCTCTATATTTACTCACAAATTAGAATTCTTGATTTATTAAATTATGTAGCTTTTTCCGCATGGTATATATTCAAACTCACATATTATTTTCAATTTGAACTATCACAATCTTTCTATATCATAGAGATGTTTGATTGGCTTTTCGTGTGAATATAAATTTCCAAAACCTTCATCGAAAAGCATGTTCGGCAAAATTGATTGTATTTCTCCGATATGCATTGAAAATAGCTTATAGTGATTATGTACACAACGAAAGAAAGATTTTGAATTCAATGAAATAGAATGAAAAATATAGATGCATACTTTTGTCTCTCATAATTTGTTTCAACGCTAGGGTTTAGATATCAAAAATCCTACTTTAGCTTTTTCATTTTTGAGAAATCAAGCAGAAACTTGCAGAAATATATCATTGAATACATTTTCGAATATGACGTAATTTTTCGCGCACTTTGTGCACCACAGAAGCTCGCTGCTGTTTCGTCTTGCTTTTTTCCATTTCAACTCAATTTGCTGTATACAAGTTTTTCTTTTCCTTCCACGACAACCTGTTTACTTTACATTAATGCATTAGAGATAATAGACAGGAAATATGAGAAATACCATTGGAAACGAAACGCATTCTTCAGGCAATGGTACAACCTCCTCCTCGATCTTCTTCATGTCCTTACATAAACTAGTTTTCGTCCTAGGTGGTGCCATACTCATTTTTGCTGGCACGACAGATGCACAAAAGGTGAGTTTATCATGAGATAAGAAAAATGAAGTTACAAAAGCTAGAGATTTTGGATTATAAATTGAATGGAAAATTGTCTGCTAAAGTGACGGTAGACTTATTTTACTGCCAAGATCGACTTGTAGAAGCTAGTTGCGATTGTGCCGGCCGTCGCAGCATCCTCAATAACCAGCTACTACCCTAAACAAGCAATATTCTTATCCTTCTATTCTTCCACATAAAAGGTACAACAAGTTACAAATAGTTCATTTGCAGAAACACCTTCTTTGTTCAAGGATCAGTACTTCGACGATGGCACTTCTACACTCACTTCTACTCTGTCGACTACTTTATCTATTTCTTCCCAGGAGAGAAAATTGAATAATATGCAACCAAAGTTCCAATTCTCAAGCTCGGCTCATGCGTGTGTACTATCATATGTTATAGTTCAATGTGTCGGATACAACAACTTTGGGCAAATTGGTCAGGATCCATCAGTAATAAAAGTCACAAGTACTCCAGTTGAATTAAACTTTGATTCTACAATTGCGACACCTGTCAAAGTTGTTACTGGATACGATCATACGTGTACGTTAATGTCCGATGGAAGTATTTGGTGTAATGGATCCAATGGCTTTCAACAGCTCGGGGATGGGACTTCTAATAATTCTGCATCTCCTGTACAAGTGAAAAAGAATGGAGGAGCTGTAATTACTAATGCTGTTGATATTGAGGCTGGAGCATATCATAACTGCGCTATTTATGACGATACAGGAGCATTGTATTGCTGGGGCTTCAACTCTGATGGTCAGCTTGGACTTACTATGAATGGTTCTACAGCTGAAACATCCGTGTTCAAATTGGCACTCTCCATGATTGCGACTTGTGTCGTAACAGAGCATGATAAGAAGAGTGTAACTTGCGTTGGATATAATTATAGTTCCTCGACTCCTATCAGTTTGGGAAATGACATTCAACAGATAACAGCAGGTTCGACACACTTTTGTGCACGTCTTAATGATGGGACTGCCAAATGCTGGGGTGCAAACCATAGAGGTCAATTAGGAATTGGATCTGCAGCTTATACGTCAGACTACCATGATTCTCCTGTTCTTGTTCTTGCATCAGCTGGTAGTACTCTGACTGGGATTACTCATATTAATGCTGGACATTCGTCTACTTGCGTTATAGCGAATAGTCAACCAATGTGTTTTGGCAATAATTCATCTTATCAATTGGGGAATCAAGATCGGCATACTCCCATCGTCTTTCCAAGACAAGTGTCGATTGCAATTATTTCTGGCAAATCATTAGTATCGATTCATGTTGGCGAGCATACTGGACATGTTGTCTATAATGATGACTCTATCTACTCTTGGGGCACCAATCATGGAGGCACATTGGGTGATGGTTCTACTGTTAGTAGTGGAAATGTCATTGGTGATGACAGTGCTGTCATTGCTACAGAATTGAATATTGTCATTGGTTCTAATAGTCCTTCCGATATTCCGTCCTCTTTGCCGTCATGCTCAGCTAAGGACTGGACACAAATAGGATCTCAGCTCATTGGGGATGCTACTCAGGATCATCTTGGACAGCATGTAGCATTATCGTTTTCAAGAGATGGATCCACAATTGCTGTAGGGGCAAGAGGCAATGACGATGGAGGAACTGATGCAGGTCATGTTAAAGCATTCAGATTAATTTATGGTTCATGGCAGCAAATTGGACAGACAATAATAGGAGAAGTAGCTGGTGGTAGGTCGGGATCTGTTTCCATTTCAGAAGATGGAACAACATTAGCTATTGGTGCTATTTTTAATAACGGGTCTGGAAGTCAGGCTGGCCATGCAAGGATATTCGATTATCAGAATGGGCAATGGACTCAACGTGGTGTAGACATTGATGCATTAGCGGCAGGAGATTGGTTTGGAAATTCTTTATCAATTTCAGCAGATGGCAACACTGTTGCTATAGGAGCAGCAGGAAGTGATGCAAACGGCAGCGCTTCGGGACAAGTACGAGTGTTTCGTTGGTCAGGAAGTACATGGCAGCAACTTGGGAACAATGTAAACGGATCAGCTGGAGACGATAGATTCGGGACTCCAGTTGTAATTTCTGCTGATGGAAATACTATTGCAGCAGGAGGTCATAAAAATGACGGCAATGGATCTAACGCAGGCCATGCTCGAGTATTTCAATATGATAGTTCAAGCAACACATGGAATCTAGTTGGTAGTGCTCTTGAAGGGGAAGTTACTAATGATAAAGCTGGTATCACTGGATCAGTGGCTATCTCTTCCGATGGAAGTATTGTTGTATTGGGTTCTGCTTTCAATGATGCCAATGGTTTAATAGATTCAGGTTATGTTAGAATTTTCGAATTCTCAGGTACAAATTGGATACAGCGTGGACAGACTCTAACTGGTCAAGCAGCAGTTGATCAATTTGGAGAATATGTTTCTATTTCTTCAGATGGGAACATCGTAGCAATAGGATCTCGTTATCATGATTCAAATGGGTTTGCAAATTCCGGTAGAGTCATGATTTATCATTTTGATGGCAGTTCATGGATGCAGCTCGGGCGAAATCTTGATGGTCTAAAAAGTGAAATCCAGTTTGCGAGCGTGTCTCTCGCTGGGGATGGAAAGAGTGTACTAATAGGTGCTCCATTTGATGATACTAATAATGGAGTTGACTCTGGTAGTGCGCAAATCTATAGCTATCTTGCAGTGGACAATTGTTGATTCGATTCAATAAAATGAACACGACAACTATTCTCAAGCAAAGAGATTTCTTGAGTGATTAAAGAGATCTATAAGACCGTCGCAGTAGAAAATTGTTAGATCAAAATAAATCTTCCTAAATGACAATTAACAAGGATGTTTCAAAAACAAGATAATAATTATAAGTTTCTCTACTTTGTCTTTTTTGGTTCTTCGTCCTCAGCCTCCCCTTCTACAGCTTCCTCTTTACGCTCCAAAAGAGCCTTGTCAATTATTTCCTTCTCAATCGAAAATGTTTGATCCACTCCTAAGAATTCTTGACTCTTGACATCAATATAAAACTTGTACTTTCCAGGAGCACTTGGTGCACGGAAGGTAACATTCACCTTTCCAGTCTTTTGAGTAATGTTGGAAACAATGAATGGCCATGCATTTACTAATCTATTCCCTTCCACTTCTGCCATGAATTGACTTTTGGAGCCATTATCAAGTGCCGCAAGGATTGGGCCAGAAGAGAAAGGAATATTTACGCCTTTGGTAACTATTTTGAATTCAATCATATTCTTTCGCCTTTAATATATTCATCAGCTATTCTGTCTCATTTGTAAAAGCTTTCAAAATAGCATTTTGTTTTTGAACAGACTCATTGGGTGGCCGCTAGAGGATGCTCCTTCCTAAATCATCGAATATATAGTAATCATATTTGCGTTTCTTCTACCCATTACTAAAGCTGTAATCATATAAGGATGAGCATTCCCAACATGATCAATTGGAACCTGTATTTGGCAAATCTATTGAAGTTTTAATACATAGACGTTGAAAAACCGAATTCTGTCACCCTTCTTGCATCGTGCTGAAGCTATCATAGTGAGCTATAACATTTTTTATAGTCAATATCTAGCAAGGGCGACTTAGACATATACTCATAGGGTACTGATGAAGACATGTACAAGTTGCCCTTGCTGGATTTTACTTTTATGACGAGTTATGCACTCGCATCTATCAAATTTTATGAGTTAATTAACTTTTTCTCGTTGAGTTGAACGAGTTAAGTCCCATCTTGTATTTTTTCCATTAGGAAAAAATTGGTGGCTATGAAGCAATAGACCATTTATTCTGGTATGTCTTGTACGTGTCGACCTTGCCGTCCGTGAGCACCGTGAGAAAACCGGTTGAGGTTTGTTGAACAAGTTCTTCTTTTCCTTCGACGACAAACGACAACTTGTTCACATAACTGTGCGGTAAAGAGGGACTGAAATATGAAAAATAATATTGGAAAACTTTTGTGTTCTTCGGGAAATAGCACAACCTCCTTCATGTCCTTAGTACATAAACTAGTTTTCATGCTCATCCTAGGAGGTGCCATGATACTAATTTTTGCTGGCACGACAGATGCACAAAAGGTGAGTCCATCATGTGATGCTAGTATGTGATGAGAAGAATGATGAAGAAGTGACAAAAGTTTGAGATTTCGAATTTAATATTCTTGAATGAAATAATTCCTGCTAAAGTGAGAGCAGACTTATTTTGCTGCTACTAAGATCGACAACATATAGTAGAAGCTAGCTCGTTGCGATTGTCGCAGCATTCTCAATAACCAGCCAGCTACCAGCTACATAGTCTGGATCCCTGCACATTTCTAAACAAGCAATATTCTTATCCTTCTATTCTTCCACATAAAAGGTACAACAAGTTACAAATAGTTCATTTGCAGAAACACCTTCTTTGTTCAAGGATCAGTACTTCGACGATGGCACTTCTACACTCACTTCTACTCTGTCGACTACTTTATCTATTTCTTCCCAGGAGAGAAAATTGAATAATATGCAACCAAAGTTCCAATTCTCAAGCTCGGCTCATGCGTGTGTACTATCATATGTTATAGTTCAATGTGTCGGATACAACAACTTTGGGCAAATTGGTCAGGATCCATCAGTAATAAAAGTCACAAGTACTCCAGTTGAATTAAACTTTGATTCTACAATTGCGACACCTGTCAAAGTTGTTACTGGATACGATCATACGTGTACGTTAATGTCCGATGGAAGTATTTGGTGTAATGGATCCAATGGCTTTCAACAGCTCGGGGATGGGACTTCTAATAATTCTGCATCTCCTGTATCACTAATGCTGTTGATATTGAGGCTGGAGCATATCATAATTGCGCAATTGATGATACAGGATCATTGTATTGCTGGGGCTTCAACTCTGATGGTCAGCTTGGACTTACTATGAATGGTTCTACAGCTGAAACATCCGTGTTCAAATTGGCACTCTCCATGATTGCGACTTGCGTCGTAACAGAGCATGATAAGAAGAGTGTAACTTGCGTTGGATATAATTATAGTTCCTCGACTCCTATCAGTTTGGGAAATGACATTCAACAGATAACAGCAGGTTCGACACACTTTTGTGCACGGCTTAATGATGGGACTGCTAAATGTTGGGGTGCAAATCAGAGAGGTCAATTAGGAATTGGATCTGCAGCTTATACATCAGACTACCATGATTCTCCTGTTCTTGTTCTTGGATCGGTCGGTAGTACTCTTACTGGGATCACTAATATTGATGCTGGACATTCTTCCACTTGCGTTGTAGCGAATGGTCAACCAATGTGTTTTGGCAATAATTCATCTTATCAATTGGGGAATCAAGATCGGCATACTCCCATCGTCTTTCCAAGACAAGTGTCCATCACAATCATTTCTGGCAAGTCATTAGTATCGATTCATGTTGGCGAGCATACTGGACATGTTGTCTATAATGATGACTCTATCTACTCTTGGGGCACCAATCATGGAGGCACATTGGGTGATGGATCAGCTGTTAGTAGTGGAAATGTCATTGGTGATGACAGTGCTGTCATTGCTACAGAAATGAATATTGTCATTGGTTCTAATAGTCCTTCCGATATTCCGTCCTCTTTGCCGTCATGCTCAGCGAAGGATTGGACACAAATAGGATCTCAGCTCATTGGGGATGCTACTCTAGATCTATTTGGACAACAGGTAGCGTTATCATTCTCAAGAGATGGATCCACAATTGCTGTAGGGGCAAGAGGCAATGACGATGGAGGAACTGATGCAGGTCATGTTAAAGCATTCAGATTAATTTATGGTTCATGGCAGCAAATTGGACAGACAATAATAGGAGAAGTAGCTGGTGGTAGGTCGGGATCTGTTTCCATTTCAGAAGATGGAACAACATTAGCTATTGGTGCTATTTTTAATAACGGGTCTGGAAGTCAGGCTGGCCATGCAAGGATATTCGATTATCAGAATGGGCAATGGACTCAACGTGGTGTAGACATTGATGCATTAGCGGCAGGAGATTGGTTTGGAAATTCTTTATCAATTTCAGCAGATGGCAACACTGTTGCTATAGGAGCAGCAGGAAGTGATGCAAACGGCAGCGCTTCGGGACAAGTACGAGTGTTTCGTTGGTCAGGAAGTACATGGCAGCAACTTGGGAACAATGTAAACGGATCAGCTGGAGACGATAGATTCGGGACTCCAGTTGTAATTTCTGCTGATGGAAATACTATTGCAGTAGGAGGTCATAAAAATGACGGCAATGGATCTAACGCAGGCCATGCTCGAGTATTTCAATATGATAGTTCAAGCAACACATGGAATCTAGTTGGTAGTGCTCTTGAAGGGGAAGTTACTAATGATAAAGCTGGTATCACTGGATCAGTGGCTATCTCTTCCGATGGAAGTATTGTTGTATTGGGTTCTGCTTTCAATGATGCCAATGGTTTAATAGATTCAGGTCATGTTAGAATTTTCGAATTCTCAGGTACAAATTGGATACAGCGTGGACAGACACTTACTGGTCAAGCAGCAGTTGATCAATTTGGAGAATATGTTTCTATTTCTTCAGATGGGAACATCGTAGCAATAGGATCTCGTTATCATGATTCAAATGGGTTTGCAAATTCCGGTAGAGTCATGATTTATCATTTTGATGGCAGTTCATGGATGCAGCTCGGGCGAAATCTTGATGGTCAAACAAGTGAAATCCAGTTTGCAAGCGTGTCTCTCTCTGGGGATGGAGAGAGTGTACTAATTGGTGCTCCATTTGATGATACTAATAATGGGGTTGACTCTGGTAGTGCGCAAATCTATAGCTATCTTGCAGTGGAAAATTGTTGATTCGATTCAAAAAAATGAACACGACAACTATTCTCAAGCAAAGAGATTTCTTGAGTTATAAAAGAGATCTATAAGACCGTCGCAGTAGAAAATTGTTAGATCAAAATAAATCTTCCTAAATGACAATTAACAAGGATGTTTCAAAAACAAGATAATTATAAGTTTCTCTACTTTGTCTTCTTTGGCTCTTCGTCCTCAACCTCCCCTTCTGCTTCTTCCTCCTCTTTACGCTCCAAAAGAGCCTTGTCAATGATTTCCTTCTCAATCGAAAAAGTTTGATCCACTCCCAAGAATTCCTGACTCTTGACATCAATATAAAACTTGTATTTTCCAGGTGCACTTGGTGCACGGAAGGTAACATTCACCTTTCCAGTCTTTTGAGTAATGTTGGAAACAATGAATGGCCATGCATTCACTAATCTATTCCCTTCGACTTCCGCCATAAATTTGCTCTTGGAGCCATTATCAAGTGCCGCAAGGATTGGGCCAGAAGAGAAAGGAATATTTACGCCTTTGGTAACTATTTTGAATTCAATCATATTCTTTCGCCTTTAACATATTCATCAGCTATTCTGTCTCATTTGTAAAAGCTTTCAAAATAGCATTTTGTTTTTGAACAGACTCATTGGGTGGCCGCTAGAGGATGCTCCTTCCTAAATCATCGAATATATAGTAATCATATTTGCTTTTCTTCTACCCATTACTAAAGCTGTAATCATATAAGCATGAGCATTCCCAACATGATCAATTGGAACCTGTATTTGGCAAATCTATTGAAGTTTCAATACATAGACGTTGAAAAACCGAATTCTGTCACCCTTCTTGCATCGTGCTGAAGCTATCATAGTGAGCTATAACATTTTTTATAGTCAATATCTAGCAAGGGCGACTTAGACATATACTCATAGGGTACTGATGAAGACATGTACAAGTTGCCCTTGCTAGATTTTACTTTTATGACGAGTTATGCACTCGCATCTATCAAATTTTATGAGTTAATTAACTTTTTCTCCTTGAGTTGAACGAGTTAAGTCCCATCTTGTATTTTTTCCATTAGGAAAAAATTGGTGGCTATGAAGCAATAGGCCATTTATTCTGGTATGTCTTGTACGTGTCCACGGAGATGTAGCTTCCCCCCCCAATTCTTGCCGTCCATTGAGCACCGTGAGAAAACCGGTTTGTTGAACAAGTTCTTCTTTTCCTTCGACGACAAACGACAACTTGTTCACATAACTGTGCGACTGTGCGGTAAAGAGGGACTGAATTATGAAAAATAATATTGGAAAACTTTTGTGTTCTTCGGGAAATAGCACAACCTCCTTCATGTCCTTAGTACATAAACTAGTTTTCATGCTCATCCTAGGAGGTGCCATGATACTAATTTTTGCTGGCACGACAGATGCACAAAAGGTGAGTCCATCATGTGATGCTAGTATGTGATGAGAAGAATGATGAAGAAGTGACAAAAGTTAGAGATTTCGAATTAAATATTCTTGAATGAAATAATTCCTGCTAAAGTGAGAGCAGACTTATTTTGCTGCTACTAAGATCGACAACATATAGTAGAAGCTAGCTAGTTGCGATTGTCGCAGCATTCTCAATAACCAGCCAGCTACCAGCTACATAGTAGTCTGGATCCCTGCACATTTCTAAACAAGCAATATTCTTATCCTTCTATTCTTCCACATAAAAGGTACAACAAGTTACAAATAGTTCATTTGCAGAAACACCTTCTTTGTTCAAGGATCAGTACTTCGACGATGGCACTTCTACACTCACTTCTACTCTGTCGACTACTTTATCTATTTCTTCCCAGGAGAGAAAATTGAATAATATGCAACCAAAGTTCCAATTCTCAAGCTCGGCTCATGCGTGTGTACTATCATATGTTATAGTTCAATGTGTCGGATACAACAACTTTGGGCAAATTGGTCAGGATCCATCAGTAATAAAAGTCACAAGTACTCCAGTTGAATTAAACTTTGATTCTACAATTGCGACACCTGTCAAAGTTGTTACTGGATACGATCATACGTGTACGTTAATGTCCGATGGAAGTATTTGGTGTAATGGATCCAATGGCTTTCAACAGCTCGGGGATGGGACTTCTAATAATTCTGCATCTCCTGTACAAGTGAAAAAGAATGGAGGAGCTGTAATCACTAATGCTGTTGATATTGAGGCTGGAGCATATCATAATTGCGCAATTGATGATACAGGAGCATTGTATTGCTGGGGCTTCAACTCTGATGGTCAGCTTGGACTTACTATGGATGGTCTTATAACCGAAACATCAGTGTTTAAAATGGCACTCTCCATGATTGCGACTTGCGTCGTAACAGAGCATGATAAGAAGAGTGTAACCTGTGTTGGATATGATTATAGTTCCTCCAATCCTATCAGTTTGGGAAATGACATTGAGCAGATGACAGCAGGGTCGACGCATTTTTGTGCACGGCTTAATGATGGGACTGCTAAATGTTGGGGTGCAAATCAGAGAGGTCAATTAGGAATTGGATCTGCAGCTTATACTGCAGACTACCATGATTCTCCTGTTCTTGTTCTTGGATCAGCTGGTAGTACTCTTACTGGGATCACTCATATTGATGCTGGGCATTCGTCTACTTGCGTTGTAGCGAATAATCAACCAATGTGCTTTGGCGACAATTCATCTTATCAATTGGGAAGTCAAGATCGGCATATTCCAATTGTATTTCCAAGACAAGTGTCGATTGCAATTATTTCTGGCAAATCATTGGTATCGATACATGTTGGTGAGCACACTGGGCATGTAGTGTACAATGATGACTCTATCTACTCTTGGGGTACCAATCATGGAGGCACATTTGGCGATGGTTCTACTGTTAGTAGTGGAAACGTCATTGGTGCTGTCCATACTGTCATTGCTACAGAGATGAATGTTGTCATTGGTTCTAATAGTCCTTCCTCTTTGCCGTCATGCTCAGCTAAGGACTGGACACAAATAGGATCTCAAATCATTGGGGATGCTACTCAGGATCATCTTGGACAGCATGTAGCATTATCGTTTTCAAGAGATGGATCCACTATTGCTGTAGGGGGAAGAGGCAACGACGACGGAGGAACTGATGCAGGCCATGCGAAAGTTTATAGAATTATTGATGGTTCATGGCAGCAAATTGGACAGACAATAATAGGAGAAGTAGCTGGTGGTAGGTCGGGATCTGTTTCCATTTCAGAAGATGGCACAACATTAGCTATTGGTGCTATTTGTAATAATGGGTGTGGAGGTCAGGCTGGTCATGCAAGGATATTCGATTATCAGAATGGGCAATGGACTCAGCGAGGTCTAGATATTGATGCATTAGCGGCAGGAGATCGTTTTGGAAATTCCTTATCGATTTCAGCAGATGGCAACACTGTTGCTATAGGAGCAGCAACAAGTGATGCAACCGAAATTGAAATTGCAAGCGGGCAGGTTCGAGTGTTTCGTTGGTCAGGCAGTGAATGGCAGCAACTTGGGAACAATGTAAATGGATCAGCTGGAGATGACAGATTCGGGACTCCAACTGTGATTTCTGCTGATGGAAATACTATTGCAGCAGGAGGGCATAGAAACGACGGCAATGGAGCTAACGCAGGCCATGCTCGTGTATTTCAATATGATAGTACAAGCAACACATGGAATCTGGTTGGTAGTGCCCTCGAAGGGGCAGCTGCTAATGATATGGCTAGTTTCACTGGATCTGTGGCTATCTCTTCTGATGGAAGTATTGTTGTATTGGGTTCCGCTTTCAATGATGCCAATGATTTGGTAAATTCAGGTCATGTTCGAATTTTCGAATTCTCAGGTACAAATTGGGAACAGCGTGGACAGACTCTAACTTGTCAAGCAGCAGTTGATCAATTTGGAGAATATGTTTCCATTTCTTCAGATGGGAACATCGTAGCAATAGGATCTCGTTATCATGATTCAAATGGGTTTGCAAATTCCGGTAGAGTCATGATTTATCACTATGATGGCAGTTCATGGATGCAGCTCGGGCGAAATCTTGATGGTCAAACAAGTGAAATCCAGTTTGCGAGCGTGTCTCTCTCTGGGGATGGAGAGAGTGTACTAATTGGTGCTCCATTTGATGATACTAATAATGGGGTTGACTCTGGTAGTGCGCAAATCTATAGCTATCTTGCAGTGGACAATTGTTGATTCAATAAAATGAGCACGATAAGTACTGTTAAGTAAAGAGATTTCCTGGGAGGATCACAATGAATCAGACAAAAATGAATTCGACAAAAAAGATCTAATAGACATAGTACCTCACAGTAGAACTTTGTGATATCAACAACAATGAACAAATAAAATCTACCTTAACGTCAATGAACTAGACTTTTTAAAAACAAGATAATAATTATAAGTTTCTCTACTTTGTCTTTTTTGGTTCTTCATCCTCAGCCTCCCCTTCTGCTTCTTCCTCCTCTTTACGCTCCAAAAGAGCCTTGTCAATGATTTCCTTCTCAATCGAAAAAGTTTGATCCACTCCCAAGAATTCCTGACTCTTGACATCAATATAAAACTTGTATTTTCCAGGTGCACTTGGTGCACGGAAGGTAACATTCACCTTTCCAGTCTTTTGAGTAATGTTGGAAACAATGAATGGCCATGCATTCACTAATCTATTCCCTTCGACTTCCGCCATAAATTTGCTCTTGGAGCCATTATCAAGTGCCGCAAGGATTGGATTCTTGGTAATATGCTCATTATCGACTGGAGCAGGTCCATCCAACTTTTCACAACGAATCAAGATCCACCAACCTTCTCTAAAAGTTTGAAGAGCAATCTGTGGTGGAATCCCTTGTTTCTGCGCCATTGCAATCTTTTGCTTGGTAAATGCCTCCGCATGTGGTCTTTCAATGTCAATACTCAATTTACATGTATCTTCTGTAGCAATTTCATCTTCATCTGGAGTCTCAATATTGAGTTCCGAAACCTTGACGCGTGGAATACCCTCTTCTCCACCATACGTTTTGGTCATGACATCTTTGAACCAAGCTAAAGTCTTTTCATCGGATACAGACGTAGTTCCAATTTTAAACATGGCTACACATTCCACGATAGTTTTGTATAGACGATAGGATCTTGCCGATCCAGCTACACGTAGTGCCGCTTCCAAAAGTAGTCCTGTACGTTGTCTGTATTCCATGGTAGATCTGAAATATGTTGGATCAATGAGAGTTTTCTTTCCTGCTTCGACTGTGTTGGGAGAAAAGAAAGATGTGAGCATCAAGTATTTATTTCCATATACAACATTCTATACTACAGAAATAATCCAAATAAAACTTACGCAATTCTGGATGAGTATTCAAAGCTTGAGCATTCAATCTTCCAAGAGTCATGCAAAGATTTCTCCTAACCGCAGGGTGTTCCAACGCCGACACAGTTCCTTTCCCTTTCAAACTAAAAGTCATGTTCCCAATGGTACAAGAATCACCAAATTTCGGAGGCCACTGTCCCATTTTCTGTAAAGATTTCTCCACCCACGCTTGACCAAGAACACCATCATCCACTCCCTCAATTTTGATATTCTTTGCAATTTCATCTTTACCCGAAGCAGCAGCAACTTGTTTCGCAAGCTTTTCCTTTTCTTCTTTGGCAGCTTTGGCAGCTGCTGCATCTTCATTTTCATCATCATCGGCCCATCCATCATCATCAAAATTAAAATCTCCGGAAGGTTCCTCCTTTTTCTTGGAGAGACCAAGATATTCCAATCTCGCCTGTTTCAATTCTTCCCCCTTTTCCATTGCCATTTCCGTCACTTCCAATGATTCAGGACAGGTTGCAATATAAAACAATACATCATAATGACTTGAATCTGGTCTCAAATGAGTAGCTAAATATGCGATATCGGATTGAGCCACTGAATTGTCCATCATACTTTTCTTGGCCTTTTTATCCTCCTTCTTCAAGAAAGAGATTAAATAGTAAATGATTCCAGCAAACATTGCCAAATACATGACTACCAACATAAGTGCTACATTGCCAGTAGGATGAAGGAGCCAATCTGGTAAAGCAAAACTGAGAGTCTGAGTCTGTTTCCCATCCGGATGACCATACAATTCCCAATTCTTTTTCGCAGTGGCATCACTTAAAGCTTTGTATGCTAAATTTATTTTTTGAAAGGTCTGACTGTCACCGCCTTTATCGGGATGATGCAATTTGGATAATGTACGATATGCCGATTTGACTTCAGTCGAGTTTGCTGCACTGGCAATGTTTAGAATTTCAAATGGATCGAAAATGTCGAGTGATGCGATGGAATTATTAACTGTCGCACAAATGTATCCATAAGAAAAAATTGAGACAATTACTGACAAGAGTAAAGTGATGAACTGCTTTGACAGTAATGGTGAAGGAGGGATGGCAGTGGGAGTCTTTTTAGAATCAAAAGTTAAATTTTTATAAATTTGATGAATGGCTTTGATGCTTCCAAAGACTGCAAAGGAACCACAAAGAGCCGCCATTGGCATCAAATAATAAGGAACCTCTTCTGTTGATGAAGAGGTCATTGTATTGGTAATGTTTGTTAGACTTATTACTGCTCCTGTCTAATAGAGAAGAGTAATTCAATAGAAGATTGGCTTTTCTTTTTACACAAAGATGTGTGCTGCGATAGAGATTTGCGGTTCAACTTCAACACGTGGAATGATATATGACCCAATCCAAAAGGGATGATCAGAGAGTATTCTTTATCCTATTCGAATTGGGAATAGCAGTCCTTTGTCATTGGCATTGAGTCCCATGTTTTGATCTCATCTTTCATCATCTTTCAAGAAAAGTGATGGTTACGAATCATACAATGTCGTCTGCTTTTTATAAAATCTCTATTACTGTGTTTCTGTTGATTTTATAGTATCAGTATGATCACAGCTGACGAAGTTGTAAAAAAACAAGAGGTACCATCGGAGGCATGTAGTATTTAGTATCGAGCGACAAGAAACTTGAGATACTTGTACTAAGAAATGGGTGGGTTATTCTTCTTCATTCATAAAAACAAGAAATTGTTTGGTTTGTAGTATGCTGAACCGTTTTTCTTTTACTATCCTTCCAATCTATTGGAGTAATGGAAGTTGCAGCCTTGAATGGAGACCAATGTTTTCAAGGAACAAGAGCTAACAAAGAAGAAGTAAAGAGTAAAGAACTTAAAAAGTGTTGGATGATATTATCTTCATGTGCAAAGGAGTCTAGAACTTCTAGTTCTTTGAAAGCGAAGAGAAGGTTGAGGTGAGTTGGAATCTATATATTCATTGGGTTGTACAGCAGACGTGAAAGGTATGATAGCATTCATATACTAAAAATGAAAAAGGAATTTTTTAGCAATAAACAATTATTATACATCAACAGCACTGGAAGTTGCAGCAGGAATGGATACCGATGTCCTCCTCCAATTTTCGCGGATACGTTCTTGAAGCTGCTGACGTCTCTCATCGGTCATGGGTGACGCATCTGCAAGACTGCGTCTACTATCTCTTCGTCTCATATCCACTACAACTTCATCTTGATCACCACCAGATTGAATCACCATCAAAAATGCTTTGATTCTTGAATACTCTGGATTTGACTTTCGGAGTGAAAGTACATAGGGGCGAGTGTACACCATGATGAATAGAAATCCTTGGAGGGGAAGCATGATACGTGTGAGTAATGCAATGTAAAATGGTTCATCTTCATTTCGATTGAATTTCATGAATCTTGCAATGGCGGATGGTAAATAGCATACTATATAGGATGCAATGTATAATAGAGCACGGATTGCAGCTTCTTCTTCATTGCTTTTGATTCTTGGACCATCATTGTCATTGTTGTTGGTATTGCTGTTGTCAATATTGATACTTTTGTTGGAAGCATTGACAGTAGTGGATGGTGCTCCTTTTTCAATAGCTTGACTTTCACGTCGAATTGATTTACGAACACGATGAATATTGAAAGCATATGGATCTTCAGATGTACCTGATCTTGATGGAGGAGCTTTTGGTGTGGCAAGCAAAGAAGCGGTACGGAGGATCATTTCTTCATCATTCTTTTCTTCATCCGTTGTTGTGATTACATTCTTTGCGAAATTTACAAGCGATGAGTCTGACTCGTTGAATGTGACATCCTTCTCTGTTTCACTGAATGTAACCTCCTTCTTCTTGAAAGACTTTTTGATAGATTGTTTGCTTGTTGTCTTGACTGATTTTCGGAGAGTAGACATGGCTGTGTTTTGGTAATCCGTTTGAATGTCTTGAAGATCACGACCTATTTGTGACTTTAGAGAGTCTCTGTTGAATGAACGAAGAAATTCCTTCCAGTTGTAGCAACAAGTGAGTGCTCGCATCAAGAATGATTCATTCTCATCATTTGTCCGCAACCTCCATCTGTCGCTCTTCTTCTTTTGCGCAATGACTGTAACAATAATGATAATCATATTTATCGCAACGATTGTAAATACGAATAAGGAAGGTGCAGCAGAGAACCACAATGCATATGATCTCGTGAGTTTGCTACCACGCTCGCATTCAATGTCATCACTTTGGAGACATGTGCGAGGAGAAGGTGAAATGTAGCATATTTTTCCTTCAAAGTTTAAAGATTGCTTTGCAAGAAGAAAGACTGATGCGATGATTGGTTGCACAATTGATATGAAATGGCACCATGGTTCGATTTTTCTTTTGAAATCATTTTCTGACATGGACCAACGTACAGTTGCAGCATAGTATATACTCAGAGATGCATTGTAAAAGACAGATCCAAGATGTCCCAAGCATATCAAGAATCTATGAGATGAAGATGAAAAGAAAAGTTAGTAACGATTTGAACAAAAAGCTGTTTTGTTCAGAAATATATACTAAAACACATATATGTAGCAAGGAATTTCAAGAAGGAAATACAATAAAAGCATGTCGTCGCAACATAACAGTGAGATCGCTGGTGCATCATGGCTGATCAGCGGGACTAGGAGCTTTCTAGGTAAAAATGGAAAGCAATAGTGAACACTTACCCTTGAATTTCACAAGTGACAATGGATCCGATAGCATATAAAGCCTGGCCTTTTGGAGCCATAAAAGTAGCCAAAGCATTCCCAAATGAAAAGAAAAGATCAAAAACACAAAAGCCAACAATAATTCTCCGAACCACTCTCCATAGTTTTACTTGGCTTCGCACAATGGAATAGAGAAGGGCCGCAGATGAGACCATGGAGAGTGATCCAGATATAATTGGTGCGATGATGAGAGATCGTTGTTGCGCTATTGAATACATTTTTGCTTATGTAATACTTTCTAACACCTGATTTATTGTCAAAATCTATTGCGTTACTATCATCCATTTGCCTTCCTTCCTTCCTTGCAGTAATGTTGCAGGCACAGCCTTCCTTCAAGTTCATATACCGGAACAACAGCTTCCCTCTTACCAACAGGTGAAAACGACATTGCCTTTGGCTAAATTTAACGAAAAGGCTTATCTAACGTCAAGAACTGATTTTTATCAATTGATCACAACGACTTTCTTCTGTCTAGAGAAGAACGTTGCGGCTTCTCGATGAGCAGGTTCGCTACTTTTTTTCCGCACTTCTCTCCACATGGTACTTTCCCGTTCTTCATCCACAAGAGGTAGCGTTACTCTAACACTCTAAAAAAGACTTAGATATGTTGCAGTATTGATTCAAGATAGAAGATCTAAAATATTTACACTCATTGTGAAGGAAAGTCAGGAACAGAAAAAATCATAACAACAGTTGTTCCGATTATTCTGCATGATTTGTCCTTCCTTATTTATTTGCTGGGAATGATGTCATTGCTAGTTCTTAACGGTCGGAGCTTTATTCATTATTTCTGTTTTCATTCCTCAAAGATCCCTCCCTCTAGTCTCCCTCTCGGAGAAGAAAGAGTGGAGGAAAGATAAACCGTGTGTACTACAGCTATCATTAAAATAATTCTGTGGTTCCAAATGTGTCTTGTCCTTCAAACATTTCCATTATCAAAACTCCACAAGATAAAATCTTTTATTTTTTAATTCAAAATTATTGCATTAAAATCTTGAATGATCCGGAAGAGTGGAGGAAAGATAAACCGTATGTACTACAGCGATAATGAAATTTTATATTTCTGTATTCCCAAATGTGTCTTATCCTTCGAATACCTACAGAACTAAATCCACAATTCTTTTTAATTCAAAATTACTGTTTTTACTTTATTAAAAACTTATCTGTTCATTCCACAAAAGCCCAATAATAATATATCATCACAGAATCAAAAGCAATACCGATTTCAGAACTGAATGGATAAAAAATCTATAGCTCCATTGCAGAAACCCAAAACCTGAAACCATGTAGAAGTTAATGATACTGTTCTCCACAAACACAGTTTTAAGCGTCATCAGCAAACTCATCTCCAGCTGGAGTGCTGAGGGTAGTCTCAGCAGATCTCTGCCATGCAGCCTTAACAGCAGCGGAGTCCTCTCCTCCGATAAGGTTACGGTGATCCTTGATATTGATAAGGAAGGTAAGAACAGCAGATCCAATAATGGAGAATCCCATGATGTTGAAAGCAGTAGATGACTTTGGTAACTGACGGAAGCAAAGTCCGAAAGCAACAGCTCCGGAGTTTCCTCCAGCTCCAACAATTCCAGAGATGGATCCAGTAGCTGGTCCATCAACGTATGGAACAATTCCGTAAGTAGCTCCCTCAGCTCCCTGTACCATACAAGAGAAGACAACAAGAATGAAGATGGAAAGTCCAAGAGACTTGGTACGTGCAAAGATAAGAACCATAACTCCCTCAAGAAGGAGAAGAATCATCTGTACCCAAAGACGTCCGCGCATTCCTGACTTAGCGTTCATCTTATCAGAAAGGAATCCTCCAAGACCACGAGCGAAAAGGTTCATCCATCCAAAGATGGAAGCAATAGCAGCAGCAGACTCGGTGGTGAGGCTGAAGGTAGACTTGAAGTAGGAAGCAGAAGCATTGTTCATGGTAAGCTCAACTCCGAAGCAACATGCGTACTGAATGAAAAGAAGCCAAGTGTTGAAGTTCATAGCTCCATCACGGAAGGAAGCAGCAGCAGATACCTCAGGCATGATTCCGTTCTCCTTCATGTCCTTGTAGTTACCCTTTGGACTATCATCAGCAATCTTGATGATGGTGTATCCGGTCAAGAATCCAACACAAGCTGGTACAATGGAAACAGTTCTCCAAGCCATCTCAGGGGACATTCCTTGCTTGAAAAGAGGGAAAAGTACAGATCCCATAACAAGCTGAGTAACTCCTCCTCCAAGGTTTCCCCATCCTCCACAAAGAGCATTAGCAGTTCCTACAACCTCCTTTGCGAACATGGAAGTGGACCAGTATTGACACATAACGAAAGTAGATCCTCCAAGACCAATGAAGAAACGAGTAGCAGCAAGGGTAGTAGCACTGTTTACAAGTCCGATAAGAGCACATGGAATAGAAGCAGCCATGAGTACGGATCCCATAAGGATACGTGCTCCAAACTTATCACACATAGGTCCAAGTACGAAACGCATTACAATGGTTCCAGCGACAGAGCAAATGTTGGAGGTCCAGATATCCTGCTTGGAAATTTGAAGAGTCTCCTTTACTTCAGAAAGAAGAGGAGCAATAGCGAACCAGATGAAGAAAGCTACGAAAAAGCACCACCAAGAGCAATGGAAAGCACGCATATGTGGACGCTGGAAGTTACAGAGCTTGATCTCTGTTGCCTTGTCTCCCTGGTTAGGGTCTACAGCAACCGAGTAGGTCTTGTACTTCTTGAATTCGTAGTCTTTTCCTTGATCAATCTCAGTCATGGTATTTTGTGGAATTGTATTTTATGAGAAATTGAATGAGGAAAATGAACCGAGAAAAATGAATCGAGAAGAAAAGTGCTGAAGTTAGATGCCGGAAGTTTGTGAAGCGGAATGCTTTGTCACCTTTCGGAATATAAATTTTATCCAAAATGACCTGTTGTATAGGCCATTCATATCTTGTATTGAGCTAAATTCTACTTTTTACAGCAATGACACAGTCGTTTCAAATAACTTCCTCATTTTTTCGAGGAAGTTTTGTACTCACACGTATTTCAAAGGGATCAAGTGCTCAACAAGCATTTTCGATCTTCTTGAATTTTCTCATTGGAACTTCCATTGGAACTTTGAGGATCAGAATATGTAAACTACGTAGCATCTAAGATGTCAGCACCGTGACTTGGTCGTGACTTCTATTACGTATTTATGCTTCAACAAGAATTTAGCTCATGCGTTGAAGAAAGAGAGAATAGATGAACTTCTGATCTTCTTCGTTTTTGAATACCAGTGATGCATGAATGTGGCTCCGACTGTGTTTGACGGCCTTTGCTTTTGTACCTACTTATGTAATACAGACTGCTGAAATAACTTAGAAACCAATGTTAGAAGCTACTTAGCTGCTGTATCTATAGTTTCCTTTGAATTTCAAATCTTTTTGCCAGTACAGAGCTGATGCAAAGTCATTTCTAAAACTATACAGACATAATAGCGATTGAATGATCTCGTCTTACTTTATTCAACGTTAAGATATTGTTTCAAATCATCAAATGAAAACTGTTGATACGATCTCGATGCTGTAAATACTACAGTTTCTTCATAACTTGTATCTAAAAGTCTTTTCCGAGTAGATGAAAGCAACAAAGCTTTGGTAGCACTTGAAAGATTATCACGAAGCAAATGTTCAAGCTTGAATTCTATATCTAAACCATTTCTTGATTGCAAGGTTTCATTTCTATATACAGTAGATAGACCAACTCTTTCACATCCTTTCTTACTCGGATATACAGTTCTAATGTTGGAACTGCTTGCAAGTTCTGGGAACAATAGACACATGATTGTAGAACTATGAGAAATATCTACTTCACTTGTCCAAAGCATACATGCTACTTGAGACTTTTTCTTTTTGGATTTGATATCAATATTGAGCATTCTGTAAATATCTTGAAGGTTGGAGTAGACTTGGAGTCGTTCATAGATTTGAATCCTTTCCAATTCCATGTCATGAGCTGATTCCAATAGAGATACGGCAAGAGAAGTTTTTGATTTTCTTTCAGCTGGAAATAGAGCCTGATTGATATTGGCTTTTGCAACAATTGCTTTCACTTTGAGAAAGGTAGCATGAACCAAGGACTTTGCAAAGCGTCCGTCTTTATCTTCGTCACGAGATGCTTTTTCAATCCCAAGTTTATTGTAAAGAGACTCTAATTCTACCTCCAAGAGTTTGTGGCTGAGAAATAATGTAATATCATGGACCATGTTGAAGCGTGATCGATAAAACATGGACGTAAATGCTCGATGCCATAGCTGTTCAATCTGCACACAATACTTTCTCTTACGCTTTAAAATAGCATCCTTTATCTTTCTTCTTTGCATGAATCCTCTAACCAATCCTTGCATCTTACAAACAATATCAATTGTAGCAAGATATCGTTTCCTTGTTCTATGCATTCTATAGGTAGCTTGGATATGCTGTATTCCCTTCTTCAAATTACTCCATCTTCTATGCACAGCCTCCTTTCTAAACCAAGAATTTCTCGTAATAGACTTTCGTGGACCAATAGTTCCTTCCATTCCTTCAATGTAATACTTTGGAAATATTCTATGAGATATCCAAAATCGTTGAAGCTGAATCAGCATAGCCAATGACTTGATTTGTTGATTCCGTGTGTTTTCTATAATTCTTTGAGCTTGTCTCATTTCCAAAGATGTGGAATTTGTATCCCCATCCGACTTGTTGGATTGATGTACAATCTTTTCCAATGCCCAAAGACATTCTGATATTTTTTCGTTGTCTCTTGTATTTCCATTCTTTTTAGAGTTTCTACCATTGTCTTCCTCTCGACGATTGAGTTTGGAGATGACGCCTTGTTGAACCTCAATGGATTTACGCATCATTCGTGATATTTTACTTTCTCTCATATCTGTAGTATCCAATATCTTGGCTTGACGTACATCTCCAAAGAGACTTGCATCAAGTTTATTGGGAAACTTTTCATAATGATAGCTTGATTGAAGAAGACCTGCATTACTTGGTTCTGGAGGAATGTATGTTTCGACTACCTTGGTTGACTCATCGTTGATGAAATTTGTCGGTTTCTTGCGACTTATTTTCGATCGGTTCTTCTTTGCAATAATGGAATCATCAAATAAGCGTATATTTGGAATGTCAGGAGTAAATAACTTCTCCTCAACAAACTTTTGAAACATTTGGCTTTCAATTACATCTGCAAAGAATGATTTTGCATCCGACCCTTGAGCATGAATAAACTTTTCCTTTTGGAATTGATCCTCATGGACTCTTGTCTTTCGAATGTACTTTTCATAGTCTTGTAATAGAGAGCAATAAAAACGTAGAAAGGAGTTTCGAACTTCATTCGCATCAAACTTTGGATGGTGAGATTCCATATCTAACAAATGCTTTGGAGTTTTCAGTTTGGATGGGCTTCCCTTTGACTTTCGCACTGGTGAAACAACTTTCTTGTCTTTCCTCACGCCCTTTATGTTGAATTCATTGCTATCATAGGAACCTGCAGTTTCAGTCAATGTCCCATTATTGGCAAAGTTTATTGGCATGAGCTCTTCTGTGTCGAGAAATGCATGATCAATAGAAGCTAAGCGTGCAGCCCTTGCATTCACAGCACTAGTGTACATGAGACGACAATACGTGGGCCTCTTTTCATTAGGCAAAATCTTTCCATCTGCAAAAGTCAATTGTCCTTTCCGATTGGATTCTGTCGGTATATATTCTACACCAGCACAAGCCTCCAACTGTGTTTTCAATTTATTCGCATCTTTTTCAGGTAAGACTGGAGGCAATCTTCCTTCCTTATCTGCCAAATGTTCATCGTAGCCTAAATGAACAATGTCATGATCCAAATCTACAAATACAACTCCATTCGGCCGTTTATCTACTGGAAATTCATCCAAATACCTTCTATGAATCCCCACCAAAAACGGCAATGGTGCCTCTAACAAATCAATCGCCATGGAATCCGGCAAGAGTGGAATGTAGATCCCCTGCCATGAAAATGGATACAAGAACGAATTCAAAGTCTCACAACATGGTCCCAACAAAGCCATATGTTTGGTACACAATGCCACTCTCGTTTCTTGCATCAAACATCCCATCACCACCATCACATTGGATACACTTAACGATGCAAAAAGTGGTCTCACACTACAATTCAATAACGGCAACCGATTCACAGGCGGTCGAGTAATATTCATAATTTCCCGATTGTACAATTGTATCTTGACAGAAGTCTTGCCCAAAGGCGGCAATGGAATCTCACTGCAAAAATTCGCAATATATCTTTCCAAAGGCAATGGAGCTTCTACAATCGATATATGATACAATTGCAACAAGAATTTCCTCCATATATCAAAAAATGGATATTTGGATAAAATCACCAATGCCTTGGGTAAAAAGTACATTTCTTCCTTTCCTGACGAAGAAGATGGTCGTTCCCCTCGATTGTACTGTTGTTGTTGTGTATATTTCATATCTATCTCCTGCAACCACGATGGTAATTTGCCCTTGTATTCCTTTTTGACAGTTTTGTAGAGTGAATCTAAATCCATGTGGGTATCGTATACATATAATGCTGCACCGTATACCTTTTGCCCTAATTCATTGGTCAATGTAAATGTCAATAGGGATGGTTTATTGCTAGTGGATAGGGTACATCCCTGTGGAAATACAAATTGATGCAAATGTTTAGGATAGAGTTGTGTATTTTGTTGAGGGTAGACATCTGTGACTTGAGTTTGAAATTGCAATTGTTGCGGTGAGGTACATTTTAACAATACATCTTTTTTCCGTGAAGATGAAATCGATGCAGAGGTGGCATTCAAATCAATTGATCCATTGGGTGCAATGATGCAAAAACAGTCTACTAGTCGTTTCGAAGTTTCTGTTGGTTGCGGTGACTCCCATGATTTCGAATGTGAATTCCCAAGTTGTAACGAAGCACTTGTATTTGACATGGAACCTTTTAATTGTCTCTCTCCACTTCCACTCTCACTAATACTACCCTCCGCCAATGGATTTTTGGGCAGTACAAACGCCATCAATTGATATTTGGCCCTTATAAACAATTCCCTCTCCATCACACTACTCTTACTATCAGGTCGACTATGTGGATTCAAATTATATTCCAATATAGTAGTAGCAAGTGTATTACCCGCTATAGGTGCATGGACCACTACATCCACCATATCTTGACTCCAAGAGTCCAATGTAATACTCTTGACAATTTGACTTGTTAGAGATTTATGTACCTTGGCACAAGTAGTACATATAAATACCGAACTTTGTAAAGAAGCTTGTGCTTGCTGTATATATTGATCGACAGTACTTGATTCACTAGTAGAAATTTCCAAATCATGTGGTTTAAAATGTAAAGTATGAAGTGATGCAAAATCTTTGGCCATGATTTCTACATTATTTGTTTCTCTATGAGAGATAGGTTCTTCTCTACTGGGATTGGAAAAGGAACAAAACATTTTGGAAAAGTCTAGTAAGAGTGCATGACAGTCGTTACAGCTTCGATTGTTTGCGTTGGATGCTAGAAATGTCAAGAGACGCTTTCTTGCATTCAATGGACTCAGTGATGAGTTGTACGATGTCGATGTTGATGTGGAGGAGGAGGAATGAATGGAAGTGTGAGTTTGACTGCTTCCTGGTCTCTTTTTGTTGATAGTATGCGATGACATTAAAATAGAAGAAGATGAAGACGTAGATCTCTTGTTGTTGACTTTGTCTTGATTCAAATGTTCCAATTCAAATCCTGATGATTCTGTTGAAGGCGAAATAATGACTGATGATGACATTGATTGTGATGTTTCAATTGCAGGTGTTGATGGTTCTGTAGTACTAGTTGTTGATGGTGAAGTTGTTGGCTCATCATGATCATCATCATGTGTTGAATCTTCTTGATTGTTGGCTTCTTCTTTTACTTCTGATTCTGTCATGACTTAATAGAACACTAGTAGAGGTCGTGAATCTAGTTATATATCAAAGTAGATAGTAGAAGAAGTTACTAGCTGCAACTAGCTAATGAGTATCTATTGAACATGTGGATCCTTCCTCTTCTTTCAATCATGCTCGATGCGTTCTTCTTCACTTTTTGCAATCTTTTTCAGTCGTGTATTCAAATGAATGAGGCTATTTGACTATTATTGATAGATGTCATGGATACATACTACGACATTTAGAAATGATCATGAGAACACTTTGGAATTCTTTTGAGAAGGCATGTAGGGATCACGACCATCATGTTGCTATCAATAATATTTTATAAGTGCATAATAAACTCGAACGAAAAACCTAAACTCATTTAGAGCAACAACACATTGACAAATGAAAGGCGAGATGATGATGAGGCAAAAGTTCAAAACCATTGAGTCTTTTATCTCCCGACTCTCTGCGTTCTTCAAATAGTGGGTGGCCAAACTTTAAGTAAAATTATTGTAAACATTGAATGGAACAACTGTCTCGAAAATCCAATAGATATGACAAACCCCCTGACGAACCCCCTCTCGTGTATTTTACAAGAAACCTATTGGAAATGTTACCCCTGTCACATCACCATGGCCCTCCTCCTCGCATGATTTGTCTTCAAGACTAGATAGATTGAATCGTCCAGAATCAAACAAACCCTGAGAGTCTTGAGGCACACCTCGAGGTTGCAACATGCCATGATTATTCGTATAACTTGAAATCATTCTCGAATCATCCATAATTTTGGCATAATGAGAAGAAGAGCTTGGCTTTGACAATTCTGGATCATCCATTGCAATTGGAATTTCTCCACCGCTATATATCACCGATAAGAACCTTTCGATCCAACAAAATTGCGGATACTTTTTCTTTAGAAGCATGACTTTTGGCCGAGTGTAAATGAATATATTGAATAGACCAATGGATGGTAAAAAGAGAGACGTCACAAGAAACGTCCCTTTCCAAGTACGCAGTTTGAGGAAGGAAAGCGAGATATCGAGCACTGGACAAAAGTATGTAACAAAGAATGCGAGAATGTAGAGTCCAGACTGGTGAAAGCTTTGTTTTGTCACTTGAAACTGATGTTTCTTCAAGTCATCTTGTTGAGTTGCGTCATTGCTAACAGCCTTTTCAAGCTGATCAGCGCTGGAATGATTGGAGGAATTTGTAGCAATAACTGCATACATTGGCTGGTGTACAGGCTCAGCTTGCTCCTGGTCAACTTCTTCTTTGCATTCTTCCTCTTCTTCGGCAATTGGTGAGATTGCAAAATGTATGTCAGACATCAAAACAGATTGAGACTGTGCTCTAGGTACCTCTTTTTCTTTGTCGGTCTTTTCGTCTTCTTTGTTCACCTCGTTTTCTTCACTAGCTAAAATGATGCTCTTTGAGACTCTGCGAATGGCAGACGAAACATTAGATGCTTTCTTACTATTCTTTCTCAACATACGTTTCGAAGTGGGCGCAAAGAGTCTCTCCTGCGTATACACATAGATTGTAAGTACAGTCAAAAGACATAGAATTCCCAGAAAGACAAGTATCAAAGGTATATTTGTAGATAGCAACAATGTCATGATTGCATCTTCGCCTCGTTCACATGAATCATCCAGCCAGCATCCAAAAGGCTTCGGTGCAATCATACATATCGACCCGTACCGAGAAGAATTAATTTGCTTATTGGCAAGAGCATAACACGTGAAAACAAAAGGATACAACCAAATCAAAACATGTATCCAAACCTCTCTCTTTTGTTTGCAAAAATCTTCAGGCTTGATTTTGTACATGACTCTTTGTAAAAAGTAGTAAATCAAAAATAACGTATAAAGAGGCCCAGCGACACTTCCTATGGTAAGAAAGGAACCGACTGCTTCACAGACCTTTTCATTTCCTCCATTGACATTCCATACTGCATCTTCTGCAATGTTTACAAAAGGTGAAAGTAAGAATCCTTGGCTTTGCATAATGTCTGCTATACTCATTCCGAATATGATGCGAGAATAAGGTGATTGGAGACCTCTAGGTGAGTTGAGAATCATGTAGGCAATCGTCGATGAACCAAGTAGAGATGTGGACGACATGACACATCTTATCACTTGAGATGCTTGAATTAGCTTGGAGGGAGCTGGGAGTGTCATTTCTTCAATACTTTATTCTTTTGGATAGTTTTTCTAGAATTGTGTATGTTGTATGTTGAAGTAAATCTATGCTTGTTACTTCGGTGCGGTGATCAAAATACCGTTATCCGCGGTATTGAGAAATTCAAAAATTAGTAAGAAAATTCAAAAATAGTGATACAGTTGAAGAAAAATAGTTTGTATGCAGTTTCACTAATATCACTTTTAAGACTTTCTGCATTCCCGTTTGATGATATTAGCTTACATGTTGAATGATGTTTCTTCTTTTCTTTTTGCTTTTGAGCTTTGAGCCACATCGCCACACCGCCAAACATGATGAGTCGAAGTATAAAAAGAAGAAGCAAGAAGTAAGGTTGAATGCACAAAACTATAGGCCATCAATAACTGCAATGAAGAAGAAGAAAGTCAGCAAACAGAAGAAGAAAAAGCTGAGAGTCTACATATCGAGTCAAGAATGGAACGAAATTGAACAGATTGGATCCGGTGTCAATTTCTACGAAGGCAAAAAGACCTTTTTTTACAACGGGCAGCCATTGAGAGATGATGCAGGTCAACTTGTCTATGACGATGTCGAGAAAAGTACTTGGCAAGTTATCATCATCTTACCGGGTGTTATAGAGATAACTCCTTAAGCTTTTTGTAGATGTTGGCATGTCAAAACGGTCATTATGGCTGATACTGTGAAGCGATTACATGATCGAGCTTTTATGGAATGTAGTAAGCTATCACTTTTGAGACTTTGTACTAGTCTCGAGTATCTTGGAAAGTATGCATTCAAATCGTGTGTCAAGTTGGAAGCTGTCTTTATTCCGGAATCTTGTCGAGAAATTGGTGTCGCAGCCTTTGAAGGATGTGAAAAGTTGACGATCTTAAATGTGCCTCAGCATGTTAACTTTGGGATAGAGTTTATTGCAGATACAGCTTTAGTAAGAGCATCACCGTTCAATATGGATAGACTTGGTAGATATGAAGTGAATCAGCATCATGAAGTTGTCGAATGGGTACGGAATATCAATAGTGATGGAGACTTTACTTTGCATCGATGAGGTCTTGGAGATATTGAGAGTTCACGGGCTTGGGTTACTATGAAGTAGAAATGAACTTGGAATGAGTCCGATGGATTATCTAGCCATGAATCCATAAGATAGATATGCAAAACAAGGTCGTCAATAGGTATGTTCTAGGGATGATGGGTGAATTTCATTTTAGTTAAATAAAACTGCAGAAAGATGATGAGACGCAAATGTTATCTCATGCGTATTCTTGTAAATATGCAATAGATTGCATCTTGTCGAGAGGTTGGGATGGAAGACTATACTGTTATACATAAATAGATTATGGTGCTTTTGCTTGATGTTCGTTCCCAAACTTAAACAGTTGAGGTTGTTGTTCGTTCTCAGAATTAAACAGTTGAGTTTGTTGTTCGTTCCCAAAATTAAACAGTTGAGTTTGTTGTCCGTTATTAAAATCAAAGTGCTTCTTGTTCTTCCACAAAAGTAAAAGTAAACATCTTTCTACTTCCACATAGCGTCGGTAAATAGTAAGCTTGCAAATCTTTGATATTATTTCATATGAATAAATCGTCATCGATGTGCACAGACCTTGTGCATTTCGTTGATTTTTCCAAATGTTCTGCAAGTGTTATCTCTTCATCCATCTGGCACTTGATTACATCCTCTATTTCACCTTTTGCATTTTGAACTCGGATGAAGATGACTTCGTTGCTAGAAAGAGGATCATTTTGAGGGTGATCCTCTTTGCTACTGCTGTTTGACTCTGGCTTCGTTTCTTCTGTCTTGTTTGTAGTATCAATGGGTGTTTCGCCACTGGTGAAATACTTATGCTTATGCTTATACATCAACACCTCCCTCTTGCATTTATCAACAAAACTGTATCTTTCCTCCGAATAAAGGATCAGATTATCTAGGCATCGTGCACAATATTCCAGCATATGTCTTGACATATTGAGAACAAAGTACCTCAAATGAATTGATTCATCTATTTTTTCCACGTGTACATTATTGAACGGAACTACAATATCTTTTACTTTCAGCAAATCACTTTTAACATCATCAATGTCGCTAACACTTGAAAGGAGATGCTCAAAGAGTTGTGGATCGCCATCTCTTGCTAACATTTTTTCAGCCTCTCGAGGATTAGATGTAGAATGTAGAAGTGGTTCCACAACTCTATTATATAAACAGAGTAGAGATACGTCTTTATAAGTTTAATGAGCTTTGGTAAAATATCATGTAATGAAAGTCCCTCGCCTTTCTCATCAAAGTATTCAGCGTTTTGAAGTGTACTTAGTTGCATTATATCCTCCTTAAAATCAGAGAAAAGATTAGATCGATGAAGATCTTCTTGTATAAATTCAAGAGCAAACATAACTTACCGCTACTTGCATCAGGAAAGCAGTCCTATATGGCCAAAACTCTGACAAAATGATTAGTTTCATCAGCTTTCTCTTAGGTGTAATGGCATTCTTATAGATAGCTTCAGGAGTAACTTTTTCCGCTACATAACGAGCAAGATTATAACAATTCACCACGCGAGTGATACATCTGGGCTTTCCTGAAATGTAAGAAGCATAGTCAGTAAACCATTCTCGCTCTTGTGGAGTCATCATAGAGCTTAAAGGTACTGCTGTCTTGACTTCCTTAGTAACCCAAGGAAACTCTTTCACAAAATCAATTTCGTGGACTTCAATATCATCTTCTTCGTGGACTTCAATATCATCCTCTTCATTACTTTCGTGGACTTCAATATCATCCTCTTCATTACTTTCGTGGACTTCAATATCATCCTCTTCATTACTTTCGTGGACTTCAATATCATCCTCTTCATTACTTTCGTGGACTTCAATATCATCTTCTCCATCTACATCTTCGATGTTTCCTTGAGTACGTTGAAATTCAGTGCTTTCTTCATTCTCTTCTTCGTCATCCATGTTTTCGTTGTGAACTGTTTCTTGGACTTGTTGTAGATAATACGCAGCATGATATAAGAAACTTTCTTTTTGAGCTTTTGACAACTCTCCAATGCAATCTGGTTTGTCAACTAGATCATGCTCTAAAAGAAAGTTGCGATGCTCAACCCCAAGAGGAACTTGTAGTTGGGCTCTATGAAATTTCGCATATTCTTGCGCTAGATGAATAAGAGCATTGTCCTTATTGAGTCCTTGTGGAACCTCACCGAATCTATCAGTATCTGGATAAAGATTATGATTTGTCTTTAGCTTTGTAATTGTAGAACAGAGTTGTACTGGGTCAAGCTGACCACTGAGAAAGAGACGGTTAATGAATGCCTGCTTTTTGGAATCAGTCAAATCCGGAACACCTATCAAAGTTGAATGCGTAAGTATCTTAATTTTAAAAATAAAATAATATTCCAAAGAAATAATGTACTTACAGAATGGCAATTGAATTATCTTTTCGAGAAAGTCATAACCATTGATTCCAGCTCTATCATGAACTGTATAATGTTCGTCAATACTTGCCACAACTAATCTAGTGTCAATTGCAAGGTAGCAAGTGATTGGACTTTCACTGAGAAGTAAAAACACTGCCTCGAGTACTGATACAACGGTTTTTGAATTGCAGCGGTCGAGATCGTCTACGAATATGCATAATCTAACTGGATGCGTTTTATTCGTAGCTTCATCATGCTTTCTCTTGACTTGCAAAAAGTCAAACAAATATTCAATTTCAGTTTTGACCTCACTCATGAATCCCATTTCTTGTGAGAAATCTCGTCTTCGAAATCGTTTTCCAAATATAGCACTTTGAATCAGTTGCCTGTGCCCTTGGCGTAGAATTGGCAAGATATCTTTCAAGAATATAAAAAGTTGCTTGAGTAAAGGGATTGGGCTCATTGTCAAGAAGGTAATTCCACCAATCTGACCAATAAAATAAGTACCCCTTGGTCTAGCTTCAACGTCAGAACCATTATCTTCATTTCGAGAATCTTGAAAAAGCCAGATCCCAATCGCAACACCTATAATAGCTAAAGCAAAGGACATGATAGTCCACATGTAGAATCGAAACAAAGCACCTGCTCGCTCTTCTTCTTTATCGACCCCCTCTTCTTCGTCATTGTCATTATCTTTTGAATATTTCTTCAAGAGATCAATACTGGCTCTATGTGATCTAACTTCTAGAGGGGAGAATTCTTCCTCAACTACAGTATACAGCTGTTCTACCAATGATGCCCAGAGATTATCACTTCCATTGTAAGTCCATGCATTGAATTCTGCAAAGATATACTTTGGTTTTTCACATGCCTCTTCCGTTCGACGTAAAGATTGAGATCTACATATCTTAAGATTTACCATTGCAGTGAAAGATCCAACAAACATCTGCGAAAATCTACAAAAAAATCTTACTGGAACAAGAATGAAACGACGCAGTAAAATTTTGAAGGTAAATGGTCTTGTCTTTGCGAAAGAGTAATATAATTCCTTTTGACCTAGTATAAGATCAGCAATTGTGTTTGCTTGATGCAACTTCAAGTCTAGACTGGATTGGTTCATGACTCGATCCTTGTCTTTTCTACAACAGCGCTTGGATAGGACTAAAAATGGAAGAGCAATCAACACGAAAGGAGAGAGGATCACAATCATAGCAATAGTTTCATTTCGCATCTCATTTTCATATTTTCTAGATGCTCCTACTGATTTTTCATGTACTTCCCGAAGACAGCAGTATTTCTCTAAGAATGCAATATATGAACCAAAGCAAGTGATATTTTGTTCTCCAGGTGCCACCTCAGCTTTATTCTGCTCCTTCTCTAATTTTTCTTGATCATCTTGATTGTTCTCCTCCTCCCCTTCCTCTACGTCCCTTTCCTCTACTTCTACTTTACCTCCCTCCGTAGATGATTCCAAGTTTTCTTTGATGAGATTCCATAGCTTCGTTTTACCACTTCCCCAAGGACCTAGCAATCCTACGCAAAAATATGTACCAGATTTCTCGGCATCTTGAGCAATTTTCGATATTCCTTCAGCATAGATACTATATCCAAGGCGATCAGGAGTCTTTTTCGGGTTATCATTGAGACCGACATCATTCTTTCCAAACGATTTCAATGTCTTTGTTGGAGGATCATATTTCTGTTCACGTACTTCCTGTAAAGTCTGGCCTTCTCCATTCCTCACTTCTCGCAATTTGGGGTACATCTTTATGAAACATTGAAGGGCACTGAATCGAATAGGGAGAAACGCCGCAATTTCAAATAAAAGTGATTCTCCAAGTTTAGCCTGCTCGTTGCTTCCAAGAAACGCTGATTGGTTTTGTTGGATTATATTTTGGATGAAACCGATGTTTACGTGTGGATTGGATGATAGATAATGGAGTGGAGTAAGTTTGCAATCGTCTTCCTTTGTCCAATCCTCTGCAGGGTACTCTTTCTTGAATGTTGGATTCTCACTGCAACAGATTTTGTGAAGTGGGAAATCTTCGTGGTGATCCTTTTTTATCCATTCGTTGATGTCATCATTGTTGTTGTATTCATAGTATTCTTCTATTTCAAATGGAGATTCTCGAATCAATGCTGTTTTGTGAATCACATCATCACCAAGTTGAGTTTGTTGAGGTACTTGTAAGATGATCAACTTTTGGCAACTTTGAAATGCTCTATCATCAATCTCTCTACAGGATGGAGGAATGAAAATCGAAGTGAGAGAATCACAGCCAGCGAATGCCCATTTTCCAATGTATTCCAGATTTCTTGAAAGCTTTACAAAAATGAGTTTCCAGCAATCAAAGAAAGCATGATCTTCAATTCTCTTGACTGTATCGGCCATGATGACAGTCTTGATATTCTTACATTCATAAAAAGTACTTGTAGGAATGATTTCAACTCCAGGAAGAACAATTATGACTTCCCAAGATTGTCTTTCTTCAGTATTGTAGATGAGCGGATCACCAGTAAAAGCATTTCCTTCCCATAGTTCCTCTCCGTTGTAAAACAGAGTCCGCTTTCCCCTGTACATGTGAACTCCTCCATCTTTGTACTTCTCTCCAATCTCCTTCCATTCCCTTTTTGTTAATCTTCGAAAGAGCCTCATCTTTGAACTGAGGGAAGGGCAACAGATATATTAATACTTTTAGATGATGCAATAGAAGCTCTGCAGAGTTGAAAGTGCGAAAAGAAAGTAAGTAGTAAGTGTCAAGTGAAAGTGCAAGGCTCCCCATGGTCTTATCCCTGTTTACTAAAGACTTGCGGACTACCATGCATCATTGCTCGGTGATGTCTGATGCTGCCAATGGACTTACAAAAAATAAAGTAAATAAAATAAATATATTTTTTTTATTGAAGAAGATACAAAGAAGCAACGTATAAATATTTCTCAATCAATAGTTAAACTTTATCTTCTGAAAAGACATCAATAGAAAAAATAATGTAAAAAAGAAGCAATTGAGTCCCATCTTCCACTCTCATCTATCCTCATCAAGTTAGGATCTGACGTATCTACTTGCCTGCTTCCACTCATCCATCTCAAGAAAACACATCACAGAGCCACTGACGACGAACTCTTTTCCTGTTGTTGCAATCAAGTTATCAAGAGTATCTCTCTAATCTCTAATCTCTAATCTCTCTCTCATCATAGTATATAACACTACCTCTTCTACCCTAACCCCTCAAAATAAAAATGAAGTTCACAGCTACCATCTTTGCCCTTGCATGTGCATCCGCAGCAGCATTCGCACCAAGCAACACCCCATCCTTCCGCACCAACTCTGTAGCACTTAACGCAGAAGTAACCGTATCCCTCATCAAGGAACTCCGTGAAAAAACCGGTGCAGGAATGATGGACTGTAAAAAGGCTCTTCAAGAAACTGACGGAGATATTGAAGCTGCAATTGAAGCTATGCGTACTTCTGGACAACTCAAGGCTGCCAAGAAGGCTACCAAGGTTGCTGCGGAGGGTATGATTTTCATCCGAAGTGATGATAAGGGTACCGCTCTTGTAGAGGTCAACTGTCAGACTGATTTCGTAGCCAAGGATGGTTCTTTCCAGGCTTTTGCAAATGGTATTGCTGATTTTGCAATTGCAGAGAGACCAGAGATTGACGCACTCAAGGAGAAATTCGAGGAGGATCGTGTTGCTCTTGTAGCAAAGATTGGAGAGAATATTGATGTACGTCGTGTTTCTTATGTTGAGGGAGAGAAGGTACAGACTTATCTTCACAACGGAGGAAAGATTGGTGTTGTTGTTGCTGGATCTGGAGATGATCAAGTGCTCAAGAACGTATGTATGCATGTATGTGCGTCTGCTCCACAGTTCGTTTCCCCTGATGATGTCGCTGATGAGGTTATCGAGAAGGAGAGAAAGGTACAGATTGCTATCGCTATGGAGGCTGGAAAGCCAGAAGAGATTGCTGAAAAAATGGTTGCTGGACGTATGAAGAAGTTCGCTGGAGAGATTGCTCTCAAGGGACAGCCTTTCGTTATGAACCCTAAGCAAACCGTTGGAGAAATGTTGGAGGCTGAAAAGGCTGATGTTACCGCCTTCGTAAGACTCTCTGTTGGAGAGGGAATTGAGAAGGAAGATGCTCCTTCATTCGCTGATGAGGTTGCTGCTATGGCAAAGGGAAACTAAGTTAGTTTGCTTTAGAAGTAATAGTAAATTAGAAGAAAATGTGTTTTACTAAGTATCTAATTGTATGTGTATACACTTAGATGAATAGTAAACTTTTCCTGGAACGAACAGCAATAGAATTGATCAATTTAAATATTTCTTTTCAGTACAGATTCTACAGACGTAAATCTTCAAAATTCAAAACCACCAAGTGTGAAATAAGATTATGGTCTGAATCTACATCGACTCTTTATAAAAAGACGCCTCTCTTGTTCCATATCTTCTATTTTATAATGCTCTATATTTTTTGATATGGAAAGTAGAACTTGAATTACCTAGTTCAAGACCGCAGACTTGCGTTCAAAAATTAGAAAAGATTCAAATATACAATGACCACATGAAATTGACTCTGCGATATTGACCAATTTAGCTAGACACTTTCTCCGAAATTTTAAAATGTTGAAATTGAAATGAAACCAACATGTATCTTGCCATAGGTCCAAGTCCTATTTGTATCTTGATTATTTCTATTACAGTTGCAACATTATGAATATATTTCCCATCTCTTTTCTACTTAGAACCCATCATATCCATTTGGCATGGAATATTGCATCATATGCCGAAACATTCCAGTTTTAAAACTCACCAACCATACACAACCAAACAATATTGAGAATAAACCAGCCGTCATGTCCAACCTTAGCCTAACCTTTGTTCTTGACAATGGCACATATTTGATAAATAAGTTATACCCAGCTGCAAACATTCCTATTCCAACAATTGAAGATAGGACGAAAAACATTAAAAACAAGACCGCAATTGAAAATTTGCGTATTTGCAATAGAGGAATGATACCTAATGCAATCCCTTGAAGTAAAGATTTCATCATGATTACCATTTGACTTTCTTCATACGTATCAAAATCATCAAAATCAGATTTACGCCCATTACTACTTGTCGAGGAGACAAAACTCATACTCCGTTCCTTTTTCGGAAACGAATCATGATTGGAATCATTCGAACTTGTTTTTCTTGAGAATGCAAAAGTACGCTTAGATACTTTATCCTCATCGGATTGTGTACTGCGAATGGATAATTTCAAATTGGACATTTGCTTGAATAAACTTCTTTTATCCATCATTTCATCATTTGGAATGTTGGAATCTTCAAACTCTGCAAGTGGTTCATCTTCATCCGATGATGATGATGAGAATATAGAATCTCTCATATCTTTAGGATCGGTATCGTCCGGCTATGTAAATAGAAATGAATCACCATTATTCTTTGTAGTATGACGATAGGATGATGGATAAGGTACTTACACAATGTTGAGAAATATTAATCGAAACCATGGAGTTTATCCTTGGCAAATTCGTTTTAGAACTTCCCAATCCTAAATTCCGAAAACTTGAAAAGGTATCATGTTTCTTGTTGTCTGCATTAAACATGATATGTTCTTCATGATCATCGTCTTGTTGATGCATCCGTTTCAAAGCTAGACAGAATCTGGATAGACCTATGAATATCATGTAGAGTCCTAATCCTATTTGGCTTGCATGTTCTATACTTTTGGAAATTCGTATAGATAATGATATATGTGTGTAATAGGATGAAGAACTGGATGAGCTGTAGTCTTGTTGCGAATTTAATATCAAGTAGGAGCATGATGAAATGACTAGAATGAGACCGATCGTTTGAAAGATTCCAATTTTGATTCCAAAGCAAAAGGAGGAACAGAAAGACGTGGGATAATTGGAATACATATTGACTGGTACTGGACCAGTTAATACATGTGTCAAACCGAGACCCTATTGATGAGTTGAATGAAAAAAGAAGGGTTAGGCATCACTAGAAGACATCATGTATTAATAGCAGACACATGTCAGTAGCTGATAAACAAGAAACTAGCGTACTTACCATTCCTACTGCAATTATATTCCCTGAATTTGAAAACATTTGTCGGCTTCTTTTTGAATAAGATATGAAACGAAGAGATGTTCGAGCTATAGAACTAGTAGAGGAAATAGAATGCCTTTAATTGATGACTCGTTAATCAGAGCGATGCCAAGTAGTAATGAACTGTCAGTTTTCTTTCTATCAAAAGAAGATCCAACTAATGATTCAAAGCAGAGAGATGTCAAACTAATAAAGAAGCCTTCCTCTTCAGCTATCAGCTTCCTTCAAAGATGCTTTGATGATTGTATAAGTAGATGGAGAATTAGAACGATCTTATGATCAACACTGATACACTGATGTCGAGGTTTCACCGAGACGGGGAGTAATGAGGCATTGTGAATATGAGAACCCCTATATAACGGTATAACCATAACGGTTTTTATATAGTCACTTTTTGAGAAATGGGAAACTGAGTTGACTTCCACTAGAAATGAAAAATATTTTAATCTTAATATGAAAATAGTTCTAAATTTAATCTTCAAGCATATAAAAAAGCATTAAATAAAATAGAACAAGTCCATTCAAAAGTTGAATGAAAGAGTCCCATTAATTTGATGCTTTTTGACAAGTTTTGATGTGAAGCTCATGTCCATGTCGTTTGTACTGGAACATTTCAAACTTTTTTTTTCGTTGCGATCAAAGTCTCTATTTATCTACCTTTTGGTTGCGATGATGTTCATGTACTAGTCTATGCACATGAAAACATTAAGAAAATGCTCATCACATACAGAAGTTTAGCTTCATGCTTTCTTTTATCATTTGCAATCACATTCATAGCTAGAGAACAAATATTAAAAGATGGGATAGGGAATATACAACACCAAGAAGGTCTTAGTCGTTTCACTTGGGAGAAAGCCGCAAAGAAGAAATCTCTACAACAGCATCCATTCACAAGCAATGATACGTCATCATCTATCCCTGATAGATTTGCACCTATCATCATCAATGTAGGACAAGGAACAACTGGAACACATTTGTTTACCGAAGCTACTTGTCTCTTGGGATATACCTCGCTTCATTACAATTTAGGATGCATCCCATCTAGATATATCACAAGTAGAAATAATGCAACTAGCATCATACGTCGTGAAATACCTATTCAAATAGAGGAATCTTTTCGCTCTGGTATTCTGGACAAACAAAAGAAACTTGTTCGACTCTACGGAAAATTGAGGACGAAGCCAACATATAACAAAGCTTATAGAGCTCAAACTCTAAAGCTATTGGAAGACATGATTCTGACTGCAAAAGAAATGTATATTGTTCTCAGTTTACATGACACTCCATATCCATTTCTCATACCATACATTATCAAACTCACAAAGAAACATCATGATGGAAAGCCACCATTGATTATTTTGAGTGAGCGAGATCCAATGGAGTATATATCAAGGAGGACCAACACTTCTCATGGTAATTCGCACATGATGTGTCGACAAAGATTCTTATCAAGGAATTCGACAATCAATAATGTAAGCGAAAACAACAATACTACTGATTTGAACGTTGGAAACAATGTATTTGATATATTTGGATGCTTTGAAATGGAGAATGAGCAACGGAATAAAAGTAGTGAGGATACACTTATTTCCATGACCAATGCCAAACAAGAATTTGGTATCGATTCAGTGATTGAATTGTACCAAGAATATCAAGATTCAGCAAGAAAGTTATCTCAGTTTTCATACAACATTTTCAATAGAGAGAATAGGACGTCGACATCAGATTTGGCAGTGTGGATGAGAGAGAAACTTAGTCACTTTTATCCAGCGGAGGACGAACTGGTAAATGTAAACCTCTGGAAAATGAAAACAATAGCAAAGATAATATAGCAATCAAAAAAGCGCAAGATTTTCCTACTCCAATTTTTCTTAGTAACGTTAATCTAACTTTTTTTCCATTCTCACACTTTTGAGAAATGAGAAGCCGTCATCAGCAATCGTGGATCGTAGAACTCATTCGAAGCCACATACTTTGGAGAACAAGAAGCGAGTTGGTGGTTTCTACTATGTCCGATTCCTCTATAAAAATAATTCATCAAAAATATTTTCAATAATGAGGATTGAAGCAGAAGAATGGCGACGATTCATACCGGGTGTACGAATATACAAAGGGAAAAAAACCCTCTTTTGGAATGGAGAGAATCTAATCATACCAGCAACTCATGAGGATTCAGCCGAGTATCTTATCTACGATGAAGAAGAAAGAGACACTTGGGAAGTCATCATTGTTCTTCCAAGAGTTAGAATTATTCCGGAGGAAACTTTCTCTGGTTGTGAGAATGTCAAGAAAGTTATTCCTCGCTTATGGTCACGACGAATCCAAAGAGGAGCTAATTTGCACTCACTATCAATCACTTGACGTATTAATCGACTTGACAGATTTTCTTTCAAGAAGAACCATCTACGAGTAAACATAGCTATAGCATTACTATTAATAAATTATGAATCTAATATTGCAACTCAATCATTAAGGATGACTATCCTCTGACATGTCTGGAATCTGGACTCCCCCATAAGCCTTGAACTGCAAAGGCACATCCGATTGAAAGTTCGTCCCTCCTGAAACATTGACGCAATTCAAACTATCCTCACCCTCTTGCAATCCATTATGAGAAAAACGTTCCTTGGAGGAAATATGTACATTGTGCGATTCAAAGTCATCATCTTCCTCATTTCCTGAAACTTGTAAATGACGCAATTGATTTGAGTCTGGTTTGGCATTGTCTAATGAAGACTTGACTCCTAGACTCTCATCCGTGACCAAATTAGAATCACCACCATTCACCAATACCAACCAAAACGCTCTCATCCACGAAAGTTCAGGATATCTATACTTTAAGACGCGTGCATCTGGTCGATTGAAAATCAAGATATTGAACAATCCTTGCAAAGGTCCACAAGTCTGTATCCAATAATACTGCGCAGAATGCGGTTGACGATTTAAAAATATTTGTAGAATGGTGACAGAGTATACAATGTACACTATACAAAATACTAATGTATAGCATACCAATTGCAACATCATTTCTTTGCGATAGGCATTATGCGGTACAGCATTCTTGCGTGGCGATGTAGGAGTTTCGATGGATATATTTACGTTATCACCAGATGGTGTATCTGCCAATTCAATGGTACGTTCCTGTTGTCTTTCTCGTATGGTATCGAGCGAACTTGGAGGCAAGATTTTTTCTCGAAAGGTGATTTTCCAGAGTAAAAAGCTCAACAAGGCGACAATCAAGAATAAACTCAGAAACGGAATGATGATTGCCGTAATGACATTCAAAGCCAATGCAGGCTTTTCATTGTCGTCACAATCTAAGCCAGGTATCATACGACAAGCAGTCGGAGTTGCGGCATAGGTACACCCTGTCCCATTCGTAGCGCTATTGATAGCATCTACCGCAAGTGCATAGGCATTCAAGATTATAATGAAAGCTACCGTCACAAAGTGCATCTTCTTTTCCACTTTGTGAAATATTTCCTCTTCGGAAAAGTTGAGATGAAGTTTACAATAGTAGTACATGGCTAGTAGAGGTGAATAGAACAAGACACCTGTGCTGCCCACCACTAACAGCAGTCCATCAAAAGTACAGAATCCCTTTTGATGGAGACTCCACGGTGATAAGAAGGTCACAGCAAATGGTCCCATCAGAGATGAGAGAGATTGTATCATGTCCGATAACGAGATACAGAATATGATTCTCTTGTAGGCTGAATTCTGTAGAGTTCTCGCTTTACTACTTGCATCTCGTTTACCTCTAGAATTAGAAGATCTCTTCTTTCTCTTGCTCGAGTTATTACTGGAGGCTCCTTCTTTTTGCTTCAAAGAATAGAGAAAGGTGGTTCGTAAGATGACGACGACGAGAGCTGTCGATGCGAGAAAGGAAATGGAAGCAGATGACATTTGCAGAGATGCTGCAATGTACCACGACTTGTTCATCTTAATGAGTAAAGGGTATGAATAGCAAATAAAGAGAGGAGAAGAGAGTTTGGCCCTGTTTTGGATAGATTATAAACACCAAGCAAAGCAACTCTTTCTCTCTTTCTTTGTTTTATGTTTTATGTTGTGTCATCGTCATGTTGTGTTTTCAGAGGTTCGTTCAGCGGTCCTGTGAAAGCGAGGTCATCTTCCTCACTTTTAGTGGTTGCTGGTCATCACCTTCAACTTACGTCAGGATTTTATACAGATCAAATGGCCTCAAGACGTTAAATTATGCAGAGACTTGAGATGAATTTAGAACAGACACGAATAAATTGTTTGCAGTTGAGTTAAAACATTCGAGAATTTGAAGAGATACAATTTAAATTTATTAGGTGATTGGGGAATGTAGTTCATTGATACTTTATGCTACTTGTATGAGATACCTTATGTAGCTTTGATGTTGGAAGAATATAGAATATCTTATATTATGTTTCTTTTGATAAGTATCTATACTTATCAGTAATTTCAAGGCACGTCATAGTAGAAGTAGTAGTACTTTATTTTTAGCCAGTATATTATTGTAGAGTGTATTATTTTCTGATTTCGATTTTGCGCTCCCCACCCAAGAAGAATTCTAGCACTCTACTCTTTATCGTTCAACCTTATCATTCTTACAACCACCTTCCAGATTCACCTCCTTGACAGATCCAATCCCTCGATCGACAAACATGTGCAAAATATAAAAACAAGCATACAATATATAAAATATGCTAGCTGCAATCATGAAATTCATGGCAATATAAAATCTCTTCAAAGATACATCCTCCTCTACATCTTGATTCAAACATACCCAAACAAGATTGTCCATATCATCGTATCTCTTTTCACAATCATGCTCTCTATACAATAATTTATAATTTGCAATCATGATACTTACACCAATGATGATTTGTACATTCGCCAAGAATACATTTACCAACGAAAGTTTCAAAAACCATGATGTATGTTTTAAATGTTTGGAAACACAAAAACATAAATCCAATATAGATCCTATAATCCAACACAAACCAAATTTCAAATAATCGAAATGACTCTTGAATAAATAACATGATCCAATCATCCAAGCTACTGAAGAAGGTATTCCCATACATGCCATTAGAATGTAGAATGTTCCAACATCGTTTCGTTTGTAGAGTTCTATTCCTACAAATAGTGCGTAAGTTATGGAAGTGGATAGATAGAAGGATGCGACTGTGTAACTACCTTCTAAAATGTATGATTTTTGTTTCATGGAGGATGATGCTACTAGAAATAGGATGGACATGCATAGTATCAGTGTAGAGGCTATGATATCTAATTTGAGTGAGTGTGGATTGTATTCAGATGTGAAAGAGTCTTGTTCTTTATTGTTTGTTGTGTTTGCATTCTCGTCGTTGCTTCTTTCATTGTTTCTTTCTTCAGTGGCAGTATTGTGTGCTTCGACATCTTTACTGCTTTGTTGTTTGTCAGTCATACTGTCAATCGATATTTCTGTAAATAGAATTGAAATGTAATTCACCTGCTGCTTTATTCTTCAATAGACAAGTCTACTAGTCGAGACAGCAAAATAAGCATCTTCTCCATGTATTTTCTTTTTGTATTGAGAACACCATCACCAACTGAGGAGTCGTGATGAGAGGCTTCTCTTGCTTCACTAAATACCAAGTCGACATGGTATCATCGTCATCAACGTCATCAACGTCAGCAATAAATGTCAATGATTCATCAAGGCCATTTCTCAGAACATAAGAAGAAGAAGAAGTTGTGTCGACGAAACACAAGAGCATCAAAGAGAAAGAAGCATTCAATCACAACAACAACAACATACTCTTTAGAAAGCAATTGAAACATTCCATTTCTAAACATACCATTTCAACACGATTGAAATTGAATAAAAAGAACAGAAATAATATAAAATGAAAACGACTCTCAAGAACATAAACAAGAAGAAATACAGCAACAACATGAACAACAGCAAGACAAGAAACAAAACAAAGTTATCTCTATTCATCATGACAATCGTATTGACTCATCAAAACACAAACAGTTTTCAAACTCCAGTCAGTCACACCAAGAGACCCATTCATCAAATGACGTCACCAATAAATGTAATGAGCACTGGTACTAGTAATACCATCACTACTGCTAACGACCAACTAGTAGAATCAGTACTACTCGCCTCGAATCAGAGTCATGAACCAATGAGAGCATTACCAGATCATGAACAAAATTCTGAATTCGAATTGAAACTCGGTAAAGCCATCGATACACTTAGAAAAGATTATCCAACACTCCTGACTCATCCACCGAATTACTCGATTTATGATGAACATTTGACCATTGTCGATCCTTCTGGTGTCACTCTTCATAGTCTGAGTGGGTACAAGTCTAGCTTTCGGTTTTTACACATGTTGGTCAAATTATTTTATTGTCCCAAAAAATCGATTTTGACATTTAAACTCGCCTATGACTGTGCTCGAAAGAATATACGAGTATCGTGGAATGCCAAACTCGTTCCTAGACTTTTTGGAGAAGAATTGGATGGATCTGTCAACAGAAGGAATTTAGTGCATGTAGATGGTATTTCCGTTTATGAACTGGATAGAGAGACGGGATTGATTGTTCAACATCGTGTCGAGAGATTGTTGGTCAATGATGCGCCGGTGAGGTCTGAGAGTAACATGTTTGATTTGATTTATGAAAAGGCTGGTGTGAATGCTAGACTTGGTGAGAATGGTATTCCCGTCTTTTATAAAGAAGAGGGTGATGAGTATTATGATGAGAATATGGTGATGAACTTTTTGCCGCCATCACTTCTTCCAAGAAAGTCAATGCTATTTTCCATGGAGGACGATGACAATATGGCCAATCATGAATTATTTGATGAGGTGGCATTTCAAAAGAAGAATAAATCCAGACAAAAATTTGGTTTGAAACCAATTACAGAAGCGGAATTTGTACAAATTGAAATTAAAACCAAGGAATTGGAAAAGGCACAGCAACAAAAGGCTGCTTCCATTTCTTCTGCGGCGGAAATGAATATGAGTAAAGAGGATGCCAAGAAAGGGAATTTCATGAATAAATTGTTTGGGAATCTTAGTAAAGATACCTGTCAGGATAATTGGGATTGTCAACGGCCTGAAGTTTGTTGTGATTTTGGATTCAAGAAAATGTGTTGTTCAAGTGGAATGAAGGTTTTCAATGGGTTGCCTGGACAATTGCAAAAGATACCTGTGAGAGTGGTTGCAGATGATGATCAATGGCAGAGAAGAGGTGGACCTGAAGGAACTGATTGGGGTTATTAGGTAGTGATAGTAGATGGAAGGAGAATGGATGGTTTTTTGGAGTGAGGCGGTATTGGAAAATGATTGAGACAGTTAGGTTTTGAAGGAAAATAGGAGGAGGAAAAAGAGCTATTGAGCTATAGATAATTTATTTATAAATAGATAGATATGGAAATATTATGAGGTTGACTTTTTTGGATATGTTTACTATTACGTTTGAAACGAAGCCAACATGGATGACACGGAATATAGTATTTGCTTGCTTTAGGATGAAAATGACAAACATTCTTCATAGCAAGTACTCTTTTTGAAAAGACAATTCCAAAAATGGATTCATAGCAAATGAACGAAGCTAATTTCAATTTCAAAAGTCAAAAGAGAGTCACAGAAATGAAAAAATCCAATGACAATAGAAAAGGATATCACTATTGGGTCGGGATTGGGTACATTGACACATAAGCGTACATGATACATGGAACTCTTTTTCAAAAATGGAAAGGTTTAGGATTTAGGATACGAGTATACATTTTGTCCCACTCCTGCAGCAAAAGATAGAATATCTACGTAGGATATTGCGTTGAAAAAGGACTCATGCATTTTGGGACTTGGTTCTGGGGCTCAATACCGTTATTATCTGAAACGGACTTCTCACCATCGATCAAAAAATGAGAAGGGGTTGAACTTTTGGTTGAATAATGAAGAATCAATAAAGCAAAAAGAGAAGTGGAAGACGTTCCTGATTAGGGTTAGTTCTTCCTCTCTATTGTTATCTCTAAAACAGCGGAAATGGCTTCTGGAAGTAATCTCTTCCTTTGTATCCTCTTCTCTGTATTGAATGGCAGCTTTACCGGCATTTTTCTCTGCTAAAGATAGAGAAGTAGAAGACAACACGAAGGAGAATAATGAAATTCTAGAAGATACAAGAGAAGATGAGTCTGAAGATGAACTATCCTATGAAGATGAGAGAAATCCACAAGACCTGCAACGAGATGAAGCCAAGAAAGAGACCTTCAACGAAGATCATATGGATGCTATAATAGATGCCATGATGCAAAAACACGCTTCAGAAAACAATTTTGCTCCTAAGACCGATGACGTTCATAAAGACGAAGACGTACATGAAATAGTAAAAACTTCTCCATGGTGAGTTTGTATATAATATTCTACATGTGCTGTTTGTATTCCACTATAAGAATGCGTTCTAAATCAAAAGTTTGTGCATGAAGCATGTGGAAGATTGTCTCAATCGCCAGTGTTCTATTACAACTTTTGGGTGGATACTTTGCATATCTCGCTCTTTTATATGGCCCCATATCAGTATGTACACCAATCATGAGTTGCTCACTTCTCATCTGTAGTGTCATCATTATGGCATATGTTCTTAAACTTGAGGCAAAGCCTAATAAAGAAACTAGAGTCGGCAACTGTAAGTCATGTTTCGAATTATGGAATCTCTTCTTATTCATTGACTGACCCTTCAAATTACAGACATTATACTTGCGTCTGTAATCCTAGTTGTCTTTATAGGTCTGATTGTGGATGACACTTCTCAAACTTTGTCAAAAGAAGATCTTCAGGCACAACTTCTTGCGCCTGCTTCTATTACCGTTATACTTGTCATGATGGGTATCTTTATCTTGACATTACCGCACATTTGTCATGTTTCATGAGAAAAGCGGAGGCTACTTTTCGGACAATGTCAATTTCATTGCATTTCAAGCTTCAATGTTGATTATGGGAAGTTTCATGGCTAGCTGTTTGAAGGTATTTTCCAACTCTCAGGGATGGCTCTTTTGGACAAATTGGATTGTTTGTCGTGTGTTTTGTAGTTTTTCCGGTAGTGAGTGTTTATCAAAACATTGTCATCAAGAATCCAGCCACATTTGTTTCAATAAATGCTGGTTTGACATATTTACTGAATGTTCTCGTAGGACTGATTTGCTGGAAAGATCAAGTTCGTAACTGGGGAGGCTATGTTATCTCATGGACTTTGTTTCTCTTGGGGATATATCTCGTTTGTAAGTAAATCAATTTTGTAATGACTTATCTTTGCGCTTAATGGAACTCACTCAAAGAAATTGGAAAATACAGGTGATATTGATTTAGTCGGAGAATGGAGTAAAAGGAATGATGAAAACGATGAACTTTTATTAGAAGGAAATAATGAAGTTCATGATGCAAATTACTCTCTTGTACCAAATGCATACTTATCAGCAGCACCTACTTTACATTTCTCTTTGGTTCAGACTACCTCACCAACACGCTTTTCGATTACAAAGCGAAGAACAATACCGAACCATAGTACTACCAAGGCAGCAGAGATCATGAACATTCAAGATAATTATTCTTGTTGAGAGAGCTGCATTATTCGTATATTACATAAAATAACTTTGGTATTAAAATTTCATGCATCATATCTTTCTCTTAGCGCAAGAATGATTCCCTTTCCATAGTAGCATACGAAACGCCGTCTGATAGGGACACATATGACACATGGTCTTTCTCCTCTTCATTATCTGGAACTGTATTATCAAAGTTCTCAACCAAATAAGGAGATGGACGTAAGCTAAATGTATTTTTGAACTTCAGTACTGTTGACATTCTAAGAGATTCAAATGTTACGTCTCTTTTTGGGTTTCCTCTATCCAAATGCTGTCTCAGTAGATTCCCCGTTGAAACACCAACCATACTTTCTTTGTTTGTCGAGGTATCATCACCTACATAGGTTGTATCCTTCAAACCAACTTTCATAGCAGCTCTAGATGCTCGCAAATCTTTATCCTTTTTGAGAATGCCTTTGAGTGCTGGAGCTTCGTAGAAACTACGCCGCTTTACACCACTTCCATCATTTAAGTTTGGTCTACGACTAGGCCCTTCAAAAAGTTTTTTCAGAGTCATTCCTAGCAATAGCTGCTCTCTAGGAGAATCACGAATGAACTTTTTAGTTTTGGCAGTTAATTCAGCATACTTATCCAAATCTGAATCAGTAGGTGAATGACCTTGTAGAGCTTCTTCTGGAACGATGCGATGAAAATGAATGTTTGGATTATTAATTCGTGCAATATCGATAGCCTGATAACTTGAGCGATCATTACCTGAATCAAGTCCGATAGCCATGACAACTCCAAGCTTACGACTTGGATACAATAGCTCTGCTTCCATAATTGCTTCTGCAATAGGTGCAGTACTGATGAAACCTCCATCTGCGAGTGAAATTGCTTCCTTTTTATAATACGTCTTGAATCTACGCACAATTCCTGGCAAAGCACTTGTTGAATGAATTGCTTTTGGAACTGTAAAAGAACTAGTTCCATCCATAGCTTCTGCTTCTACTTCTTTTGGTAAATCATAAGTGCGAAGTAAAAATGGTTTCATTTCTCCTTCAGGATCATTTATTTTCCTTGCAGCACAAAGTGCAAATGCTTTAAGTCCATCATCATTTTTTGTAGGAACGTCTTCCTTGAGAAAGTCCATGACAACATTATCAAATTGATTTTGTCTATCGAGCCCTTCACACTCTGTGAAAATGTTCAAGATTTTCAACTTTGAAAATGCCTTGGCAGCCATTTCTTCAATCAAACCCCTTGCTACTTCCAAGAATGATGAAGTACTCTTTGTGTGACAAGCCATCAAGCTTGTAATTCCACCAGCTGAAGAACCAGCAATCAAGTCAAACCGAGAAAGCCAATCTTGTCCAAAGCCAAGCTCGTTCGCAATCTTTTCAATTTCTTCAATAAGTGCAACTGTGCTTACAACTGTCGCGAAAGCAAGGCAAAAGCATCATAGGTTAGAAAGAAAAGAGGTCATTAAAATATTGAATCATAGCTTGACTATCCCTACCTTTCATTCCACCTCCGTCAAAGACAATAATATTAATAGGATTGTCTTCTGACGAGTATGTTAAGGCCGAAATTGATGTAGTGGAAGCAGACAAGCTTGAAGTTTGAACTCTTGAAAGTTTCCTTTGAGACTTTTGCACCAAATCGTCCAAGGCTTTTTGATTCCCTGCATTGAATCCTTTGCTGATCCAACCAACTGTTGACTTCCTGTTTTTACTAGTACTCATAGTTTGATATTTTCAATGTATGTACTTGTTCTAGAAACTTCCTTTGTGTCTCTTGTCTCTTTTTTTGAGTACCTTAGTATGATGTGGATGTGTAATGCGGAATTACGCACCTGCGGACGTTCCGAAGTACAAGTCCGACGAATGATAGTTACAAACTATTGTATAGAAGGGATTTGGAGGGGATCTACTGTCATCCCCTCCTTTTCAAACGCATAAAATAGATTGAAACCATTGTTAGCTATGATGACGTCACGATGAACTTCACTTTTTTTACTTTTTACACAAAGTACCAGCGTCTCATACAAAGTTCACACATATTACTCCCTAACCCAACTATGGCTGAAAATAATGTATTCCTTTGTGCCCTCTTCAGTGCATGTATAGGATTATGCTTTGCAATCTCTGGAGCGATCCCAGCCTGGTATGCAGCCAAAGACAGAGAAGTCGAGGAATACAATCAATCTCTCCAAAAGGAGGATCATGGTATTTCCTTGAAACAACAAGATACAGTAAAGGAAGGCGAAGAAGAAGAAGGAGGAGAACTTTTATTAAAAGATAAAACTTCGCCATGGTATGTTTCAAGCAGGTCTCTATCATCATGTTGTCCCTTGATCGATACCACAATGCTTTCGTCACATGTCCTTACAAAAATGCTTTCCCTATCATACTAGCACGTGGAAAATCGCATCATTGGCAAGTATTGTTTTTCAATTGATTGGAGGTTTGGTATTTAACTATCTTGCTCTTTTGTTCGGTCCAATATCGATTTGTACTCCAATCATGAGTTGTTCACTTCTCATATTTAGCGTCATCATCATGTCCTATATTCTCAAAATTGAGGCAAAACCAGATAAAGAAACACGAGTTGGTAATTGTAAGTCTATCATTGACTTTTATTATTATGTTGATAAACTGCATCTCATGTATATTTCAGACTTGATCCTTGCTGCTTCCGTATTGGTAGTTTTCACAGGCCCCATCGTGGATGAAATTGAGCCATTGACCAAAGAGGAATTGCAAACGCAACTATTGGCACCTGCTTCTGCAACCATCATTCTTGTCATGATAAGTATCTTTGTCTTGACCGTACCTCATACTTTTATTGTCATTTTTCACAAGAAAGGTAGTGATTTCTTTTCCGATAGTGTCAATTTCATTGTTTTTCAAGCTTCAATTTTAATCATGGGAAGTTTATCTGGAAGTTGCCTCAAGGTCTTTTCAAACTCTAAAGGATGGTTCTTTTGGGTGAATGCTGTTGTTTTTGTAATTTGCTTCCTCCTCTTTCCAGTTGTGTCCATTTATCAAAACATTGTCATTAAGAACCCAGCGACATTTGTTTCAATCAATTCAGGTTTGACCTATTTACTCAATGTCGCTGTAGGTTTGATTTGCTGGAAAGATCAAATTCGTAACTGGGGAGGGTATGTGATCTCATGGACTTTGTTTATCCTTGGAATTTATCTCGTGAGTGATTTGGACTTGTTTGGAACTGAAGATTCCAACGATGATGACGATATCAATTTAAGTCTAATTGCACCAGATGCAGAGGTTGATAAAATGTCTCAAGAGAAATCTGCACCGTTCATAACAAGATTATCAGTAGTACCTGGAACCCGTGTAGAAGCTACCGTAAGGAAGGTGGAACGTTCCTCAATGTTGCGATTTTCAATGGCATCTAAAGGTGACCTTTCGCCTAATGGGAAGGAGAAAGCCCTTCATTATGATGATGTTTCAGGTCTTTCCTCAGTTTTGCGATTTTCAAAAAGCAATCCTTCTTCAAATATGAAAGACGAAGTGTTTGATGATGATGAAGCTTCAGCTTGATTTGTAAAACTATGAAAAGCATTCTAAATTCCATATCATACATTTATTTTCGTCTTCTATTTTTCCAAAGACCCCCATACTTGTAATATGGATGATTAGCATCACCATCGACAACTCCTCCACTAGCTTTGTTCCAACAGGCACCACAGATCATTTTCCACTGAAGCGATTCATCGTATTGGCAGCGTATAAGTAAATCAACGCTCTTACTACACATGTCGCATTGTTTTTGACCTGCGGATTTATCTCCTCTTCCTTCTCTCTGAGCTCTTCTTTCCTGTTTCTTGAGTTTCTTTTCATATTTCCTCATTGCCTTTTTCCTTTCTTTTGGATCTTTAATTTGCTGAATTTCTTCGAGAGACATTTGAGATGGTGTGGGATTTGGATTGGAAGATGATTCATTGTCCGAGTTCGATGCTTCTTGCGATTCCTGTGTATCGAGTACATTCAATTCTTGCAACAAATTTGCAAGATTTTCATTGTCCGTTTGAACTTCTGCATCTTGAATTTCACTTTCTTTTGTATTACTTTCATCACTATCAGTAGGTGTAGCGACCTCTTGTTGTTCTTTTTCAACTTCATCACCATCATGCTCCTTCATCTTTAGAGTGAACTTCTCTTGTTGTTTCTTTTCTCTTCTTTTACGATTGCAGCTTTTACTACAAGTCGTCACTTCATCCCAACAGCTTTCCCATTTCTTTCTCCTATGTGTAATTATTAGTTGATGCTCTTCAAATCTAATTCTAAAATATATATTGAGCAGTTTGTTCTTACCAAGTAAAGGGTCTATTGCAAGTGACACACATCTTCTGTGGTAGATTTTCTTTTTTGACTCCTCGAGGCATACTTAAATATGATGTAGATGACGATGAAAAGTAAAGATGAGTAGAGAGACGTGCGTATGAAATGTTGCTGTGCTGAAAAGATGAAGCAAGAAAGGGATGGAAACTGATGAAGCTGGCGACTAAAAATTTCGAGATGATCTTGTTTTGATTTCTCATTGAGTTGAAAAATTGGTTTAGTGCTGTCTCCTACAGTTGGATGAACTCTCAAAATGATGTTTCATCGGTTCATCTTCTTCGTTTATGTTTCACTGAAAACAAAATCACTGAATGAGTTACTGAGTCAGATTGAGTGTTGGTACGTACACGCTTATGTACGTACTTATTCATACCAAACTACGGGATTATATAGTCTTCCGGAGAAATCTAAATGTCGTATTTCTTATCGAATTATTTCTACTCACGGTTCTAATTGGATATTTGAAAGATTTTCAAGCAATTACACAAGCTTTAGCTCTTAATACGATTTGAAGCTTACAAAGAAGTTTACAACAAACTTCCGACGAGAAAGCAAGAGAAAGATTGATGCTGACGAACGCACGAGAACCTGACGAGCTTTTTCCTCTCATGAACAACACAAATTCAGAATACACAAATCTATACAAGCTCATCAGCTCATCAGACTTTTGCACCTCATCACATATACTACAAATAATTATCACTTTCCTGTTGAAGTATTCTTTGCAGACATATCATAAAGCACATAAGCTTCAACATACACTGCTATCTGCCTAATATGATTGCTGGAGCAGCAAAACATCACCGAGGATCATGTCTACTCTTCTTTGCTTTAGTAGGACCCATCTTTCTTTCTGCACTGGCAGATTCTTCTTTCTCAGCATCAGAGCTTGATCGTCAACATAAATACAGCAATCAAGATTTTAATGGGGACAGTGCCTTTTATGCTGGAAGTGATCTCCTAGAAGAAGAATCAAGACATGATGAGAACGATATACTTGATGCAACTTCATTTTCATCAGATTCCACTGAGATATCATTTGGCAACAGACAAATGAATGAAGAAACTGAAGACCATCAAGATAATTCCACAACAACTCATGATTTAGAATTTTACGATCCTCATAATAAATTTGATCGGTACAGACTCGAGAAAGCTTTGAATGACCCTAGATCTCAATATGAATATGTGTATACATCATCGAACGGCCATGCTGTGGCAACTGCAACTGGCACTATATCAGCTATATCTTCGCTGACAATCATTTACATCATATTGAATTCATTGCAAGGCTTAAAGACTGTCTACCACAGAATCATGTTCGGTCTTTGCTGCCATGATATCTTCCTTTCTTTGGCAATTGCTTTCACAACTTTGCCTATGCCAAAAAACATGATTTATCAACAATTCGAGGGGCTTGTGCTTGGAAATCAGACAACGTGCAATATACAAGGTTTCTTCTTTACTCTGGGTGCTAACTCAACACTCCAATACACTCTGTTCCTATTCATATATTATTTGCTATCTATTCGATACAAAATGACGAATGAACAGTTATCAAAAAGGATCGAACCTATTATGCATTTCTTTTGCAATGCATATGGTCTAATGCTTGCAATAACATTTCTTGTGACTGAAGCGTACAATCCTACTCCTATGGACGTATTTTGTACATCTACCTTCCTACCCTATTGGTGTCCTACAGAACCCGAAGGTGATGCATTTGACGAATGTGTCTTACGTATCAACCCAATCGTTTATCCAATTAGATGGGTACTGATCATAGCATCGGTGATATTCAGTTTGGTCACTTTGGTCAGTTTGTTTTTAATCGTTCATGCAATCTACAAGCAAGAAAAGATGCTAAAGGCTTACGTTACACAGAATAAAATGAATGCCAACAAGAATGGAAATGACAAGCGTGTTGGTATCATTAAAGATGACTTTCGATTTACACGCAAGATTGCCAAAGAAGCATTAATGTATCTTCTTGCATTCATTGCAGTCAACATCTTTTCCGCATTGACTCTATACAACGGGAAATATGAAATGGGAATATATGGAAAGAGAATCGTAGCTTACTTTCATTTGGCACTGCGTCCATTACAGGGATTCTTCAATCTGTGCATTTTTGTTTATCATAAGTATGAACACTTGAAGCGCCGAGATGATAGTATTACTTTCAAACAGGGTCTTGTCGAGATTTTTCGAAGAAAGAATAAAGATAAGCAAGTTGAGGGTGTGGATGATTTTATTGTATCTTCTCTATCAATTGTGAAACACGATATTGAAAAGAGAGAAAGAGCTGGTAACGCCGTAGACCAACAGATCTTAGTCAGCATTGAGGAACATTCAAAGCTTGATGCTAGTACACAAATCAACATGATTGAAAATAAACAAGATCAAGAAGAAGAAGAACAACAAGAAGAAGAAGTTGGGGCTGAGGGTTATGGATTTTACGGGCAAGCATACCAAATAATTCAGACTCGAAGACGGAAAGCTAATGCAAACATACAAACTAACCCTACCGGGGGAGGCTATGAAAAGTATGCAATCTATGGAGAAGCATTCCGCACAGCTTTGAATGATTCAGACTCGAAGACAAGCAGCAACAATATTTCCTCGTCTAATCAAGAGTCAAGTAGTAAAAGTAGAAATACACAATCACTAGCATTGGAAGAATTTGTCGAAGATGGAATTTCATTTTCATCTCCTCATACCAATAGGGACGATGTCAGTTTTGGACAAGATAGCAGATTTTTCTTCGGTACATTTGTTCGCTCACTCAAGAGCAATCAAAGTACGAAGAGTACTGATAATAAGAGCAATGATGATACGTAGCTGAGGTCAAGGGGACTATCAGTTAGAGTGGGGATATTTGAGAGTGAGGAAAAGAAAACGAGTTACGCTAAGGGGTACGCTAACAAAAATCTTTACTATTTTTAAAATCTGTATTAGAGTAGTACGCTAACATAAATCTTTACCATTTTTAAAATCTGTATTTTGAACTCTGAAATCTTCTTTTCTTATAACTACCTCGGTTCAACTATTTTGTTCTCGCTACTTGTCTTTTCCTTCTCCTAACTGATGGTGCAGTTTCCACACCCCTGATCCACTACGTTCATAGCAGTAGCCAGCATAGGATTTCCTGCCGCAAGTTGTCCAATAATAGCAGTCAAAGGATCAAAGTCATAATTCTCATCTGCCACCATATGATCCATTTCTCCATCTGCCTTGAAGTTGAATGGCAAGTCCAAAATGGTTCCTGAGTGACAGCAATCCATGATTGCACTATTGAGGAAGAATAGAAAGATTTCGTCAGTATAATATCTTCGCTTCCTCGTTTGTTCCATAAACACACTACTTACGTGACAAAAACTCCCTTCTTCATAGGAACAACCAAGGTGGTCAACAAATCATCATCACGAATCAATCCACTTTTGTTATAATCAACAGGAACAAGAGTCTCATCCATACCATCAGCCTCATCACCATCATCATCACGAACACTAGCACCATGACCACTATAATGAATATAAACAACATCACCCTCCTCAGACTGCTGTACAATCTCTCTAAACGCAGTCATGATATTATCCTTGGTCGGATCAGTATGTACACCATCATCCAACAAAATATTCATGTTTGATTCTTCGAAACCATGTACATCCATTAAATACTCCTTCATATTGAGTACATCATTGTGACAACCTCTCAATTCACCATCTTGACCAATATAATTGATTCCAACCATAACTGCACGCTTGTTTCCGTGAAAGTCTGGTTGAGAAATGTCAAACTTTGTAGAGATGTCCATTGGACGTGAAGAGGATAGTTGAGGGATTTGAGTAAAGTTTTTGGAGGAAAGAATGTCTCTCATTTTGAGAAGTACATCTTGGAATGAGATATCATCGTCTGGTGCATGTTTATCTTTGTACATGATGTTGAGGAGTGCAGAAGTGCATGCTCCTCCTGCTCTTCCTGCAGCTGTTATTTGAAAAAAGAAATGATATTTGTAAGAAAGATGAAGATATAAAGAAGTAAAAGGAACAACTACACCTCAGAGAGTAGAATCGCTGCAAAATGTATTCACCAATAACCTATGGTCACTCATAGCAATGGCTAAGGACTGCGACAAGATACTCAATCTGTAGTTCATTCGGTCGAATAGACGATTCATCAAAGCTAGCTACAGTCAGAATTTAGATAAAGTTACTTACGATCTGGAAGTGTAAATGAGGCAACGTTGGAAACATCAGCACTGGTCTGTTCATCTCTACAGCCAGAAATCTATTTATAGAATTAAAACGAGGATAGAGTTAGAAGTAGGTTCATGAAAAGCTCAATTGAATTAGGGTTCTCAACAAGATATGAAAAAAGATATCTTCAACTAGCTCAAGCTAGATCACATCTACTCAAAGCTCACCATTCGGATCTCTGCTGGAATCGATGCTTCTGCCTTTTCTGCAAATGATGACATGATGGATTATGAATTCTATAAGTAATGAATTAGAAACTTTGTAATGAGATTCAAAGGAATGTAAAAGTGAATGAAGATGAAGAAGAGGAACGATGCATTCCACAACAGATAAAGAAGAAGAAAAGATATGTTTGATGGAGGTGGTCTGGGGTGAGTGGGTCGACGGTGAGTGGGTTGGTGAGTGGGCTACTTGGACGCATAACCTGTGATTTATATGGTAATACACAACAAACAAGAGTGAGTCAGTCATGTTAAATTTAAATTTCGTAAGACTGGAGCCCGCCAAACTTCTGCTGCACTTCCAGCACTTCCACTCACTTTTCGCATTAGTTATGTGTTTCATAAATTCTCATCAAAGCACAAACGAAGTTGAGCACCAAATAAACGAAGTCGAACACCGCCCGATATAGGTAAATAATCAAAATATGTATGTAGTGCATGTATCTATATAATTGGGATTGTTATTGAACCACCTTTCATGAGTACCTAGCGGCCTGCTGCACCATATGATGAGAGTGAATAGCTTCCAGTCTGTACTGAACGTGTAACAGGGAGAACTGTTATTTTGTCACGGAGAGTCAGTCAGTATCTGATATGGTGTAGTAGGATGCAGGTTTACTTCTACTGTGAAAGGGTGTCTATTGTTTACAATATATATCTGTATGTGTGTACATATGCGATGCTGAAAAGAGTTTATTGTTTCATTTTCTTCAACCCTCAAAAATTTGTATTTCATTGTCATTGGGAAATAGTTAGCATTGTCTATGATGGTAGGTTGCGGTGTGGTTTACTCTATGCCGTCGCGAACTTTACCTAGACAAAAATATGCTCTTCCCACCCATCCGTATGGCTAATGAATTCAATACACAAGGGATACAAACATATATCTTTATATTATATTTACTTCTTCTACATTTTAAATTCTGCCGTCTGCTCTTCTTCTGTTACATCATGTTGAAATTGCTGGGATAATGGCAGATAATGTTGAGATGGCTGCGTAAAATATATAGGCTGCATAGGCATAGGATATTGCGGTTGTGAGAGATGTCCTAATTGTGGACCAAATACTTGTGGTTGAAGGATGAAGTTTTGGGATAAGCTTTGCGATAAGTTTTGCTGTATCTGACGATTCGGCGGGGCCTTAAATGCAGTACCATCATATATAAATGATTTGACCTTTCTTCCACTCGATTGTGAAATAAATGTATTCATTGACTCACCAGCTATTAGCATCCTCTCCTTTGTGCTTATTTCCTCTTGTTTACTTCCGATAGCCAAAAAACTCACTTCTATCGCCAGATCAGACAGGGAGCTATATCCAACAAGAGGATGCTGGCAATTTTGTAAATACAGATTATGAATGAAGACTCCTCTGGACTTATTAGATACATTTCTTGCAATGGTGCCATGTTGTTTTTCATCGTAGTATTGTAGAATGGCATTATATTCCAATCTGTTACGAAGTCGTGATGCATCATTCTTGGTTTCTTCAAGAGACACAATATATTCAGCTCCTTTTGCGGCAAGTTCCTTTCTGATATCGCAATTTGTATATCTGTGCCCTTTTCCAGAACAATATCCACAACTTGATTCCTCTTTCGTGTTCACCACAACTTGATGTGACACTATTTTCTTTGACGATCGCTTGATATGCTCTCTTCTTGACATGAGTCTCTTCTTTGATTGCTTTCGGATCATGAGTTCACTAGGCATGTCTGGTCTTGTGAACATATTAGTCTTTGTGAACTTGTGCTGCCCATGACTTTGGACTATAGAAGTGAGATATTGAAGAACATTATCATCGTGAACATGTGCAGAAGAATCAAATAGAGTAGATTGACCATCTGTCTTTAGCAACTTTTCCATGCATAACACAAGTGCGCCAACCATATATTTTGTATCATCACTGCAGTGCTCATATCGATGCGGTACCTCTTTCATAATGTCAGTAATATCTTTTTTGGGTAGGGGTGCAGTTGCTTTTGTTTCACATGTATTAGTTACTTCCTCTTCTTCCCAGTGCTCAATCTCTGTCCCGACAACACTATCCATATCTATATCATCCCCATTTGCACTATCCACATCTATATTGGCTGCGTATGCACTCGAATCATCAGTAACAATTTTTGTCCCTTTTACAGTGTCCCTTCGGAAGTGCCATTGTGCAAATAGAGTGGGTAGAAAAGTCATACTGTTAGCTAGAAGCTCATGTTCGCACATTTCCTCATATGAAATTGACGCCTCGCAACTCCTGCACCTGTAGATTCCATCTGTGTGACCCCTATGTAACAAGCGAGCTGGAGCAGTTACAAATTTTTTGCTAAAAACTTTTGCTGTATCATCCTCCAAAAACTCACAACAATACTCATTCAATCTTCCAACTCTCATTTTGAAACGCTGATATGATTTCAGACTTAAACTTCCTGCTGCATCGATAAGACATTGCTCACTATTTTCATTTCTCAATATATGTAATTCTGTCTCCAACTTCACCTTCTCACCATATAATACCGAATTGAATTTATTTACAAGAAATTGCTCACGTAAAAAAAGATCTTTTACAAGTGTCATAGGCTCCTCACAGTAGTTGTTCTTGTACTTGTCGCCATCGTTCAAGTGTATCAGAACACTAGAATGATTTGATTCTGATAGGGACGACCCATGTTTCCCACGAGTTCCTCTTGTTTTTGAAAGTATGTAAGAAGAATATGACTCTTTCTTTGATTTGAAATCAATCAGTGTGTCTACGTGTTGTTGATTGAAAGATGCTGTTGCTGTTAATATTTCCATGGCGGTGGTGTAAGCATGCTCAAATTTTTCACTACTTGTTGCAGTGACCATCTCACGTACTTTGGAAGAAATAAGGGTATAGCTTGGACCAAAAAGCTTTGGTAGAGATTCAAATAAGTGATGCCAATCTGCCATAAAATGACAATTGGGGAGGGAGAAATCATTGGAGACTACATCCTGCGTAATGATACCATCTGCTGTCAAAACATAGATATCTTCCCGAGATCTACCAGGAGAATTGTCCAAGCAAAAATTGATAACTGATTCATATGCTTCAATTCTTTCAGTGCAAATAATTGACTCACAGCCGACACACACCATGTCAAGCTCATTGTACATTGTAATGGCAATGTATGGCCATAGCCATTTATTTATTCCTCTTTTCATGGCGTCAACAGAAATGAAACTTCCATATCTCTCAAAATTAGCTCGCATAGTAGCAGTCTGCCATACACAGCCAGTTATTACACCATTTGAATCAGACAGAAGTTCATACTTAAAATTTCCATCAGCCTTTTGGACCATGAGGTCCATATACTCTTTGAAAGTCACTATGGATTCTTCATCTGTCCTTTCAGACATAATTTGTAACCATAATTCTTTTGCTATTTCTGTGCTTTCGTGCTCATTTAATGGTACATCATCTAAACCACTATGTAGCTTGTTTACTTTGGCATATTGCTGAAATGCCTCAAAATTGTCTAGATGATCCATGTGAGGGATAATCCTTTTGATTTTCCTACGCAAGTTGTATATATCTCCTTTGGAAATATTTTTATTTGATGGCCAAAATGGTGTAATGATAGACTTTATGGAAGATGTCTTCAATCTTCCTTCTCCATTCTTGGACATTGTGCATAATTGATATAGTGCTAAATCATTGATAGATTTTACATATTTGCCACTACGTGCTCGAGCGACAAGTTGTTGTTGTGGGCTTGGGTTACAACTTCCACCATGTGAAAGAATAACTTTTGATATAATGATTGGGACTCCAGCATCAAATACAGGTTTGGATTTATCTTTGCTTCGTTCATTTTTGGTAGATCTAATTGCAATTAGGAAGGTGCAGCCTTTATGTAGAGAGCCACCATCAACCTGGCGTGGGGTTTGGTGATCACGATACTTGTCTTTATGTCCTGGCTTTCTGAAACAGTTGCATCGAAAGTGAGTTGGAGTAGGATTGCAAACAGACCATCCTGTAGCTGAGGCATAAAATTCAAGTGCAGACTTTAAATGAGCTTTATCAACCCATTTCTGCTCAACTTTAAAAATGTTAGATGCTGGAATAGCATCAGATCCAACAAGCTTAATAGTGGTACTTAAACCAGCAACACAGCCATCATTATTCAATTGTAAGTGGGAGCTCATTTTCACTGGTATCCAATCACCGTTTCTGAATGAATATAATATTAATATGTTTAAGAACAGACACAAAAAAAGCACCGTTTCATATTACAAATAAATCTCTATTCAAATTTTTATTCTTGTTAAAACCGTAAATTGAAATTGGAAGAAGAATATTATTACCTTCTTATATTATTACAGGTTATGCGTCCAAGTAGCCCACTCACCAACCCACTCACCGTCGACCCACTCACCCCAGACCACCTCGTTTGATGGTTGGCGACTCATTCGCTGAAGCTAATTCAATGGAATTTTGATGTTGACATTCCTCTCGATCTCTCATAGCTAGGCGTATTTTATCTAGCCATGTAAATGAGAGCAAAAATAGGAGCGTGACGGACAGACCATTGTGGTCCATGTTTGTTGTTTGATCATCGTTCATTTTTTCTAGTTTCATTTTTATTACATGATGTCTTTTTCATAGAACCGACCCTTCATCCTATTAAAATCATTTACTTCAAAACCCATGTGTACAGAAACATTCATCACGAATCCAGGAATAGCAGACAGAGTGGAAGCAGACGTATCTGGTTTCCAAGAGTACGAATATACATTTCAAAGAACACCCGATAAAACCACTGAAATTTGTGGAATATTGAAATGTACACACTCTTCTACTTTTACTCTACAAGATATTCTCAATACAAATCATTTATGGGTAGATGTACATGATCAAAAATTGCAACCGTCTGTTGGACCTTTTATAAGAACTTTGGTGAGGATCACACAGGGTTCACCTCATGTATTAAAGGTTGTACTAAATTTTGATTGGAAGGAAGATGTAACTGGGGATCCGAAAGATGTTTCTAGGAAGATTGCTCATCAGATTCACATGTTGGTGAGAAATTCCATGGGTGCTGCTTTGTTTCTTTCGAGTTTGTTGATTGTTCTTCCGGAGTTTGTAAAGGTTGCTGATGTGCAATTGGCCATGAATTATCCATCGATTCAGTTAATGGAGCATAGTGAGAGAATAAATGAAAGTGAAGCTAAAGTGAGAGAGACTCCTATAGAGGGAGAATCTAGAGAGCCAATAACAGTGGAGAATTACTTAGATCGGAAAGATGATAGGGTATCAGCAAGAATATCTGTCTTGACTAGAATGTGCACGGTGAGGTACACTCCTATTCTATACTATTTGGCACTAGCTTTAAAGAATGAGGAGTACTTGCCAAGCACTGGAATGAACAAAACTACATCACAATCAATTGCAAAAAGTGATCCGTATATACTGGCTTGCGTCGATAAACCTGCCAATCTATTTCGGATCATCATGTTGGCAAGAGATTATGACATTGTACATCGTTTAGTTATCGTAGTACGGGATGAAGCAAAACAAAAGAGATTGACCACTGAGACAGATAAATTCATCAAAGGATTGAACGATATTTCTATCGAGTCCATGCCAAAAGTACTGACGATTGAAGAAACGTGGTTACTATTCAAGAAAGAATGCGAGGGTAGCGTTGTTGCAGTGGATTTGCACGAGGATGCATTGACTTTGGATCAAGACAGCGATGATAGAAAATCTGCATTGGAGACTTTACATCATGCAAAAGCAATCATTTGGGGATTTGAGAGTGATGGTATCCCATCCACAATTGATGACTTGGCTACAGATTACGTACAAATACAGACGAGGACGTCTTTGAATCTGGTAGCTGCAATGTCTGTTGTTTTACATAGACGATGGATGGATGCAAATGATAAAAAGTGATGGTAAAGGAATAAAAAGTTAGTGAATATTTAGTATTGCTTTGATGATTTAGACTATGTCTCGGTCAGTATCGTTTATATTCCCTACTTTGGAGTGCATTTTATTTGTACACTCAAAGACATCGTCAACTTCTTCCAAAGTAGTTTGAAGAGGTACTCTACCGCTCTCCAATTTATTAAAGTGTTCATTTACTGATCTTTCTATGATTGGGCGGATCTCGGAATTGAAATGTGAGCACAACTCAATTGCACGATCGTAGCTAGCATGCTTTGTCCTTTTTCTGAGTTGTAAGTAGAGTGCAAGTACAAGTGACACCAACATTACAATTTGTAATATGCTTCCTGATGTATCATCTGCTTGAGGTTCTGAACCATCGGAAGTACCCATTGTATATACAGTTGAGAATACGAATGTGACCCATGCTAAACCTCTAGCCCATGCAAGTCCCACTGATTTCTTATTCAGCGGGATTGCAACTCCTACGTGACCTCGAGTAGATGGAGACATTGGTTTATCTATTACTAGACAACTTCCTTTTGGGTATAGAGGTACAAAATTTAAATGAAAGAATTTTGTGGCCACATGGAATACTCCTGGTACCTCTTCCGTCTTGCCGAAAAAACGCGTTCCGCATAGAAGGCATGTTGCACCACTCATGGTTCGTTTGTATTTTTATCTTTAATAGTAGTGATGTTTTCTTTCTTTAATTGTATTAAAAATTGCTATATTTTTATTATGAATGGAGTTGTACTCTGTTCGAGTTTTCAGTCCCAAATTCATGACCCAATTTGAACAAAACTGAAGATGATCGATCATTTGAGAAGTTTCATTGGACAAATGAGAAGCCTCCAGGCCATTTGCTGGCACTATAAATCATTCCCAATGACGACCAGATTCTAGTCAAAACACTTCTACTAGCATTGCTCCACTTTTAATTTTTCTTACAACTTATGTCTGAATGTTTCCACTGACGAAGTTTGACTTTCTATTGCCTCGAAAGTTTACTATACCAAATAGACAAACATATCATTGATACATGAGATAGTTCTAGCTTTTTAAGAATTGTCTAAAATATATATGTTTAAATGTCTTCGCCCATTTGTTTTCGAATATATCTCTTGAGGAACGACATCTCTTCAATTTCAGCAAATGGGTTTTGAGCCAAATACTGCAATGGAGTGATGGTTGCTTTATTCGGAGTATTCATTGCTGCGAGTTTATGTTTCTTTACTACTGAATAGATAGTATCAAAATTCGGATTACTTGAAGAGCAGATGCGATGTAGTTCATGTTCCTCTCCTTGGTTTATTGACTTCATCCATTCTGCAACTTCTTTAGGACATATTACAGAGGGGTTTACATCACGAGAGATGCGACCTAGTTCTTTTGCTCGGTTTATTGTCTCTGTAACTTCTCGTGGGAGTGGGAATGCTTTGATAAATAGTGTCCCTTCAATTATACTATCATTTGACGAAAAGACTGCATCTTTAGGAAACGAAAAAATACTTAACTTTCTACAACCGTCTACGACCGCGGTACCGATTTCTCTACAAGATGATGGAATGAAAAGAGAAAGAAGCGACTCGCAAAATTGGAATGCCTTTCGTCCAATAAACTCAACGTTTCTTGACAATTTGACAAACTTGAGATACTTGCAATTAGAGAAAGCCAACTTTTCTATCCTCTTGACTGAATCACTCACGATGACAGTCTCAACATTTGTGCAATAAGTGAAAGTACCGTATGGAATCACTACAACTCCTGGCAGTACAACGATGACTTTCCAGGAATATCTTTCTTTCCAATCATAGATTAGAAACTCTCCAGTTTCCTCATCTCTTAGTATCTCTCCGTCGTAGAAATAAGTTTTCTTTCCTTTGTATATCCGTACACCAGGAAGGAAACTCCGCCATTCTTCCGTCTTGACTCGTATGGTCGACATTGTTCTTTTTGTTCTTTTTGTTCTTTATGTTCTTTATTGTTATATTGGTTTCATTTTTATGACACTACTACCTATGGTACGAGATAAATAAGTGATTGTTTTTCAAAAGGCTTCCAAATTGTTCTTTTGAGTTCGGGTTGTCACGCGTCAACCGTATCTTAACGCTCACATTTTCATTAACTTTCAAATAGCATTTCCCATATAGAACTACCAGCTTGGAACTTTAAATCAGTGTTAAATTCATTATTAGATTAAAGCTGTCTTGTCAGTTCAATTAGTGATTTGTCCCATCAGGTCGAGAACAAAGTCTCTCCATTAGTTTGTGCTCGTCAATACCAGGTATAAGGATTCTTTTCCAAATACTCAAAAGCTGTAAGCTCTATCTGATTCTTGACATTTATAGACGGAAGACCTTCATTTTCGTAGGTACTATTGTTTTAGAATTTATCTTTGTCTCTATCAGTAAAAATGCATAGACAGTGTATCTCATTTAAATTGTCACAACAATAACATCCTCAAACAAGTGTTTAGGTTTATATTGACTGACGTCCTTCGGGACTTATCTGTTGTTCAAAGCAGTACAACTATCAATGAACATTACCATGATGTATAATATTTCAAAAAACTTTCAGGGATCTTTATTTACGCTTCATGTCAACTGAATTACGTCGCCTTTATTACCATCGTTGTTATTTCCAACCATGGTTGAATTGACAACTGGGATGCTTTCAATTCTGTTGAACCTTTCATTCACAGCTCGCTCAATAAGAGGATGTGCTTAGGCATTTAGAAAAGAGCATAACTCCATAGCCTCCTCGTAGGTTGCCTGTCTTGTCATCTTACTAAAATACAGGAAGAGACCGAGTAACAATGATCCAACTACTACAAGAGAAGACAAGATAACTGCTTGCTGGTTCGGATAATAAGTGTTTGAAAAGAAAATCAAACAAATCATCGAGATTAAGAATGACGCCCATGATACTCCCAGACCATATGCGAGACGCATAGATTTTTGATTCAATGGAATTGTCACACCTGTATTTCCTCTGCCAGATATCGCTCTATCTACAATCAGGTAACTTGCAATAGGACACAAGGGCACGAAGTCAACATGGAAAAAAATAGTGGTTACATAGAACACGCCTGGAACTTCATGGGTTGTACCAAAATTTCTCTTGCCGAAAACAATCATAGTTCCAGTTGCTTTTTGTTCGCAGTCTCTTTTTATGTGTAAAACTATTTACAACTCGTTGTGTCGCTTTGCTTTCATTTCGTTTTACTTATGGGCATTGGTCTTGTTAGGAATCCATGACCACTCTAGGCCATTTTGCCTTGACTGAAATTAGAGGTACTCAAATTGTTTACAAACATTACAAACGTGGAGATTATTTCTATTCTAAACAGTGTATTCGATTTATATTTATAAAATGCCAACTACGGCTTTACTTTCTATATGAGATGAGAAATTTCATTTATTTTCGATAATAGTATACAATATTTGTCAAACTAAGCAGTGATTTCTCCCATCAAGTCGAGAATAAGTCTATTAATCAGTTTCTGCTCATTGACATTAGCATATGGATTCTTTTGCAAGTATTCAAAACCTGTAAGCCCGATTTGATTCTTGACATGAATAGATGGCAGACCTTGATGCTTGACAATTTCAAAAATGGCATTTTCGGAAGGTTCATAGGATGCACATTCGCGATGGAGAGCGAATTCCTCATTTTGATTTATATTTTTAATCCACTCGTTGATTTCATCATTGTTTTGATAAACAGAATAATCACCATCTTGCAATGTTCTAAATGGAGATGTTCTTGCGAGTGCAGTTTTAGAAATCACATAACGTCCAAGTCTAGTGTGTTCAGGAACACACAAAATGATCAAATCTCTACACTTATGAAATGCAGCATAAGCAATCTCTCTACAGGATGGCGGGATGAAAAGTGAAGTGAGAGACAAACAGTCAGCGAATAAACTCTCTCCAATGTATTCGAGATTTCTTGAAAGTCTAACACGTGAGAGACAGGTACAACCCATGAAAGCACACTCTAGAATTCTTTGTACAGTATCAGCCATAATGACCCTCTTGACATTCTTACAATAATAAAAAGTTTTTTCAGAAATCACTTCAACTCCGGGAAGAACGATGATAACCTCCCAAGAGTCTCTTTCAGCTTTGTTGTAAATAAGCCACTCTCCAGTCTCGAAATCCAAAAGGTTTTCTCCGTTGTAAAACAGAGTTCTTTTGCCTTTGTACATCCGGACTCCCGGTATGAACCTCCGCCACTCTTCCGTCTGAACTCTCATATTTACAACATGAATAGGAAGAGTCCTACTTGTAAAGATTGAATCAGTTATCCATTGACGTAGAGTATTTGGAATTGAGCTAGCTAGTGGTGGTACTTCGATGTTGTTCTGTTGATCTTTCGCAAAAAGATCCATCGCGCACCTCATCTTAAAAATGCATTTCCTAAAGTAGCTAGACATGAGTCCTAGAATTTTCCGACTACGACAAGTACCTACGTAGTAGAACTGTGACAAATATCCCTAGCCATGAAAGAATACGACTTGGTCTTGTAAGACATTTTTGGTCTTGTGACGAAACTTCAACTTGGAATTTAAGACCGATCCCGAAGCCACACGAAAGGGTGTCAATCTATCTACGAAAAGATGAATTAATTTCGATCTTTTGTAAAAAGTAGAGATAAAAATAAGGACCTCGTTTAGTAATAATTGAGAGACTGAAAACTTTGTTCATTATTGATATATAATATAATAATAGTCAATTTCAGATTGGCTACAGTGCAAGTCTTTACATTTCTTCGCCCATTTGTTTTCGAATATATCTCTTCAGTAACGACATCTCTTCAAAATAAGCGAATGGATTTTGAGCCAAATACTGTAATGGAGTGATCCTAGCTTTATTCGGTGTATTCATTGCTGCAAGTCTGTGTTCCTTTACTGCTGCATAGATATTTTCGAAGTGTGGATAACTTGAAGAGCAGATGCAGTGTAGTTCATGTTCCTCTCCTTCGTTTATTGACTTCATCCATTCTGCAACTTCTTTGGGACATATTTGAGATGGGTTTAAATCAAGAGAGATGCGACCTAGTTCTTTTGCTCGGTTTATTGTCTCTGTAACTTCTCGTGGAAGTGGGAATGCTTTGATAAATAGTGTCCCTTCAATTAAACTACTATCATTTGACGAAAAGACTGCATCTTGAGGAAACGAAAAAATACTCAACTTTTTACAACCATCTACAACCGCGGGACCAACTTCTCTACAAGATGATGGAATGAAAAGAGAAAGAAGCGACTCACACCATTGGAATGCCTTTCGTCCAATAAATTCAATATTTCTTGACAATTTGACAAACTCGAGATACTCTCGGGGCATAGAGGAAGGTAGCCAAGATGAAAGAAGGTGGTACTAGTTACGTAGAACAGGCCTGGAACCTCAAGGGTGTCGCCAAAATTTCTTGTACCAAAACGAATCCTCGACATTATCATTCTAATATAATTCCTATTATTGTAAAACCATTCACTTAGTTTTGTTGCCTGATTTAGTTTGCAGGGGTTCGGATTGTAATTACGATTAGCTATGTGTGTAGAAGCCATCAGCGCGTGAAGCTAAAAGACTCAAATCAAAGCAGCAAATGTCATTGTTTATTTTCCCGCAGTTTCAAATATGAATTACGACTCTTTCTAAAGTGATTAAAAAAGAACATTGTTACGATATGCACATATGAATTTATTTTATTTATAACCAGAACATGGTTAATCCCTAAGGAGACAGTGGAGCAGGAAGAAATTTTATTTTTATTCTGATCGACCCGCAAGAAAAGTAGACATCTTATATTAATTATAGGAGCAATTCTGTTCTCTTCATTGCTGCTATAATAATATTTCAAATATTTGTGATTGGCTTATCTTTCAATGATGCACAATAACATCCACTATTGATTCAATAAACATTCAAACAATTTCTGAAGAATTTTCATTTTCAGAGTTCACCATTTGAATCTCTTTGCTTTTTGCACTATTTTCTTCATCTTCTTCCACTACGGTTGCATTGACCACTGGAATTCTACTATCTCCGAGTCTATTAAACTTTTCATTTATAGCCCGTTCAATCATAGGACGTGCTGCGGCATTTATATGAGAACATAACTCAATCGCATCTTCGTAACTTGCATACCTTACCTTTTCACTAAAATGTAAGAAGAGAACAAGTGACAATGAGCCAAGTAAACCGAGAGAAGACAATAGAATTCCTGCTGGGTTAACTTGATTAGTAGAAAAGACAGCTAAGGAAACTATCGAGATCAAGATTGCTACCCAAGATACTGCCAAGGCATATGCAATTCTCACGGACTCTTCATTCAATGGAATTTCCACACCTAAATTCCCTCTGCCAGAAATAGCTCTATCCAAAATAATATAACTTGCAATAGGACATAGAGGCACCAAGTTGATATGGAAGAAACTCGTAGTCACATAGAACACGCCTGGAACCTCATGGGTTGTGCCAAAATTACTTTTGCCGAAAGCAATCATTTTTCAAGCTAAATACAAGAACCGGTCTCTTGGTCTTTTGTTAGTACTGAGAAAAGAGATACTTAGTTGTCTTGTCTCATTTAGTTCTACTGAGTAGTTCTCGTCCAGCCATTAAATGTGAATCTACTATAGCTTGTGGTAGTTCTATGGGTCTTTTTATGCAAAAGACACCATCAAAGATCCATCGCGCACCTTTCATCGAAAATGCATTTCCTAAATAGCTAGACATGAGTCCTAGAATTTTCCGACTACGAAAAGTACCTACGTAGTAGTACTATGACATCAATACCTAGCCATGAAAGAATACGACTCGGTCTTGTCAACACCATAACAAGTAGACACCAACACTTCGACACAACACATATCTGGAAGTTCTCATATTCAACTGAATGCAATAACACATTCAAAATGATTCAAGAAACATTTGATGTCTTTCTATCCCACAACTGGGGTCAAGATGAAGAGGGGAGAGATAATCACGCCAGAGTTATGGAATTGAGTAAAGCTCTGCAAGAAGTAAAAATTAAACCTTGGATGGATTCCGATCAGATGGACGGTCACATAGGTCAAGCCATGACAGATGGGATTGATGCGAGTAATCAGGTTGCTGTCTTTATTACCAGACGATACATTGATAAAGTCGGTACGTAAAGTCAAGATAGAACTGGTCTTCTTATAGCTTACATATAATTCGTCGTCTCATATCTCCTGTCTCTATTTCTACAGCATCCAGGTTCGGTATGGAAGACAACTGCCGACTAGAATTTGACTACTCTACTCGTAGAAAAGGAATCAAGAATCTTATCCCGATTGTAATGGAACAAGGCTGTAAAAATCAAGCAACGTGGAATGGAGTACTAGGAGCTACATTGAATAATCAACTCTACTTGGACTACTCCACTGATGAAAATTTATCATCCGTGGTAAAAGACATCGTCAAAAGATTACAGCATAATACCGTTGTACAATTCGAGCATGGCAAATATAAAGGAGCAGTAGATGATAATAATGATCCACATGGATTTGGAAAGATGCAATATCTCGATGGATCAAGTTATGACGGGCCGTGGGAACACGGTGTTCGCAATGGTAAAAATTCTACTTTTATCTTTAAGAATAAGGATAGGTTTGATGGACAATTTATAGAGGATGAAATGCATTATGGAACTTATATTGAACGGAATGGAAATAAATATATTGGTTTCTTTAATAATGGTGAGCGGGAAGGTCGAGGCAAATACTTTCTCAAAGGAAGAGAATTGCCAATCTATGAAGGTGAATACCATAATGGAAAGAGACATGGTGAAGGTGTACTTGATGATGAATTCGGATTCTATGAAGGAAATTTTGACTCTGACTATAAGCATGGTAAAGGTACTTTGACCATTCCAAATGTTGGAGTCTACGAAGGTCAATTCGTACTTGGACGTATGGAAACTAGTGGTAAATTCGAGTTTGAACGCGGAGACAAGTACGATGGGGAGTTCAAGGAGAATAAATTTGATGGTGAAGGTACCTATACTTATCAAAATGGTGCCAGCTATGTTGGTAGATATAGAATGGGGGAAAAGCATGGCTTAGGCAAATACACCTTTGCAGATGGAAGTTCCTATGACGGAGAGTGGAAAGAAAACATGATGCATGGAGAAGGAGAGCGAAAGTATGCCAATGGAGATGTGTATAATGGTAATTTTGAGAAGAATAAGCGTAGTGGAAATGGTATCATGCGCTTTGCGGAAACTCATGTTGAATACAGAGGTGACTGGCAAGACGATAAGATGAACGGTAGAGGAGTCATGGTCAACATTGATAATATCCGTGACGACCTAGAGCTCAAGTCACCAAGATGGAAGTTCCGCAACAAAAAAAAGATCAACTCTCTCTCGGTAGAATGGGAGAATGGATCATTGACTGCATGTGAGGCGGAAAAGAAAAAGAAGAGAAACTTTTTCCAACGTAAGAAGCGAACTCCTTTGGGGTCTGTTCTTCTTATGAATCAAAGTGATGATCCTTCTTTACTATCAAAGTGAAATAGAAAGTAGTGTTAATGTTATAAATGTATGCATATAGCGTCTATAATTGTAGATGGTATCTAATGGTCAAGGGCGAGCGACCAATATGTAATCTGCGATCAAAGCCTTATTATTGTCATTGTAATTTGATACTATAAGTATACGTACGCAACAACGTCAACATTACAACTTTCAAAAATTCCATTGTCGGAAACCAGGGTTAGTTTTGTTAGAATTACGAAAGTTATAGGGCCTCTGAATTTTTTCGACGAATTTTCCCAATATCAGTGAATAAAATGCTAACGATTGGTTATTTTAAATTAATGATTGAAGTACTCTAATATAGCGTTTAATTCTTGCAAAGTTCAATCGATTTTTGAAAAAGAAATTTGAATTCTTACGTACTTCCTATATTTGGATTCGGTGTCAAAGTTTCAACTATGAGAACCCTTGAGGCCTTTTCCCTTTGAATTCTTGACAAGGAAAGCTTAAATAATTTTTCGACGAATTTTCCCAATATCAGTGAATAAAATGCTAACGATTGGTTATTTTAAATTAATGATTGAAGTACTCTAATATAGCGTTTTAGTTTTTTCTGAAGCACCCTATTGTCGGTCGATCCACTCACACGCGTACGTACAAGGGTTAAGTAAACGGGCGAGGCTCTACGCCGCTACGCGGCTCCAAGCCTCGCCCTTGATTAACAACTTGTTAGGCTCCATCTATAAAATCAATTCCGGTACAAGTCAGCCTAAGTGCTTACTTTTAATAATTATATAGTTGTCACATTACTTTGAAGCTATCTTTGTGCCTTTTCAAGCAATGATTTCTCCCATTAGATCAAGAACAAGTCGATTGATTAATTTCTGCTGGTCAAGTTCAATATCAGTATATGGATTCTTTTGCAAGTATTCAAAACCTGTAAGCCCAATTTGATTCTTGACATGAATGGATCGGAGACCTTGATGCTTGACAATTTCAAAAATGGCATTTTCGGAAGGTTCATAGGTTGCACATTCGCGATGGAGAGCAAATTCCTCATTTTGATTTAAACCTTTAATCCACTCGTTAACTTCGTCATTGTTATCATACTCATCCCGTCGATTTGTTTCAAATGGAGATGCTTTAATCAATGCAATATTTCCAATCGCATTTTCACCAAGTTGAGTGTGTCTTGGAATAGTCAAGATGATCAACTTTCTACAACCAAAAAATGCTCTACCATCAATCTCTCTACACGATGGTGGAATGAAGATTGAAATAAGAGACAAACAGCCACCAAATGCCCACCTTCCAATATATTCAAGACTTGTTGAGAGTTGGACAAACTTGAGACTCTCGCAACAAAAGAAAGCATTATATTCAATTCTTCTGATTGTGTCGGCCATAATGACTTTCTCAATATTTAAATGATCAAAAGTACATTCAGGAATCACTTCTACTCCGGGTAACACAATGATGACCTCCCAAGAGTCTCTCTCTTCTTTACTGTAGATAAGATACTCTTCATTCTGAAGAAACAGTTCATTCGTAACATGGACTAGTTTCTCTCCATTGTAAAAAAGAGTCCGCTTTCCTCTGTACGTGTGAACTCCTCCATCTTTATACTTCTCGCTAATCTCCTTCCATTCTTTATTCGTAAGTTTTCTTTGTTGTCTCATCTTTGAACTGAGGGAAGGGCAACAGATATATTAATACTTTTAGATGATGCAATAGAAGCTCTCTGGAAAGTAAGTGTCCTCTGTCGTCCGCATGTTCTTATTCGCAGAGAGGTAGAAAGATAGAGAGGGGAAGGAAAGAAGAAGAAAAAGAAGAGAGCGATGACGCAGGAATATCTACGAGGGTTGGAAAGTCGACCGGTCGAGTTTTTCCGGGTCTTTGGGAGCGTTCGATGCAAGTACACTACTAACGGATACAGCAAATCTCTATTGGACAATTCATAAACAAAACCATGGGATACATGTCTTCTACTTGTATAAATATAAATATTTTGTATGGGCTTTATATTGTTTTCTTGAATTCTTTGACCACTGATGAAATCGTCCAAGTTTGAGATTTCTGGTAAGTACGTTGAAATACCTCTCCTTTGGTAGCTATGTGCTCCTCAAGCGTTGTAGTATGTAATACTCTGTAGCCAGATGAAGTACTTGGTCTTCAATAGTTTTAGTTTACTCGTTACAGAAACGGATGGTTTCTATTTAATGAGATGATGCTGCCATTACAAGCTGCTTCATCTCCTCCACACATTCTTCATTCTGAGCTCTTACTGCTTCTGCGCACGTTTGCTTTCGCTGTTCTACAATTTTAGCATGATTACTACTACTGTCATTGTTTGCCGTTTTCTTATTATTTCCAACGCGCTCCTTCGGGTGAGTGTACCCTGTATATGAAACACTTATATGGTCCCATCCCATTATTGCTCTCCTGAAGTCTGTAAAGCCCTTACTCATTAGTGGCTTAGTATTGTAATCTGCAACCATTTCGTTAGTTGGACAATATACGACTTCAATATTTCCATTCTTGATTCTATCCGTTGACCAGAATTGTTTAATTGCTACATGCTTCATATTTGACGTACACGAATCCCAACCATTCTTCAAAATCTTAATCTCTGACTCATTATCTTTTGCTAGCACATTACTTTCAAGCTTGTACCCTTGTTCTTCCATGAACATTTCGAAGTAAATGTTCTTTGGTAGTCCTTCGCTCGTCCCTACTAGTTAGCATTCAGTGGAACTACGTGTATTCATCTTTTGTTTGGAGGCTTTCTGATCTAAAACGCCTGTACCCATCGTAATTATCTGTCCTGTGTGTCCCCTCATATCATCATGTACAGTATGAGCTGAATCTGTCATCGTTAGCATGTGCAATAAGTCAGCAGCTCCTACAGTTCTGAGATCGTCTTGTGTTGTCTTTATCCAACTCATCATTCTCATAAATTTGTGCCAGTCCTCTCTATTTTATTCATCAGAAAGGTATTGTTAAACTCTACGTCTGGTCTGCTTCTTTTCATAGCCCATGTTACCTTCATTATATACTTCAACAGCATGTCAGCCTTCTCTCTGGTTAGCTTTGGTGATTTCTTGTTTACTTTGAGTAACCACTTCACATGAGGTGTTTTGTACTTTCTATTTAGTACCATACCTAATTCCTCTTCTAAATCTTTGAGTCCATATCTAGGCCTGCTTCTCTCTTTATATCAGATAATCTATCTCTGACATCTCCATAGCATCGAATTATAGCAATCATACATTCAAAAACGTCAAAGAAATGACCATTTACCATTGATATTTCTTCAATCACCAATACATCAGCTTGACATACTTTATCCCATACCGCTTTGTTCATCATTTTATCGAAATCAGAATAATACTCTCCCAGCCCGAATTTTCCCCATGAGTTAATCGTAACTCCATTAGATTGAAGTGACATGTAGATTCTTCTTTTGTTCTATAAATACAGTTCGTAACTTCCTTGTCACCCATGACTTTCCTGTCCCTGCTTTACTGGTAAGGAATATATTTTTACCTTCTATCGCGAGTTGAATGGCTTTATTTTTCATCTTGTCGCCTTCTTCTTTTTCTTGAATGGATAATCCATCCAGCTCCATAATGAGGTCACCATATTCGGGTGTCGTTTCTATATCATATTCAAAGGATAACTTTTCAGTTTCTGGATCCTCTTTTAGCTTTGGATTTGTGAATCTAGTTAGCTTCAGATCTATGTTGAGTCGGAAGTGATGCGCGTTGAATGTAATCAAAATAGAGGGATGATCGTTCTGCAGTGTTCAGTGTTCTGATTTACATTTTCTGAAAAAGTGACACTGGATTGACGACAAACGTTGTACTAAATTGCTATTTCTAAGACATTCGAAAACAGTGAGTCGTGCTATGCCAACAACCTAAAACAACACAACGAAACCAAGAAGCGGCCACTAGATACTGAGTTTAAATCATTTCATTTGCCATGTCCCTACGTAGACGGGAAGTGAAATATTCTAAATTTGATGTAAAGAAGTTGGTCGTCAATGGATACGTTCTAAAATGATGGTGAAATCAAATTGATAACTGCAAGATCTGTTCAGTTGTTCTACATTAATTAACTGAAACATTATTGTCTTGTACGAAAGTGAAAGTAAATGCTTTACTATCAGATCCGCATAATGTAGGTAAATCATACACTTGAAATTGTTTGATCTCTTCCCACAAAAAGATATCATCATTGATGTGAACAGACTTGCTGACTGCCACACCAGACCCATTCAACACTTGCTCTAATGTGCTTTCATCATCCAAATCCGTCTTGATAGCCTTCACGATGGGGCCTTCGTTATCATGTTTTACCCTCAGGAAGATACCGTTTTGTTTCAAAGTTTTGATTGGGTTGTCTTGAGGTATGTCACGTTCCTCGGTAGATTCATCGTGAACTTCAGCATTGACTGTCTCAGAGCTAGCTACATTTTGGTTCACAGCCTTGATGGACTCTTCGTCATTCCTCGAGCCTGTATTGATTTGACCAACTTGTTGTAAATTTTCCTGTAGACAAGTTTCATCACTACATGACCTATAATACTCATCCTTGAACTTGTACTTCAAAGTCTTCACTTTATTGCCTCGAGCATCTTTGGAAGATTCAACAAAGAAGATCAGATTGTCTAGGCAACGAGAAGAAAACTCCAACATGTGCCTCGACATGTTGAGAGTCAAGAGACGCAAGCAAGATGTTGTTGAATCCATATCTGATTTCACTATCAAATCTTCTAAACGCAACAAATCTTTAAGATCAGCTTTACTGTTGGATAACAGACACTCAAAGAGTTGTGGATCATTGTCTCTAGAGAGCATTTTCATCCCATTTTCTTTCTTACTTGAAGCATAAAGTAATCGCTCGACAACACAATTGTACAATGTAGAAAGTGATGTTTTTTCTTGCTCTCTACTATCCTCTGTGACTTCAGGTATGATTTGATTGAGACTAAGCCCTTGCAAATTAATGTGAATTTCATCTTTTCCTTGGAGATAATTTGTTATATCCTCAAGCATCTTAAGCTGCATTATATCCTCCTAATCAGAAGTTGGAAAAATCCAAATGAGTATCGAAGCAAGTTGAACAAACTAAATCAAATGAACTTACAGCTACTTGCATGAGAAATGCTGTTCTATATGGCCAAAACTCTGCCAAAATAATAAGCTTCATCAATTTTCTTCGAAAGTGCTCGTCGCTATTTAAGACAACCTTTTCTGCGACTTGCCGGGCTAAGATGTATACATTGATGGCACGATTTATGGAACGCGCCTTTCCAACAATATAAGGTGCAAATTCTCCAAACCATTCTCTTTCTTGAGGTGTCACCATTGATGTGAATGGCGCAGAGGCTTCGGGTTCTTCGAGTTCTTGTTTTGTTTCTACTACTTCTTCATCTGTGACTGGAGTAGTATTGAAGGGTCCATTTTCTTCATCCCTTGATGGTAGGTTGTCAATATTTTCTTCTTGATTGACTCCTTGAGTATCAACAATTTCTAACTCGTTGTTCCCAATATTGCCCTGTCTAGATCTTGATTCATCCTCTCCTACTTCATTCACAGACGATCTTTCATTTTCACTTCCTCTCGCAATTGTGGAACCTATATTGGCTTCTCGACTGACTTCTTGAGTATCAACAATTTCTAACCCATTGTTCCCAATATTGCCCTGTCTAGATCTTGATTCATCATCTCCTACTTCATTCAGAGGCTGTCTTTCAACTTCACTTCCTCTTACAATTGTGGAATTTCCTTCTTGATTCTCAGGAAGTATCGGTGATTCCTGTATCTTTTGAAGCACTTGATTGGAATCACTCAATGCTACTTCCTCGTTTCTTACAGAGGCTTGTTCTGTTTCTCCTGATTCTACGTCTCTCACTTGATTGGAATCACTCGATGCTACTTCCTCGTTTCTTACAGAGGAAATTCCTGTTTCTCCTGATTCTACGTCTCTCACTTGATTGGAATCACTCAATGCTACTTCCTCGTTTCTTACAGAGGCTTGTTCTGTTTCTCCTGAATCTACGTCTCTCACTTGATTGGAATTACTCGATGCTACTTCCTCGTTTCTTACAGAGGAAATTCCTGTTTCTCCTGATTCTACGTCTCTCACTTGATTGACATCACTCGATGCTACTTCCTCGTTTCTTACAGAGGAAATTCCTGTTTCTCCTGATTCTACGTCTCTCACTTGATTGGAATCACTCAATGCTACTTCCTCGTTTCTTACAGAGGCTTGTTCTGTTTCTCCTGAATCTACGTCTCTCACTTGATTGGAATTACTCGATGCTACTTCCTCGTTTCTTACAGAGGCTTGTTCTGTTTCTCCTGATTCTACGTCTCTCACTTGATTGGAATCACTCGATGCTACTTCCTCGTTTCTTACAGAGGCTTGTTCTGTTTCTCCTGATTCTACGTCTCTCACTTGATTGGAATCACTCGATGCTACTTCCTCGTTTCTTACAGAGGCTTCCTCTGATCCTTGTGCTACATTTTCAGTTGTTGGACTGGAAGCATTTTCTTCTAAAGTTGTAATATTTGCCGATATAGCACTTGGTGATTCTTGTATTTGTTGGAGAATACTTGCAACAGTATATAGGAAGCACTCCTTATCACTTTTATCTTCCAACAATATATCATTTTCTTCGGTTAGATGAAATAAACCTTGCATTTCAGGTTTGTCCTTGAACGCATGTATCAAAGAACTCAATGCCATTTCACTTGAGTCCCCATAGTCATCATTAATATTTAACTTATCAACAGTTGGAAAAGTACCACGAGATATGAAATTATTGATTTTTTTGCAAGCTTCGCAAAGTTTGATAGCATCTAGCTGCCCATTTAAAAACAACCGATTCATGAATTCTTTCTTCTTTGTCTGAGAAAGATCAGGAATGCCTAAGGAAAACATAATGAGATACAGGCAAACAGCTAAAAAAACGCTCTTGTGAAAATTACTTACAGAAAGGTAATTGTACAATCTTCTCGAGAAAATCGTAGCCTGTCACTTCGGCTCTATCATGTACAGTATAATGCTCATCGATACTGGCAACAACCAAACGACTATCAATCGCTAGAAAACAAGTGATTGGGCTCTCATTTAAGAGAAGAAAAAGTGCCTCTAATACTAAGACCACAGTCTTTGAATTACAACGATCAAGGTCGTCCACAAATATGCTCATTCTTACTGGATGTAACTTGCCGCTTGCTTCACTGTAATATTTATTGACTCGCAAGAAATCAAAGAGGTACTCTGCTTCTTTCTTGATCACTCCCATGTAACCCATGTCCTTTGTGAAATCTCTCCTATCAAAGTCTTCTCCAATCATGGAAATTTGCATGAGCTTATTTGGACCTTCTTTGAGAACAGGTAGTATGTCCTTGAGAAATATGTATAGTTGTTTTCCAAATGGAAGCGGACTGAGAAGTATAGAGAGGAGACCACCATATATCGATTTTCCAGAAGGATTCTGCACCAAGACCCAAGTGCCGATGGAAACTCCAGCAAGTGTAACAATACATGAAAATGTACTGCGCATGTAAAACTGAAATAGCGAAAGGCTGAGAACTATAGCTAAGAGTCCACCAAAGAATGCCTTTCTAGAGGGATTCTGCACCAAGACCCAAATGCCAATGCATACACCAAACAGCGCAAGAAATAATGATATTGTACTTCGCATATAGAACTGAAAAAGTGCTGCACTTCTTCGACGCTCTTTCTCTTCCCAGTCATTATCGTCAACATCATACTCATCTTCAATGAGGTTAATACTAGCCCTGTGCATTCTCACTTGAAATAAAGAGAAATCAGACTCTACCGAGGTCCATAGTTGATCCATGAAGCTTGCCCATAGATTGTCACTCCCATTATAAGTCCAAGCGTTGAATTCTACAAAAATATATTTTGTTACAGCTGATTTTTCCGGAGCAATATTTCCACGATGACAAATCAACGGCTTCCAAAGTGGGATTAACTTGAATATGGCGAATCGAGAGACTTGAAAACAAAACCTGATCGGGACAAGTAGAACTCTTCGAAGAAAGGCCATAAACGTGAATGCTCTATGCTTTGAAAATGAAGAATACATTGCAGTCTTTCCTCCAATTGAGTCCCAGACTGAGCTAACTTGGTCAATACTACTTTCTTCTGCTTTGCTAATGATAAGATTCAATAGAAATATTGGGCTGAATCCCTTAATCCAATTCCGTTCTTCTCCTTCATAGTCTTGTGGGAGGTTACCGCAATACATGAAATATTTTACTATAACAAAATTTGTGAGCATTAGTTGATGCAGTCTCTGACAGTCGATTTCAGGCACACTTTCAGCTTACCATTGAATTGCAAATACAGTAGAGGCAGAATAATAAGTGGAAACACTATTGGAGATGTGACCATCAGTAGACTTGCAATTATTTCAGTGCGCATAGCGTCAACATAGTCAATATATGAATTTTCACTGTTTTCTACTTCAAGAGATCCCTTCATAAACTGAATTCTACATGAACGTTTGATAAAGTCAAACCAGAAATAGAATGTAAAGCGCAAAATTCCGTGATCATACCACGATTTGTAGTTTCCTTCGTATTTCTCTCGCTTTTTCTTCTTAGAACTATCATTTTCCTTTTCTTTCTCCGAATTATCTACACCAATTGTTTTCTTTTCAAGGTACTCTTTGATCAAGGTCCAAAGTTTCGACTTCCCACAGCCCCACGGACCAAACAATCCAGTACAAAAGTAGGAGCCTGATTTCTCCGCTTCTTGCACAACTTTAACTATACTCTCGGCAAAGACATTGTATCCCAATCTATCTGGAGACAGTTTTGGATTATCATTAATTGCAGACACTTGTCTATGAATTCTGATTTTGGGATTATCGTTCTCATTTTTCTCGTTTGTTGAACCGTCGTCGAAGGCGTCAAGAGGCTGGTCGCTATTTGTCGGCTTGTCGTTGGAGTCATCACTAGGCTGGTCGCTATTTGTTGAGTCGCCGTTGGTACTATCAAGAGGCGACTCATCTTCCAATCCGTCAAGAGGCTGGTCGCTATTTGTCGGCTTGTCGTTGGAGTCATCACTAGGCTGGTCGCTATTTGTTGAGTCGCCGTTGGTACTATCAAGAGGCGACTCATCTTCCAATCCGTCAAGAGGCTGGTCGCTATTTGTCGGCTTGTCGTTGGAGTCATCACTAGGCTGGTCGCTATTTGTTGAGTCGCCGTTGGTACTATCAAGAGGCGACTCATCTTCCAATCCGTCAAGAGGCTGGTCGCTATTTGTCGGCTTGTCGTTGGAGTCATCACTAGGCTGGTCGCTATTTGTTGAGTCGCCGTTGGTACTATCAAGAGGCGACTCATCTTCCAATCCGTCAAGAGGCTGGTTTGGATCATCATTAGATCCACTAACGTCATTTTCATTCTGTTTCTCAATAATCTCTTTTATCATTGGGTCAATTTCGAATAAAGACCCAGGATTATCATTCTCATTTTCTTCGTTTGTCGGGTTATCATCGGAGCCATTAAGACGCTGGTCGCTATTTTTTGGATCGTCGTCTGAGTCGTCCGAATCATCACTACGCTGATTGCCATGTGTTGAATCGCCGTCGGAACTATGAAGAGCCTGGTCGCTCTTTTTTGAATCGTTGTCCGATCCGGCAAGAGGCTGGTTAACGTCTTTTTCATTCTGGTTCTCAATAATCTTTTTTATATCTGGGTCAATTTCAAACAGAGATCCACCATATTTCTTACTTTTTACTTCGTATAAGTTTGGCTCGATAGAAAGGAGAAGTATTAAGGCCTTTTCACTAGCGTATCTCGCAATGTCAAATAGTATAGACTCTCCTAGATTTGGTTCGGAGAATTTGGATTTGTGTGCTTCGATTATGGTTTGAGTAGTTGTGATATTTACACTTGAGTTGGATGATAGATAATGAAGTGGAGTGAGATTGACATCGTCTTCTATTGTCCAATCCTCTGCATCGTATTCTGCTTGATTTAATGTTGGATCCTCGCTGCAGCAGATTTTGTGAAGTGGGAAATCATCGTGGCGGTTTTTAATCCATTGGTTAATTTCGTCATGACTGTCATATTCACCTCTTTCATCTTCTTTAAATTGAGCAATTCTACTCAAAGCAGTATTTCCAATCACACTGTGTCCAAGTTGAGTGTGTCTTGGAATACTCAAAATGATCAACTTATGACAACCCCAAAATGCTCGCTCACCAATCTCTCTACAAGATGGAGGAATAACGATTGAAGTCAAAGATGGACAAACATTGAATGCAGCCTTTCCAATGAATTCCAAGTTTCTGGAGAGTTTGATGTAGATAAGACTCCAGCAACCAGAGAAAGCAACCTTTTCAATTCTTTTGACGGTATCGGCCATTATGACTACCTTGACATTCTTACAATGAAAGAAAGTTCTTTCAGAAATCACTTCAACTCCAGGAAGAACTATCAATACTTCCCATGAGTCTCTTTCATCTTCATTGTAGACAAGACGACCTCTTGCTCCTTCCATGAGTTCCTCTCCGTTGTAAATGAGAGTTTTCTTGCCCCTGAAATTATGAACACCGGGTCCTAATGCTTTTACTTTCTCCCATTCTCTATTCGTTAATTTCCTTTGAAGTCTCATCTTTGTATTGAAGACCAAGTTCAAGTGTACTCTCAATAGGTGGACTTTTATGGGTTTGTCTCTTGATCTCTTGAGTGGCACGAGTAGTGTAGATGTGTAGATCGATGACGTGTGAGGCGAAAGGAGAGCCATCCATGTTGATAAACCTCGTCGACTTGGTGACTTTTGAATGTAAGTACTACCGTATAGTAGGAAGAACAATCTCATTTATTATAACTTTTTCAAGAAACAAAGAAACTTATAAATTGTTGACAAGTGTTTAACTTTTGCATAAGAAAAATGAATTTTTATTGATTGTAATTGCATGTATGTAATCAGTAATTCTTTGCATAAAGTGAGATAGGATCGACGACATTATTTCTACTAATTGGATGACATGATAGAACAAATTTAAACTTGGATGTGGCTATTACTATTTCAAAAGAAGAAAATATAGCTAAAATATTAGATCTTGTTTCCCGCCAAAATGGAGCATCGCCAAAAACATGACAGATCTTCTTTGTCAATTACACACGACACCGCCTTTCTACTGTATCTGTTTCTATTGTTGCTATTTACTGCATTAAGTTGAAATAGAAATAGAATTGATAATGAAGAGAAGAGTGGTGATTTTCTTTGCAGCGAGCTTATTGAGTGTCAATGGCTCTCATATAGAAGAAACGACATTTCAAGAAGAACATATCTTAACATCATCGTCTCTCATAGCTTCATCAAATTCATGTGTCATCACTCCAGTACATGGAATACTTGATCGCAGCAATCCTAGTAGAAGCATTGAGAATATAAATCGAGAAATATCAGAATTGAGCTGCTATGATGAGATATCAGGCCATTCCTACTTCTTTCGTGATTCTATTAAACATGAAATACGAGACTTGTACGAATCTTTGAAAAGTGATGAACAAATGTTATTGAAGCTTCACAGTTCAAGCTTTACTAGAGACATGAATTACATAGACAGCTTGGAAAATATAGAAATGGAAAGAAGAAAGAGGAGAAGCAAAGATAGTACTAGAAGCCGACAACTTGATACCTCGTCTCAAGAAGAAATACGAAATGTACTCATTGTACGAGTATCATCACAAGATGCATCGCCAACATTTGGTCCCTACAAATTATCCAAAAGTATATTTGCATCAACGAAAAGTATGAGATCGGGATTGTTAGATTGTTCAGGAGGCAAAGTAGATTTACAACCTGCTCAAAGCCAAAATATAGACGATGGTGTGATTGAAATTACAGTAGACATGTCGACGAAAGATGTACTCTGGAAACAAGTTCAAAACGCTGCTATTGATCAATTGAAAGCTCAAGATGTACATGTTGCAGATTATCATCATACACTGCTAGTCTTGCCCGATAATACAAATTTTCAAGATGCTGCAGCATATGCATTCACAGATCAGCCTATAGCTGTATTCCGAGATACCACAGTCCAATATCAACTCGTACTGTTGCATGAACTAGGTCATAATCTTGGCTTTCATCATTCAGGATATCAAGAACAAGGATATGGAGATAATACTTGTCTTATGGGAAGTGCAAATGTTCCATGGACGAAATACATTCACATGTGTTACAATGCTGCAAAGTCCTATTATTCCAATTGGTATCATTTGAAAATAGATTTATCGCCTATAGACTTGGGGTTGGCTTGGAATGGGGAACTTGTCGGGTTAGATGACTATGTCAATCAAAGAATACAAAAAGATGGACAGCAAGTATTGATGAAAGTGAGTGGTGAGGGTGAAAAAGATCTATTTGTCATGTTTAATCGGGCAAAGGGTATCACGAAGCATACTAGGTATCCTGATCGAGTCACGATTGTACAACAAGAACATGAATTCGCAGCATCGACACTCATGGGAGAATTAAAATCGCGAGAATCATATCGAACAAGTAACTGGGGGAATACTGGATATGATTTGGTGATTCAAGATTGTGGTCATAAGCGAGCAAAGGATGATGGGGCAGATTATGCAAAGATACGAGTCTACCTCAGCAATACTCATGAAAATATTGATTGTCGAAAAGGAATTAGATTTGACTTGGATACTGCAAATGGGGATCAAGTAGACTTGATTGATAGTGAGGTTGATGTAAGTGAAGGAGACGACGAAGAATCTTCGAGTTGTATAGAAAAGGATTCCAATAGATTCTTTTTCAAACAAAAAGAGGATGGGAAAATTCATGGTAGACATTGCAAATGGCTGCGAAAGAAAATGATCAAGAACTTGGAAGGTGCTAAAGAAGTTTGTTCACGGAGTGATGGTAATCCTGATGGATATCTATTAGCCTCAGAAGCTTGCTGTACTACATGTGCGAGTATTACCAGTATATAAAGTTTATAAATTGTTTTCTAATTCAAGCTTTGTGTGTTCTGGAATGTCCAAGATGTACAGAGAGTAACAATTATCAAATGCCTTGTCGCCAATATCTTCACAGGATGGTGGGATTATCATTGAGTTCAATGAATAGCAGCAGCAAAATGCTTCATTTCCAATATATTTTAGAATGCTTGATAGTTTCGCTCGCTCTAGATTCTCACATGCCTCAAACGCATTACTTCCAATTCTTTGTACAAATCACTCATGACAACTACCTTAAGATTCTCACATTCGTAGAAAGTGCCTTGAGGAATCAAATCAACTCATGGTAATACGACAACAACTTCCCAGGAATCGCGTTCAGCCTTGTCATAGATAAGAGTAGCATACCTTTCGTCAAAATATGGACTGTTCGGATCGCCTAGATTTCCTAATATCTCCGTTGTGGATAAAACTGTTCCATTCTTTTAAAGGTATTTCCCATTCATCTGTAAAATTCGGTTGCACAATTTTTAATCTCATTTCTCTTTGTGTATTTATTATATTATAAATTATAATGTTTGCCATTCAATATTGAAAATGATTTCGGAACACTTGAGAACACAATGGAAGGCGTTGCCAACTTCACGAACGCTCAGATGAGAAGCGTAGAAAGCTAAATTACTCTTTTTTATGTCACTTTCAACACAGCATTGGTCCATTAGTTTGCTTTTATATCGGCTTTATTCTTAACTCCTTTTAATCTATTTTATAGTACTTCATCTATTCTCCACACCAAATTAGGTGTTTCCTCCAATCATCTCTAGTATGAATCGCTTCACAATTGTTCACAATGAAGCTACAGATTCATGTGTAGATACTTTTGGAGGGTCGTCACTAGCACAGATACGATGGAGAGCATATTCTTCCTCTTGGTTGATAGCTTTTATCATTTCATGAATTTCTTCCATCTCTTGTCTATTTACATACTCTTCTTGATACGAAGATTGTGTTACCAAAGCCGTATGCAAAAGTACCGCAGATCCAAGCATAGTCTGTTGATAAACTCTAAAAATGATCAAATTTTCACAATGGAAAAAGGCTTCATCGTAAATCCATCGACAAGTTTCAGGGAGAAACATGGAAAATAAAGATTTGCAGTATGCAAATGCTTGCCAATGAATATACTCTAGATTTTGAGAAAGTTTTATTTCTACAAGTTTATCACAATGCCAGGAAGCCTTATCTTCAATTCTTTTTACAGAGTCACTCATTATCAATTTTTCCATAAATAAAATGACTTCTCATAAATAACTTCCACTCCTAAAGATATTCATGGATATGTTTAGAAGCGAATGAACATAAGAGGTAGACCGGAGAAGAATACGTACCTGGTAAGACGATAATTACCTTGATGTTATCGGTGTTCGAAACCTCGATGTTATCTACAGAGTCAAAACTAACACCTTTCCAAAACATATTCGGGCTACCATCGCTTAGAATATCTCTAAAGAATTCTTCGGGCCAATCCGATTCCCAACAATCACATGGCATATATAGATCATCCTCGCCATTGTAGAAAAAAGTCTTTTCTCCTTTATACATCCGGATTCCCGGTGTGAAATTGTTCCATTCTTCTGTAGTTATCTTCATTTTTCTTCTTGCAATAAAGTACGTATTGCATCGAATTGGATCGATTGCATATTTTGTGCCTTTGTCTTTTGACGCTTTCGTTGAGAATAATTTGCTAAATTGAAAGTTGGAATTCGTTGGAAGGCCTCGGAACACTTTTTCCTCTTCGTAATCCAAATGACATCCATTCGGTCATTGTAGCTTTTGTTTTTAGTTTTGAAATTTGTGCATCAATAATTCTAAGAACTTGCAATGAACTTCAAGATAACCTATAAAGGAAAGCTTTCAGATAGATCGACCACAATTTACTTCTCCCAAGAAAATAAATGTGAAAAGAAAAGTTTCAAACAACATCCAAGTATTCTTGCGAAACTTATAAATTATTGTTATTATTAGACATGTATGTATTTATAAATGTTGAGCATGAAAAGTCTCAACTCCATTGTGATATGGACTTCCCTCTGGAGCAGTATCAATCAAATGCTGCTTTTGCATCTTTCGCTTACGTTCAGCCATTGCGATATCACGTAGGTTGCTGTAGAGCAAATGATTCCAATGATCGTAAAGAGAAGCAACTTGTTCATTCCTTCTTCCGTGAGGAATGTGCTTTGAGTGTGGATGGGAGTTGCTCATGTGCGAAACATCAAGTACATGAATGCTTGGCAGTCCAGACTTTTCAGGACTATTCCCAAGCATGTCCATTTGCCTCGTTCTACGGCGATACTCATCTACAGACTTGATCAAGAATCTGTTTGCCTGATTCAATTCTTCCTTGTCCATCTTTGGTCGAGCGTCTGCATTCATACGACGACGGAAGTGAGCTGGTGATGCTTGATCATTGTTTGTCTCAAAGGTAGATCGAAGTACTACAATATCATTCTCGTGACCATAGTCTGTGATTGCAGAAGTGAATTCATTGATACTATTCATGTAAGTATCGAGATCTGTATCAGGAGTCACACCTCCGATAATAGCTTGGCGTCCAGTACCTCCAGTATCATTCACCATACGAGTTCCACCACTTGTTGGATAGGTACCTCCAGGATAAGCGCCTCCTCCTCCTCCTCCTGTTGCTCCTCCATTTGCATAATGTTGATATTGATCATGGAAAGGAACGCAGCAACAAGCAGCAGAGTACACAGGCATGAATCCCATCATACCTCCGTAACCCCAGCCGCCATATCCGCCCCAACCTCCGTAACCACTGTATCCTCCATAGCCACCATATCCTCCGTATGGATTGCTGGACCAGTTGGAAGTATCCGAAGAAGTATTACTGGTATTATCAGTTCTTGATTGGACGTCAGTTCTTGATTGATAATAGTTAGACGATGAAGTCTGACTACTGTAATCATTACTAGTCTGGGACTGATCATAATTATAATTGTTGGTGATATGCTGGATAATTGCAGGTTCGGTAGGAGCAGGCACTGGTACATAACGAGTCTCTGGATTATGAACTACGATAGGCCCAGGTACATCGACAGTTTGAACCAAGTATTCATTCGGAGTGAATACAATATCAAATGCAATCCCTTCTCTAGGACAATGTGCAGTTCTTCTATATTGTTTCGGATCAAGCTCCTGTCCATCTACAAGTTCAGCACCGGCATCATCCGGATTCTCCATTCCAATCAAGTTCCAAAAGCTCTTGACTTGTTCTTCGGTATAAGAATCCCCTACAAACTGCAACACACTCAACCCCATGGAATAGATAATTTCACAAAGTCCATTCAGGTTCAGCATATCAAGTGCACATTCCGGATTGACATCTTCATTCCAAGCTCCAAATCGTGCCTCGGGACTGGCCTCTTCTCCCATATTCGATTCGACAGGCGCAAATCTCTCCTCTGCTACATCCACATTGGACTCTCCATGCAATTCCGAAGCACCACCTTCTTGCAAATGTTTGTAATCATAATCCAATTCCCATGACCCAAGTCTTCCTCTCAGTTCGACGCATCCATCTCTATATTCTCCTTCTCCAATAAAAGAGTCTAGAGAAAGTCCTTCGGTCATTCCCGTTGCAGTGGTAGTGATGGTATCTGGCTCTGCAGTAGTGGTAGTACCTCCATCCACATTTCTTCCAGCACCTGCATCCTGCATGGAATCCTCCGTGACTTGAATGGTATCACTCCCAGTAGAAGTAGTACTCACACTACCACTGTCCACATCGGCAATTTGCAATGAATCTTGATAATTCTTTACAAAATCATAATAATGAAAAGTACTAGGGTCAGCTTCCGTTTCCGCAACTGTAGCAAAGGTATCATCTTGTTTCGATAAGGCTGGAATCAAACAAGCGGAAGTACCAGGTGGACACACTAGATACTTGACTAGTGTCAATCTGGAGTATGCAGCTGCTGTGGAAGTCACCATTTCAAGTCCTACCAACGCATCGGGATAACTAGTCTTTACATAGGTATAAATCTCTTGTCCATGTGCTAGACATGCCTTTTGTGTATTCTTCAAAGTCGAAGTGGTACACAATGGACTCAATAGAATATCAATCGTACTCACAGTGGATGGAATGTATTGTGCATATTTCTTCAACGCCATTTCAAACGAGTCTTCATCTAAATAGATGATTGCTCCGTTTGTTTCTTCAATGGTGGTTCCATATGGTAGTGTGGATGATTCTTGTTGAAGTTTTCGCAATTTACGCTTGTCAGTGGAGGAAAAGGATGAGAAAATCTTGCTGAGCATGGAAGAGTCACTGTCCATTTCCATACCACTACTACTCCCACTCGCAGATTCGACAATTGGCGCATTGACCCCCTTTTCAATTTTATACTCTGTCGCCGCCATTTGCACTCGATCCACTACAGTCTCAGAAACAGCACTAAATGGAGAAGACTGTGCAGAAGCTCTATACTCACTCAAAGCACTCAAATCAGTCTCATGTTGTTCATTGATAATTGGCCTTTCAATATTGGGATACAACAAACAATGATGCGTCTGATGTGGATGAAACCATGTAGGATTAGGGTTCTCCGGATCATTGGGCGCTTCACTCATTTGTTGATTGAATTGAGCAATGCATCCTTTGCACAAATCAGAGACCTGTTCTTCTTCCATGATTCCATTATCTAGAATGAGTCCTGATGGCGGTAATATTTCTTGAACGGTGGTCCAATCCAAGTTATCAGTCGTTTCTTCACTAAGATCTTTTTGGCAATTGGCAGAATAACTAATGTGATATTTCTGAGCCACATGATGAATCACTTGACTGCTAAATATTTGCATTAGAGACAAGTGTGGAGTGGACCAATCTCTACAAACAGCATCATCTTCATTGACATGAAATTGAGTATTGATTGGCTGATTTGTCAAGTGTAATTCTTGTCTGTGAAGAAGTTCTTGACAGAGTGTAATGTGTGATGGTTGAGATTGTCTTCCTGGAATTCTTGGAGAGTCGATTTGAGAAATGATTCGTTCTTGAGTTGTAGTGAGATCAGTGTTGGTACTAGAGGTAGAAGAGTCGGGTGATTCGATTTCAATGTAGGGAGTCGTCTCTCCATTCATACACAACTTTCTTGAAGTAGAAATAGAGAGCCATCGATGGAATGATCTAGTGTTGTTGTTGTTAGTATGAGAGGAGTAACAAACAAAGAATAAAAAGAGAGACAAGACTGTCAATGACTTTCCTTGATTTCTCTTTTTATTGTTGTTGTTAATAGATGTAGTAGTACTGAAGCTAGTGTTGTTGTGAATGACTCGATGATCCAAATTGAAATTCATTCGATTCAATTTGTAAGAGTCATTTGAATTAAATGATGAATACATGATGATTGATGGAACAATGATTAGAGAAGTATTGTTATCAATTCAATTGCTTCTTTCTATTTCATAACAAGTATGGTCAAACTAGAGGAAACACTTCATGTGTTCATCGTTTCATCGTCTCTTACTACTGTTCTCTCTATGTTCACTAATCAAAGTCATTTAACTCCGAAGTCACGACAATAAATGTCATTTCATAATTACACCGAATAGTAATTGATTATTGAGATATTTCATGAGTGAAATAACTAGTGTATTGGATGATAGTAGGGGTTACGAAAAGTATACATGAATTTCAGGTTTCTTGCATATAGAGTAATTTAGCTAAAGAGTCATTTCAAAGACAATTTCATTTCATATTCACTAATTGTTTATCCGGAGAAGAGTAGAGTTGAAAAGGAAAGCACTTCGTTACAGTGAGGTAAAATCGAAAGAAGTGAATGAAATAGCACTTCATGAATCATTGAAACAATAGAGAAGCCTTATTAGTATTTACATTCTCTTATAAGTACTGCATACCTTGTCGAGTCATTTTCATTGGATAAATTCATTTATAAAGCAGTAGACTCCATAGCTTCTCTACCTTTACGAGTAGTAACTATATTTCATAACAAAGAAAGAAGCCAATCATACAATTATAACAATGAATCCCTACAGCAGCCATACTCATACCCCAGTAGACACTCTTCAACAAAAGATTCATTCCATACAATTATCAAATAAACGAAAACGAGTCTTAACTCTCTCATTATCGCTGCTGGCTCTCTTTCTCTATCAAGACAATATCAATAGAAATTCATTTCAAAACAAATTACTGAATAGATATCATCACAAGAGAGAGTCTTTCAATAGTAATGACCGTATAAGAACTCTTCGAGAAGCCAATGATCCATGTGCCAAGTCACCATTCATTACTCCACAAATGGCTGCAAATATTCCTAAACAGACATTACCTGAACACTCTGATAATTATATTCCAAGTCATGTACAACTGTGTCAAGAATTACTGCAGAGAAACTCGATATCACAAGCTTATTTTGATTCTCAAAATGATGCAGAGCCAGATCCTACCAATCGGAAAATGAACATGCCGCCAGTCTTTACCAAACTACATGTCGAAGAAAATTCACTCTTGTGTCAAGATATGGCAAGACCACATACGGCACTCATGGAAATGACAGCTAGTAGTATCGTCGCATACGTTGGAGCAAGATTTGGTTTGAGTTACAAACACAATTGTAAAACAAGCATGATTCCATCTATACAAGAGTATGATACCACCACCATTCAACAAATATATCCTTTTGCGACATCACCGATTGATGAACGACACTTGGCATTGGGACAAGTGTTACAACAGTGTCAAGTTTGTATTCAAGCACATCAATCTGGAAGAAATAAATATGATACAAGGCAGACACCACATCATTGTCTTTCCTTTCCATATGTGGAAAATGTACATACTGATACTATACGTTTAGAGAAATTTGATGAAGATGATCCATACAATATGCCACAAGTATTGTTTGAAAAGGATGTAGTTGATCAGAATGGCAATTTGGTAAGGACGGGACTTGGGAGTGTGTTACCACTTGTCAAGGATCGAATGAATCATGCAGCATTGGATTGGGCAAATAAAGCCAAGATTCCTTCGCATGATCCCAAAGCGGGTGCAGTGATTTATATGGATGCGGAAACTAGTACCACTGTGCCGTTTTGGGTTTTGAATATGGTTTTGGGGAATCATGTCAGTCATGTTTCGATATTGTCTTTGCCAGATTGTGCCTATGGAGAAAGAATCATGGGAAATGGAATGGCAAGAGGAGATGAAAAAGGTGTGACTTGTATGCAGTATGGTTTAGGTGAGTATGAATTGTGTTTTATGATTTAGTGGATCTATCTTTTCAAAGAGGCTAACACTATCTTCTTACATTTGACTTTTCTACAGAAATGAAGCAATACCTTACCAATCACTTTACGGAAATGGGAGTCGAGGTATCTTTCAATCTTGTTTCCTCTACGGCTGCTGCATATTCGAGAATGATTCTTGCGCATACACTCATTTGTCTGCCTGGATCTACCACTTGCTTATTACCGGCTCTTGCAAAGTCATCAGATCGTAATACTGTCATTCTTGAGACTCCACATCAACTTGCTGGAACTGCACATTGGTTCACTTATTTGGGAAAAGCTGCAAAGAACATCAAAGTGATTGCTTTGACTCCACAACAATTGCAAATGGATCAAGAAGAAGCGCAGATTCAGCAACAATATGCTGGATTTGAAGTGAGTGAGGTTATGGGGAAAGGATCGGCTCCAGTTCATGTTCTTGGAAAGGAACACGAATTGTTGCATCAATACGAACAAATGAAACAACATCCACAGCAACCTCCACCGCAGCAGCAACCGCCAACACCACAATTTGGAAATGGAGGAGGTTATCCTATGCAACAGCCATATCCTGGACAACAGCAAATGCAGTATCACAAAATGAATCCTCAACAAGTACCAGCTTCTTCGTCTCAATATGAAATACTGGATGAGGAAACGCCAAAGGAGAAAAAAGCAAAGAAGAAAGAAACGCCAGTCGAGGTTGAAGAACCTCAAGAGGTAGTGGAACAAGTCGTGGTAGAGGAGCCAAAGAAGGAACCTGTGAAAAATGCAAAGCCTCCTCCAGCTGCGCAAATAACATTTGAAGATGAGAAAGATTCATCAGTGCTAGATTTTGACTTTAGTAACCTCTTTGGAGGAAGATAAATTAATTTCTTTTCATAGATTGATTACCTTTGCATGATTCGGATCACCTCTGTTGATTCTAATAGTCTTTCCTTTTCCCTCTGTCTAGACAATTTATACTCTGAACTGATTTACTTGCGAAGCTATCAAATAACAGTGAACTTCTTTGTACATCATATCACAATTACATTTTTATTTCTACTATGATAACATTGACTTATGAATTATTCTTTACACACATGGTTGAATTATGAATTGAGCACTTATGCATTAACGTCGGTGATTGTCCAACGAGTTCTTCCATCTTGGTCATCTCTTGGATCCAAGTCAATATTTCTATCACTATTGACACTCAAGAATACATCACCTGCGGAAGTACCTCCAGAGATCTTGATGTAATATTCGTCCTTGGAATCAGGAACCTTCTGCAAGTACCACTTCTCTCTTCCACTAAGTCCATCCGAAGAATGCATCTCAACATGTCCATGATAGTTTGATGCTAAATGATCAATGTTGTCTCCGATCGATCCTTGCGTTGGACGGATAGTGATTAATGCTTCACCAAGGTCTTGTCCATTGTTATCAGTCTTGGTGAAGTACCATTTAGCCCGAGGTAGATAAGCGTCACTTGCTTGAGCAAGTCTGACGTCTCCTCTAGATGTGACGTATAGGATTCCATTGTTGTACGCACTATTGCTGAGGTTAGATGCAGATGAAGTGATGAGGTAATGTTCGGATCCATCAGTAGCAAACGGAACTGGAGGGAAAACTTCTTCTCTTCCGCGAAGTTCCATCATTTGCTCTCTTCCTACTTCACATCTATCGTTACCGACAAGAGTTCTCTTAACCATTTGCCTTTCTTCAAGAGAAGCACGACCTTCACGGTAAAGACGTTCATAGAAGGATTCAAGATCGTTGTTTCTTCCAGCGCCTCTACATGCATTGAAGTCGATCTCAGATCTATCAAGGGAAGCAGTGAAGGTGCCAAACTGCTCAGTACCAGCATCTGCATCCCACTCAAACTTCCAGATTTCAAGAGCTTCAATCTCAGTACAGTCGGAGCGAGTGACAACTGGCATCTTTTCTAGGCAACCGCACATTGGAGCTCCAGGAACATTACGAACATAACCACGCTGGTACATGTGATCGTACATTGACACATAGAACAGGTTGTTTGCAGCATATCTGTAATCAGGCTCTGTGAGGTCTTGTCCCCAAGCAAATCCGTGGCAATGGGTAGACCCCTCTGAATTACCAGGATAGAAGGAGAATCCATCATCCGTAAAGATGGAAGAAGTTCCAGATCTTTCCATATCTACTCCACAAATTTCAGTATTGTCTGCTGGATCAGCATTGAGACATCTTGAATCATATGGAGTTGCGCAGTTACCATTGTTATCATTTGCTTGACGGTCTGATACCCAGCAGCACATGGCAGCACGAAGTTCGCACTGTTCAAAGTTGTCGACTTCAGGCCATTGAAAGGAAAGTCGCTCTGCAACAGTCTCATAGAGATCGCCTACACGTTCAGCATCTCTCTTGAGTCTATTGGAAGGAACGCCAGGAACGATGGTATCATAGGTGGTCTCGAACTCTTCATTCCAAAAAGTGTTTCCATCATAGTATTGCTTGTCGAAGTTTGCCCCTTTGTTTGCAACCTTTTCCCAAGGTACAGACTTGGAAGGTAAGGTCATGGCATCGTCCATAGCCTTTTGACACATTTGGTCGACCTTCATACGAGCATAAGGTTCACGGTCTGGATGTGCCTCTCCTGCAATCATTGTAGAAAATGTAAATGTGAGAAGACCTGAAGCATAATATAAGAATACATTGCCTAGCATATGAAATAACTTACCAACGAGTAACATTACTTCCTCCTTCCCATCATTAATACAATACTTATTCTCTTGAACCTTAAGATTCATACGGTTGACAAGAGAATCAAAGTCACATTTTCCTTTAAAGTATACAGTAAAATCTTCGTCTGAGAAGCATGCGTTTTTCTGAATGTCTTGAGTTTGTAGCTTACGCTCTTGAGCAGCCTGCGCTAGCCTTGCTTCAGCAGAGATACGAGCTGATGATGCAATACCAACAGAGGATAGAGCAAGTGATAGAACTAGAGCGTTTCCAAACTTCATTGTTATTTTTGCGTTTTTACGATTTGTGAGAAAATGTTGAAGAGCGAATCTGTGTTCGATGGGATGTTTTGGAAGAAAGGGTCATAGGAAGGTTTTTTCGCATCGTGAATCAAAACATTAAATATTAAAGAATAATGTTGCCTAAAATGATGTTTTAATCAGAATTCTCCATGTTCATTTACATATTTTAATAAACAAGCATTGAGACTCTTCGGGGTCATCCTACGAACGGAGAATGCCTCGTTAAAAGTCACAGTCTGAGAAGGGAGGAAGTTGTGTGAAATTATCGGATACAGTCTCACTGAGAACATAAATCCTAATCATGAAATTCAATACAGCACTTCCTCTTCTTTCTTTAGCCGTTGCATCTTCTGCATGTACCTTGGATAACGTCGAATTCACTAGCTGTGATTTGGCCGATGTTCTTATCGCTACAGAATGTGATGTTGCCGGTCTCACTTCTCTTTTGAACGGAGTCGACGCTGCTTCTTGGGTTTCTACTCAGTGTGCTGCAGCAAGAAGAGAGATTAAGGAAGATATGTTACCTTGGGATAGAGTCACTATGAGAGGCCGCCAATTTGACGATACATTCTTTGACGGAGGAAGTATCTTGAATACAGGACCCATTGAAGCAACTGATATGCTTGATGATCTTGAACTTTCCCGTATCAAGGATATCAAGGACTTTGTAAATCCAAACGCTGGAATTGGATGGCCAAGCTCATACCACAAGAACTTTGATCTAGAGATGTGCGATTCAGAAGCAGTCATGTGTTGCTGGAAGGCGACCAGGCTTGGAACTGATCCAAATGCACCTCAAATCTCATCAGGAAATGCAAATATTTGTCACCATGATATTGCAGATTCCCCCAAGTCAGCTCGTGTAGCTGGAGGCACAACAGTTTTCCTTGGAAGGGCAGAAGGTGAATCTGTGTGCCATGGATTCTTTTGGGATGGTGACTCTGTAAACGGAGACTACAAAGGAAATCTCTTGTTTTATGTTGCAATGGAGCATGGTCTCATTAATAATGGCTTTGTACGAAATGTTCCAAGTGCACCAATGTGCGCTTGTATTGAACAAATGCCAAAGGTATCCAATGCAGGTTGCTCTGACGTATCTGTCCTAGAAACATTCAAGGTTACTTATGAAAGTCTTACCAGTGAGTACATCATCGAGCAATCACAAGATCCTCAAGTAACTTTCTCCAACTGTGGAGGTAAAGACCTCAAGACTGCTTACGAAGAAGTAAAACCAACTGAACTTAAAAAGATTACTGGCGATGACGCAGAGTGTGATAACCATGCTGAAGCAAAGATTAAAGAATTTGGGTTTGCTCGTACAGATGCCACTGAGAACTGGGTACCTATCGCTGGAAGAGGTCCTTTAGCCTATCCAATTTTATCTAACGAAGAAGTCATTGCACTTATGAACCAGTCCAAAACCAAGATCATAAGAAGAAAGTGTATCGAGTGTGACCTTTCTCATGCAGACATTTATTACAAACGTTTAAATGTAGGAGACTTACCTTCCAACTTCGATCTTCAAAATACTCTTCTTGATAGATGGGTGCAAGGTGAACACAATAGATTCAACATTGACTTTGAGCTCTACAATGACTATGACGCTGCTGTTGCAGGTGACACTTCAAAGAGATGGACCTATTGTAACTTTCATTCTACTGTTGGATTCCCACGTGACTGTGGTCCAACTAAATACACTCCGAATCAATGGAACAGATTCTACACTGGAAGTTCTAAGGCTGTAGCTTTCTTTGTCGACATGAGTGATGGTCCGATTGAAACTGCATAAGCAAATTGATTCGAGTAATCATTTTTCATATTTTATAAATAGTAATTGTTTTCTTTCTTGTTTTTAAATATATAATTTAAAAATGTATATGTTAAAAGAGAACTTCCAAGCCACAGTATTAAAGCTCAAACCATGTGAAATCGACCAACAAATTTTTAATTTTCTTCCTTTTAGAATTGTGGGCTTAACCTATATTGTGACTTTTAGACAAGACTCTAGAAGTCGTCAATTGTTCAGGGAAAAAAGGAAAGTTTGCTTTAATTGCCATGAAGCTAATGAAGTAGATATGTATATTACAACTCTGGATTAAAACTCCTTCGTAATCAATGCATTTTTAATATATAATCTTTACTTTTTATCAAATGATACCAATTTCTCGGTACAACTATGGTGCATTATTGCATTTCCCCTACAATTCATTTCTTTACAACATTAAAATTTTCCGTTCTCCAACCCAATTCCATCGTATCTAATACCAGTAAATACTTCCATACTTGACACTACTAAGAATACTTTCCTTGTGACTCAAGACATCATCCAACTTGGCCTTTCGTGCAGTAGTCATGTAGTATGCGACAGCTTGCATAACAGCTAAACGTTCCGCATGGATATCTGCTTCAATTACATATCGATCCAATACAACCTGTTTGAATTCCTCAACGTCATAATCATCTACTTCATCAAATAAATTGTAAAGCTCGTCAATAGAGTCAATGTCCAACATATCGAGATCAGTCAAGGTATCTTGAAATTCTCCAAGTTCCTCTTTTCCAGCATCAACCTTTTTCACAGGTACTGGTGGTGGTGGAGTAATTTTGTTCTTCATTTCATTCAATTCCTTTTCAACATTTGCCTCTTCTTCTGGAGTCGATTCCTCTTCTTTTGCTTCAGTTGTGTCAGAAACATCCGTATTGTGAATTGGAAATGGCGGTGGACCAAAGTTATTCGAAGAAGGTGGTGGAGTCACGAGTGGGAAATCTTTGGAAGATGCATGCTGTTCTTGAGATGGTGGTGGTGGAGTGACGAGAGGGTTGCTAGGAGGTGCCTCTTGTGTCGAAGAAGAAGGTGGAGGAGGAGACACGAGTGGAGGTCCAGTGTTGTAAGGATTCTGCTGCATTTGTGGAGGAGGAGGAGGAGCTTGTTGCTGTGGCGGAGGAGGTGGCTGATTTTGTGAATATTGCTGATATGGATCTTGCATCTGTCCTTGACTCTGCTGTGGCGGAGGAGGAGGTGCAACGGCACCTCTTCTTGCACCTATTGGTGGAGGTCCAGTATTGACATTCTGTGGAACTTGCGCTTGCCTTGGAGGAGTATTTGGTCTATCGTATCCTTGGAGCTGATCCCTTGTGAAAGGTTTCTCGTAACGATTATTCTGTGGCGGTCTTGCTTGACCCCCGAAACCAGGTGGAGGAGATTGTTCCGGTGGCAGCTGTCTTCTATTTCCTCCAGTGTTATCTCGATCCCTAGGAGGGATGTATTCTTGATTCCTCGCATAAGGTCCTTCATTCGAACTTCTTCTGTTCACCCTGACAGGTTCCTGCTGTTGCCAACCACCTTGACTAATGGCACTTCCGACATACTTTCCTCCTCCAACACCATAGGGGTTGGTATATGGCGAATTAGGATCATTGATTTGTCTTTGTCCATCGTTACTATGGTTCTTATAGACTCTTCCAAAAGCTTTTCCAGTATCATCATTGTATCTCTGCTGATTGTATGGATCGTATCCACCTCCAGATCTTCGATTGGTGTTGCTATAGTTTCTTCCTTGAGGTGTATTGTATTGGGATGATCTAGTACTAGTACTTGCCCCAGTAGCTCTGTCTACACGCTGTTGACGTTGCACACGTTCCGCTTGAGCCCGATTATCATAGAATCTATCTTCTGGTTCATAATCATAGTATTGATCTTCTTGAAAGAACCCGTCGCCATCGATAGGTCTTGCCCTTACAGCTTCAGGGTATCCTTTCTGTGAATAGTATGAAAACGTGATGTGAGGTAAGAATGTGGAAAGAAAGTAAAGTAGATACAATATTCAGTACTTACACAAATCATCAATAGACTGGCCGTATCATGACCTTTAGGATCATATCCCATTTCCCAAACTTCCTTTTTCAATTCTTCCGAACTCAATTTTTCCAAATTTTTTTGTGACTTGGATGATCTGCCTCTTGGCCCTCTTCTATTATTGGATGGCTGCTGTTTGTAATCTCCCATCCGATCCGTAATTTGTTGTGGACCAGAAGACATGGGTCCCTGTTGTCCATATTGACTATTTCTCATATTTGTATATTTCCATTCTTTACTTCTTCTTGTATTATTCTGAGCTCTTCGAGTCGGTACCAATGCACTGCTACTAGGTTCCTCTTGATAATAAGAATCTTGATCTTGATAATACTCCTCTTCTTCATCAATGACACGTACACCTCTTCCTCCCGATCGTCTTCTTTGATTAAAAGGCTGCATATAATTCTGCATGGAAGATTCATACATTGGCATGTCCATCATTTTCCCATAGCCTTGATTATTATTTCCAGTAAATGGCCTGGCTCGTACGGCATTGGGATATCCTTTGGCAATCATAATGAGTGCTGCTCTATCATGTGTTTTATCATCGTATCCCATTTGATTGACGTATGTTTTGAGTTCTTGAATGGACATGCTGTTGAAATCTTTCACCATCCAGAGTGACGTCGATGAAGCAGCTGAAGTCGATGGGTAAGGAGTCTTATTGTTATTGCTTTTGTTGTTATTGGAGATGGCAGAAGGAGTAAATGCTAAACTGCTGGCAACTGAAGCCAAAAACAAAGACAACCGGAGTCTCATCTTTATATATTTTATATAATATTATGTATTGGAGAGATGATGGAAGTACAGTTATGCACTTCTTTGAATTCAATTGAAGTGAATATCTATGAAGATCTATTGCTTTTGTGTAGTGTTTGCACAAGACGAAGAATTTTGAATTCAGCTACGTAATTGACAGGTGTCAATGCAGATTTAAAAAGATGGGATTAAAAGTCTTAGAAAATGAATGGCTGCAAGAGAACGACATTGGATATTGAACGAAAATTACACAAGTGTTTTTGACTGATGAAGTATTGAATGTGATCTGCTTCTGATCTTTTCATTCATTTATAGTTTCTAGTAAATTCCTAATGTCAAGTGCAGATGAAAATGATGAGTCTGATATGAAGATGTCAGCTCTTCCTGGCCAAGAAGAAGATTCAGATGATCATACGACGAGGAGCATCAATAGTACTACTGCTGCTAATAATAATATTCATCCTCCAGCTGCTCCTGCTGCATCGATACCAGCACAGCCTCAGCATCAACTGCCAATCAATCTCGATTTAAATACACTGAAAGAAGCAGACATGACAGATCCCCAAAAGCAAAATTTAATATATACAGTTCGTAACATGTTATTGCAACAGGCAAACTTGTGTCATCGACAAGCTGATACTCTTGAACAATACAGTCAAAATATTTCTCAAAATCGTGACTTCCATCAAGGAAATAACAATAGAGACAATAATATTTCACATAAACAATTGGAAGAACAAATTACAAGGAAATTGGAGCGAGAAGCTGTTTTGAAATTGGCGAAAAAGAGTTATGAAGGAATGAAGGAGTTGCAAAAGACCATGAAGGTATTTATAGATTATCAACAACGACAAAGTCGTAAGGTAGCAGATTCATCTCATGACAGTGGTCGTATTCAACAAGATTCCGACAGTGATAGTGATGATAGTCAAGAAGATACTGGAACAAATTATATTTTTGGTCAAGAGGAAGAGAATGAATTGATATTGGCTACTAGAAATCAGAAAACTCGAACAAAATCTGTAGATGAATTCAATACAAATGGAGAAGAGGGAACTAATTATTTACAAGAGTTTGCAAATTCACAACTGAGTCAACCATCATCGACCAGAGTGACAACACCTATGAAACGAGAAAGGGATGAAGAGTCTTCCTCCTCAGAGGAGGAAGAAGAGAAAGATACTTCCAATCAGAATGAGAAGGAGCAAAGTCTCACATTTGAAGATAGTGATGACGACGACGATGATGGACCAGGGTATTTAGATCGATTCGCTCAAAATATAAACAAACCTCCAATACAACGAGAAAGGGATGATGACTCTTCCAGTGATGATGACAGCTCTGCTAGAAAACGAAAACGGATAAAAATGGAGTAAACGAATATAGCGTCATGTTCTTGCCTAGAGTAGAAATAAGTTTATACAAGATTATTCTTATAAAGTTTATAAATATACACATGTAGTTCCCTTCAGTATTAGAAACATGGTAAATTATCATACTATGTCTGAACAAAAATTTACTAATCTTGATCACCACCTGATTTGATGACCTCGACAAATCTTTTGAACCATGAATATTCAGGATGAGAATCTTTTATTGATCTAACATATGGTCCAGTGTAAACTAAAGCCATCAAGAAACCTTGCAGTGGAATAGTTGTTACACCAATCAACGCTAAAGCAAAAATTGGCTGATCTTCTTTGTTGTACATGACAAATTGTTGGATGACAGGTACAATGTAGCAAAAAATAAATGTACTTATGTACAATAAGCATTGCAGTGACGCTCTTTCCTCGATGCTTTTCTTGGGACGACTAGCTTTTTTCTTTGTAGATCGATGCAAAGTTCGAAGAGAAGTACCTTGTTTTGGAGTTATTTCTTCATTAAGCCTAGTAACCAACGATTCACGCCTTATAGATTGTCGCACTACTTTCAAGTCAAATTTGAAAGGATCCTCTTGAGTACCTGATCTTGAAGGTGCAATTTTTGGCTTTGCAATGGCCTGACTTGTACGTAGAATCTGTAGTTCTTCATCGTATCCATCATGAACGGAATTAATTGACTTTGCAAGTTTTCTGGAGTCTTCCTCTGTTAGCTCTTTCTTTACAACAACTTTTGAGGCACGCATCTTTTTCAGGTCAAAGGCATGCGGATCACTGGCGTTACTTCTCCCAGATGATCTTAAGGAAGAGACATGATTTCCTGAAGATACTTGCGTTATCCGTACTTGTTTTGCATCACTTGCTACTAAAGAATGAATTCTTTCATTCTTCGAAGTGGTCGGTAAAGTTCGAAGTATTTCATTCTTCGAAGAGGTCGGTAAAGATTTTGGTTGATACTTTTGGTCCAATTTTTCAATCAAAGGACGATTAGGAGCTTTAGAAATGTCAATGTCTGGGTTATCTGTTCTAGCTTCATGATTGCTACTACCTGTTTGTTCTTTTTTCCCAAAGCACCAAGTTAGTACTTTCATCAAGCATGATTCATAATCGGAATCATCTGAATCATCAGAGCCTTTCGAGATACACCATCGATCACTACTTTCCTTTTGTCTAACTACTGTTGCGATGATAATGGTAAACATACTCAACAGAATAATGATGAATACTGTTGCAAATGGAATGATTGAGAACCATAAAGCATAAGAAAGAGACATTTTACTTCCTCGCTCACACTGGATGTCATCATTGTAAAGGCATTCCTTTGGAGTAGCACTGATGTAGCAAAAGCGCTCGCGTCCATCCAAGTTAAAAGACTTCTTTGCGAGAAGAAAGATCGCTATGGCTAGAGATGACACAATTGAAATCAAATGGCAAAAAGGCTCAATCCTTTCCCTAAAGGTCCTCTCAGAGAGTGAAAATCGAATGGTACAAAGGTAATACATTGCAAGGCTGACATTGTATAGAATTGAGCCAAGGTATCCAACATATATGAAAAATCTAAAAAGAAGAAGAAGCAAAGAAAAAGGTGAGTAGAGATAAAAAGCTAGATATAGTTCAGCCGTCTATGATGTCGTGATCAAAAGTGCACCACTTGTATTTACAATATGCCGCACTATCTACAAGCTAGTACAGCTATACAGCTTTGACATCGCAGAATACTTCATCTCAAGCTTCCTCCAGAACTGGCAACAGCCACAAAACGAAAACCGCTTCTGATACAATCTTTCTTAAATCATCAGTTACTCACCCTTGCGCGTCACAAGTACCAATATTTCCTATAGCATATAAAGCTTCACCTTTCGGTGCTACAAACGTGGCTAAATTGAGAGCAATTGAATACACTACATCATATGTACAAAATCCAAAGATAATTCTCCGAACCGCTCGATGCAGCTTTACTTTGCTTCTAAGAATAGATGCTATCAAAGCCACAGATGAGATGGATGACAGAGACCCAGCTATGATAGGGACGAATATGATTGAGTTTTGCTGGGCTCTGGAGTACATATTTTTTGATGACAATCGAAATACCGGTTGTTGTTTTTGTGATGGAATTGCCATGGCTGATTCTTATCTATTATTCCTTTGAACTTTCTGTAAAAAATTGGAATGTGGAATGTGAGGATAGATTTTCCGATAAACTGTCTAAGCACTGTCCAACTGTTCTGAATTTGAGAAGATTATGTCAAGAATACATATTCTCGATGATATGGAATGAATAAAATTTCTCCATTTCTGAAACTGAGTCAGTCAGTAATGGTTCAAACCTTTACTTTGCTTCTAAGAATAGATGCAATCAGAGCCACAGATGAGATGGTTAAAATTAACCCAGATACAATAGGTACGAATATAATGGTGTTATGTCTAGAGATATTTTTCTATGACAATTCAAATACGGTACCGGTTGGTAAGTTGATTGTGTTGAAAATAGATTCTCCGATTTGTTGAGCTTGAGAAGGTGATGACGTGGCTCGTTAAGTATTGTGTCTAATCTATGAAATTTTTAAATTGTCATATGTCGCGGATAAAATTTCGCGAACATAAAGAACAAAGAACCATCGACCTTTCTGAAACTGTCGTAGTAGATTCGATTCGATTCGATGATTCTTCTTCAAGGAAAAGAATAAGGGAAATAATACGAAAGAGAAGCAAAGAGCAAAAGATATGAAAAATTGCGCGATGACGCACTGACAAGGCCCTCCATACATTTCCTGGAAAACACATCACATCATCTTGAACAACAATCTAATGCTCTCTAATTAGAGAAAGAAACATAAAACGTAAAAATTACACATTTTACGACAGATACACACTGTACAATACATCCAATATGAAATTCTTTTCTTCAGCTTTGGCTCTCGTAGCTTTGACTTTACAGCAGGCAAATGCATTTGCACCCCAAGTCAAGAATATTGGAAACTTTCTCGCTAAAAGCAATCCTAATAGCAGTACAAGTCTTGCTGCAATGGATGATGCAATGAAAAATCGTCTTGAAGGGATTCGTAGATCATATCAGGCACTCACAGAGCGTCTTGCTGATCCTGATGTGATTGCAGATTCAAATTTGCTCATGAAAGTAATGTCGGATCGTTCCAAGTCTGAAGATGTTGTCAATGCATATGAGGAGTACTCGACACTCACTGAAGAACTCGAAGGCGCGACTGAATTGTTTCAAGAAGCGGGTGATGATGCTGAAATGAGGGAAATGGCAAGAGCAGAAATAAAAGAGATTGAAGAGAGAATGGAAGAACTTGAAGATCAAATTCAGATTCTCATGTTGCCAAAGGATCCAAATGATGATAGAAATGTCATGATTGAAATTAGAGCAGGAACTGGAGGAAGTGAAGCAAATATCTTTGCAGGTATGTATTTATAGCGTGGGAGCATTAGAAGATTTTCTTTCTAGATATTCTCATGTATATGAACATCATATCATTTATTTATTTCACATCATCATAGGTGACTTGGCAGATGTATACAGAAAGTTCATGTCGGCACAAGGATGGAAAGTATCAGTCATGGATGAATCCAGAGGAGATGATGGCGGATACAAATCAATTACACTTGATGTAAAGGGAGATATGGTATATTCCAAAATGAAGTGGGAGGCAGGAGTACATCGTGTACAACGTGTTCCAGCAACTGAATCGCAGGGTCGTGTTCATACCTCCACGGCGACTGTGGCAGTTATGCCTGAATGTGATGAAGTAGATGTCAAGATTGATCCAAAAGATATTGAAATGTCTACCATGAGATCTGGTGGTGCTGGAGGTCAGAATGTGAACAAGGTAGAAACTGCTGTTGATTTGCTTCACAAGCCTACAGGTATTAGAATTAAATGTACACAGGAAAGAAGTCAATTGAAGAATAAAGATCTTGCAATGAAGATGCTTATGGCAAGACTTTACGATATCGAGAACGAAAAGAGAGAAATGGAAGAAAGAGAAAAGAGAGGATCGCAAATTGGAACTGGAGGTAGATCCGAAAAGATTAGAACATACAACTGGAAGGATTCTAGATGTTCCGATCATAGATTAGGTCAGAACTTTTCTCTATCTGATTTCTTGAATGCAGATATCGGAAAGATGATTGATGCAATGACTGCAAAGGATCAAGAAGAAAAGCTAAAGGCACTCAGCGAAGAAAATCAAGCAGTGTAGATGATAGAAGAAATGAAATTAGAATTATCTTGTTGTTTTCGTTGTATTTTTACTTTGTTGTAGGTAGTAGCTTTGCTGTTGTAAATAGTACGTGATCATTCAAAAATTAACATTCGTTTGGGCGACGTGGTCTTTTCTTTCACTATTGCCACAAACAGATCGTAGTCGTGTCGAACCTCGCATCATAGAAATATCAGTCGAAATGCTCTATAAATGAAACTATGTTCAATCAACAATTAATTTTGTTTCTGTAACTATTTATGTATTCTATCATTTATTTCTTAGCCTTGTATTCACCTCTCCATCCAGGCGAAATCCAATCAATGACTCCACCTTCTCCAACGACCAAATCGATCCAATCCGTAGTAGATGTACCTGTACCCGCTTTCTCATCATTCAAAGCAAGTGTATCAGTAGAACAAGTATTATCAATACGAGTAAAATCTTTAAAGTCAAGTCCATTCTTCGCCAATACTTCTGTAACTGCTGGAACAGCTGCACTTGGAAGGATCCGTTCCTTTGCATAAATGAAACTTCCTTCATAATTTCCTTGAAGCGTATGTCCCTTGTATGCAACGACAATAAATGGTGGAATATCCCCTTTTCCATCAGATTGACCAAGAATATACCAATTTTCATCAAAGGAAAGCCCATACATTTTCCCAGCAGTGTGCATCGTTCTACCATTTTCATTCGGCATATCCTTCTTGACTGCATCGACAATCATGTGTTCTGTCAAATCATTTTCCCAGAACCCACCTCCAGCAGATTCCGGTCTTGGTACACGAAAGAAGATGCCCATATCCAGTTCACTATTATCATCTACACCAGGAGATACTTGGAACGTATTCGTTTGACAATCAAACAAATCATAGTTTGGATTCAATCCATCTGTCTTGTACCACTCCCCAATTAAAATGGAAGGATCAAACTTTTCAACAGTATTAGTGTATCCTTTTTTCTCAGCAGAATTATCAACATTTTTGGGTACCTTGACACATTCATTTTCTTCAATGGTACAACTCAACCAATTGTTCAAATCTTCACTTCCAAATTCAGCAAAACAACGAGTGGCACAAGACTGCTCTCCTTTGCATCTACCCAAACATGAGACACCTTTGATACCGCGTGGATTTGAGAACAAATTCTTGGTTTCATCTCCACATTTGTTGATGAAGCATCCAACATCTGATTTTTCCATTTGATTCTCTTTGGCGTATTCTGCAAAGCCGTCGTAATTTTGTACAGTCGATGCTGCTGTTTCTGCAAATGTAGGAAGAGCGGAAGAGAGTAAAAGTGCTGCAGAGAGAGTTGCGGATGCGAATGCCTTTTGAAATTGATTGGAAGACTTCATTTGAAGAGATGTAGAGGACTTGGTGATTGGTTGACTGTCAAAGATGGAAAGATCAAGAGAGCGATAATCGTTGTTGTTTCTTTGGAGACAAAGAGGAGAAGTTGAAAGATGAGGATGCGATGAAGTGAAGGCATTCGATGCCATTGGTTGCATCATAACCAGAGTAAGGATGGTGGTTGAGAACTTCATCTTATAAAATAGAATGAAGATAATTAGTAAAGAGAATTGGAATTGAATTAGAGGATAGGTTTGATGTGTTCATGTTCATCTTTCATTGAAGATCCGATGACTGACGCTTCAACTTCAATTTTGTTTCTAGGAACTATTTCAACCACTGTTCTAGAAGGGGGATTCAAAGCGAAAGTAAAAAGGATAGAAAGCAAAGGAAAGATAATTTTCGGAAAAGAAAGAAAGAGAAAGGAAAGTGTCAGTGAATATATTGAAAGAGACAAAAGAGGGAAGGAAAAGGGACACTATATAATAATGCAGTATATATTCAATTTAAAAAGTAAACATTATGAGTAGATATAATTCATGAATCTCACAAGAAAAATCTTTCACTATTCTATCCCATCCAAAATTTTCTATAACATAATTCTTCACTAGATGCACTTCCAGAATAAAAAGAAAGCTTCTTTTCCTACAGATATATCTATTATACACATGTTGTTGCAGAGTAAACAAACCATTTGTTACATTCCCAGGTGAAGAGGTGACAGCATGATTGAAACTTCCATAAACTGACAGACCAAGAGTCAGTAAAATTGTCATTAAATCCTTGACAATGAAATTGTTTACTTGAAGAAACTGCTTGACAATTGGGTGTTTTCTCTGGAAATATTCGATGTGGTGGCGGTTGAAAACAAAATTGATTATAGAAGGCCTTAGGTGTACCTTGCATTGATGTTGCTCCAATTGCTTCAAAATTTGGTTGAGATATAGAACTGTTCTGAAGAAGAGGTGAACCTTGCATGGATGTAGCTGCCTGCAAACCACCTGCTTCAAAAATTGGTTTCGTTATAGAACCGTTCTGAAGAATAGGCAGAATAATTGTACCTCACAGAACAGTTATGAAGAAATCACCCAACAAAAGGAAAGTATCTACTACAGACAATCCTGGTCCAAATAAAAAACCCTAGAGGAGTTGAAGTGATGATTTCTTGGAGATTCTTTTTGAGAAGACCACTTTGATGGCAAATTGGGCAGATGGATACAATACATCTGTTGTTAGCACATGCTATGCTTTCCTGCTCCTTTGTTGGGAAGAAGCAGTGTAGAAGATATGGGTTCTGGAAGAAAAGAGGGACAAAGAGAGTGGATGCAAAAAGTTGTTTTGTGTCTTGTTGAGAGAATATACTATTCTGCAACATTGTTGAAGAGATTCTCATGTGCAGGCTGACTGGCAGCATGATTGAAGATGTCTTGAATGAAGTTGAGAGTTTTATCAGCTTCATTGTCTTCAGAGAGAAGTTGGTCACAGGCAAGGATGGATGAATCTTTTTGGGTCAGTGAGGATGTCTTGGATATCACTATCATCCTTGGGGCACTTTCGGACATCAAGCAAGAATCATACAAAGTTCAATCTAGAGAGATTAATCAGGAGAACCAACTTGAAATGCTTGCAGCACTGCAGTTTGGTTGTAGTTCTCTGCCTTGCAGTTGCTACTGGACTGTTTGGATCATTCAGCCCCATTACATATATAACTGTTGCCTAGCAGAAGGACTACATGGTGGTCAAAATGAAGCATACATCAATGACCCTTGCAACATGACTCAACCTAGCCATATTTTGCCTCATCTTAACACTGAGGACTCACTCTGCTTGTGTGGAATTTCAAAGTATTTCCACATGTTTCCTACATAACTGCAAGAATACCAGTTCTTTTGCATAGTGCATCCCTCCACAGGAAAGGTTTACTAATACAACAGGTTACCTATGTGGTTAGGGTTAGGGTTAGCAACAACTACCTCTACCTGTGGCCCTTGATTCCCACATGAAGGAGCAAATTGCTTTGTGGATCCCTGATCAGATACCCTGCAAGTTCTATGGTAGCCCTAAACCATCATAGGCCTACCATAATACATCAGATTATATATAACTGCCATGAAAGACAAAACATGCTGTTGTTAGTATTGCAATTGTTAGCAACCATGAGGCTTAGCAATGGCACTGAGTCCTTTGAATATCTCATTGAATGTTGCTCTTGGTCTACCTCCCAGCAATTCGAAAGTGTTCTCTGCCTTTTCCTTTGGTGTTGAACTGATCAATGCATCTGATATCACTAGGAGAGCCATCATATACTATAGTTAGACATTAATATAGACCTGCATAACTTCATGAATTCAGTGAATTTCTGGTGCATTATCTCTGTGTAGCTCTCTAGCAATTCCTACTTGAGAGCAGAACTCTAAGAGATTCTCCACAGTAATATTAAGCTTATTTGAATATATCCTTCTTCTTTTCTTAGCTCTAGTGCACACCCTGATATCAATTATTGTAAAAAAAGAAAAAGGAGACAATGAATCCAATTTATATTTGCAGTATGTAGATAGGTTCTGGCATCAAAGGATATGTTGGTGGAAATTCAGAAATGGTTTGATCCAATTTCACATAATTTGTTGATGCTAAATTACTCCGTGTTCTTCCATCTCATCTTTTTTGCATCATAAATTTACACTTTTTCCTGAAGCCAAAGATTGGCTGCAATCATGAGTGACTCTGTCTTTCTGTATCACATTCCCTTTTTTGTCTATTGTGAATTGTGAAGCAATTCCAATCTTTATGCAGAACATGTTCAGCATGTCTACTAGCGATTTCTTCAAGAAAGGTATCATCCAATGCCTTTGTAATTCCTTGTCATCATTTTCATCAATGAATTCCTTCTTTGCCACTGTGGATTTGTTGTTGCCTAAGGTGAGGGCTTGTAGTCTATCTTTCAGCATATCAATGTCATCGTAATCATCATCTAATGGGTATTTTAGTCCCACAGAATTTATCTCTTTCAGTTGCTCTGCATCATTGTGAAGTTCAAATACAGGATCTTTCATTTCACAGCCTGGTTGGAGGTCCCTACCCTCATCAGATTGAATAGCTGCTAGTACATTGTTGTTGTACTGAAGTAACCCTAGTACATCAAGATATTAGAGTTCTTTGCTGATGTGAAATTCTTTAATTTCAATTCTGTTCTCTGTACTTTGGTCCTTCATTTCACCTTGACATCTTCAAATGAAGAAATTACATATAATCTCAACATAGTTGCTTGCATTTGAATTGCCAGCTAACACTAGAGCAAACTTCATGGCAGAGCAATAAAGCTTTGATCATTGCAAGAGAAAAATTACCTACAAAGATCTGAGGGTTCTGTGAAGAGCTATATATTATAAATTAGACAAGTTCTTCAACCATGACTTCACCATTTAGAGCTATTGCATGTCTGATAGTATGTTCATTATGAACTTCTCTCTTTAGATTTCTGAAGTCCCCACTCAGAGTTGTTCCATGTATGTACCCAATTGTGATTGCTTTGTTTCCACTTGGGCGATTCCTAAAAATTGGGAAATGCCAGTATAGGTTTGCATGAAACTTGAAAAGTTTTAGCCCTTTGCCTTTATATCTTTTTATGGTTGCCTTTAAATGAATGACAAAGTTTCTACAACATTTCTGAACAATACTATTCATCTTTGACAAGGTAAGCCACAAATAGAAAATTAATTCTCAAGCTTGTTGCATTGTCATTGTACTAACTTCTAGTGTAGCTGGAGCACCCCAAGTCCCTGTTTCATTCTACTGCTCACTAGATACTTTGATACTACACCTCTGGTGACTTACAGATTCAGAAATTATGGCTCATGAAGCAACAGTCATTCCACAGGCATAGAAACAAAACTGATCAATTCTCAAGCTTGTTGCATGGTCATTGGGCCAAGATTGTACTAACTTCTAGTGTAGCTGGAGCACAAACCTGCTTGACAGACAATAACATTACTGTTATGACCAGATAGTATCAATGACCCTTGCAACATGACTCAACCTAGCCATATTTGCCTGGTACTCTGCTTGTGTAGACATTTCCACATGTTTCCTACAAGAATACCAGTTCTTTGGCATAGTGCATCCCTCCACAGGCAAGCTATACTACTACAGCAGGTTACCTATAGGTAACCTGGCTTGACCTCCAACATGAGGAGGTTGTCTAAATTCATACTGAACTCCGACCACAAAATCAACCTATGAGAAACTTTGCATTTGATGGTTTGAACCAAGGACTCTAATTAGCATCAAAGTGCATTTTTCTTTCCTACTGCAATCCTTGTCAAGTTCATTGGGTTCATCAAGGATGATCTAGAAAGGGGGAATATAAAGCAAAAGTGAAAAGGATAGGAAGCAAAGGGGAATTGATATGCAAAATAGAAAGAAAGAGAAAGGAAAGAGTCAGTGAAAATATTGAAAGAGATAAAAGAGGGAAGGAAAAAGGACACTATATATATTGCACAATTCCTTGAACAATCATAGATGCTATCTAATACACAACTTGTGTTTGATCTCAACTAATGTTTCATTACTTAGGAAGATGTAACTAGTCCTTCACATGGAAAAAGATTCACTTCTGTTTTCATTGACCCACTTACATTGGAAAAATTCATGAGTGGTAAATGGGTGTCTACCTCTGGTAACAACAGAAGGTTTCTGTTGTATGGTAGTTCTGAACTTTCTTTTTACTCTCCTGCTAAGTGCCTTCCATACCCCTTACAGCTAAAGGTTGATCATGGAATTTCTTGAGAATATCTTTGGCCAAACTATCAGCAACAGATATGAGCATCATCATTCGAAAATGTTTTTCATTGAAGATCCAATGACTGACTCTTCAACTTCGATTCTATTTGTTAGAACAAATTGCACCATGCTACAAAAAGGGGATCATAAAGGGAAAGTAAAAAGGATGAGAAGCAAAGGGGGTTGATGTTCAAAATAGAAAGAAAGAGAAAGGAAAGAGTCAGTAATATATTGTTAATCCTAAACAAACTATCATTCTCTGTTGTAGATAATATGACTTTTTCTTTTGGATATAAACTCAACAGAGACTTCAACAGGAAAACTGAGTTGTACAGTAATTCTTGAGTAGCAAGTTGAGATGATAATCTATTCAACACTTCCTGGTGATGTAATGCTTCCTCTAGACCTATATGTGGCACAACAAAAGATGAGAAGTAAAATAAAACCCTTGCAAGAAATTACTTTGAATTGTTAGTCATATAATGATGTGATATAATTCTATCTGGAATGTTAAACCTTTTCATATTTTTTGTCAGTCAAACCATAAGCTACATAGTGATAACATTGCTCATCCTTTTTTTGGCACATAGGACATTAGATAAACCAATTGTAGCAGCCTCAAAAAGAGACATGCTTCTATCAAGTATCATCATTGAATTTCCAGTTCTTTTCAGTGGAAAAATCTCCTAAAAGTTTGTTTCTTATTGTTGAACAATCTTTCAAAAGAAATTTTCTAAGGATTTTGGCATTTCACCACACTGTCATATGATGTAGAATCTTTATTCAAATATCATGATCATCTAGACAATGAATTCAAGTCCCATGTAAAGAATACTGATGAAGACATGATTAGTGCTTACTTCTCAGCATGACCTATCAAAAGAAAAGACTCTTGTAGAAGAAGCAACTGAAGCCTTTCATCACTTGACTAATGGGCTTGCTGATGCTGGAACTTTTAAAGCTGACAAATTAAGAAGTCCCAGTTTTATCTTTACTTCTGGTTTCCTTGCACCGTCACTGATCACAACATATACAACAACATAATCTTCTTTCCTTTTCATCCACCCTCACGGGCCGATGTAATGATGTTGATGCTCAATAGCGTAGTGATTAATATCAGTAAAGATTTTCTTATTATCTTTACTTCTGGTTTGACTACTCAAAGTGGCAGTCAAATGAAGGACACTCATAGAACAACATGTTTTCCAAAAAGCAATCCGTATACCAATAATAACAGTGGGAAGCTTGTACTAAATGATCTCCAAGTGTTAATTTATGAACAAGTTCTAAGAACTCTTTTAGTGAATGCTTCCTTGCAAGAGAACCCAAAGAAGCACTTGGAACAGTAGTTTTATATTCCAGATGATCCAAATGGAAAGAATGGAGTTTATAAAGAGACCACAATCTCTACTGCAATCTTTTTTCATATCTATTTATTGCTTCCTCTGGGATCTCTCTAGATACAATGTAATGATCCACAAGAATTTCAAACAGTTCATTGTCTGTGTAGGTAAAAAAAGAGTCAGTAAATATTTTGAAAGAGACAAAAGAGGGAAGAAGACACTATATATAATGCACCATATTTATCAGTCTTTGGGCTGATCATTCACTCAAGGATGATCTGTACATTAACAATAATAAGGCTGATGGATATAAGCTAGTTGACAGGATAAGATGGGGAGGAGATGCAACTGTGGTGAGATTTGTGTTTGATGATGGATCCAGAGCTACCCATTACTGTAGTGGTTTCATTGAAATGTAGGAGTTTCAAGAAATCATCAATCTGATTGTTTCCCAGCTTCATGACCAATTTGGGACAAAGCACAAGATTCAGGATGGCAATCTTGTTGAGGCCAATGATGGAAAGATGAAGCTGGTTCTAACATTAAGATTTGAAGAGTTTTATTACCCAATCCTTCTCAAATGTTCTTTGCATAAACTAGAAAGGGCGTTTCAAGACAAGGGCTTGAAGGATTTCGAATCATATGTTGATTATATTTGCAGTATTCTTTGAGGCTGTTTTCTTCATTCACATGAATTTGTTCATAACCTTTCTCCATAAAATTGAGATGAAAGCAACACAATTTGGTTTTGCTTGAAACTGTTGTAACTGAAGGTCATTTTGGAAAAAACCAAACATCCCTATTCTAACTGTGTTCAGGATGCATTGAAAAAATTCATGAAATTCAGGAAAATAGGTATACTTAAAAAACATCACAAAGTCTGGGAGACTTTAAAATTTATGTATTTGGCTAAAGTCTTTCAGCATATTCCATCTTATCAGAAGCAAATTGTGAAGAATAAGAAAGCTTCTATTGAGTACCAAAGAGATAGAAATTTGACTTTTACAATGGCCTGAAAGCACCAAGCAAAAAAATCACTAGAATCAGTCAATACCAACATTTGAGCAACTTGCTTCAATATCCCTGATAATGGAGAGTATAAAATGTGGTTGATCCAAGTCAATATGAGTAAGAGACATTGCTGCACTACTGCTGCACATTTCTCTGCTATGATTTGTCTGGATCATGTGTTGATTGTTGTTGTAATAATGGGGTCAAAGTGACCAATGAGTGAACACTGCATTTGCTAGTGGTAAGTAAGTGAGGAGGCTAGCCAAATGGACCCTAGGCCCAGCCATGCAGCAGCCACTTTAGGGTTAGCTTACAAGTGTGAGCTGTCTTACTCTAGTGGAGGCAAGGGAAATGCAGTACCCACCTAGTAAGCCAATTTGAATAAATCTCTGTAATACCTTTGACTTTGTATATGGTAGTCAAATCTACTTCTTGGAAAGATCAGCCTTTGGTAAAGGATAATGAAAGTCATGGAGAATTCAGAATAAGAAGTGGTAGCAGTCTCCAGAGCACAAGTGATATCAGCATCAGTGTAGAAAGTATATATAATGCACACCTTTCAATTTTAAAACAACAAAAGGAAGTCAAATGGGATGTATAGGGAAGTAACAATGATCAAAGTCCTGTAAAGTCCATGGCAGCATAGTTCACATCTTATGATGGAAGCAATGACAGCCATGCATCCTATTATGTTCAATTTCTATCAAGGAATGATGGCAGTGATAATGATAACTCTGTGAGTACTTATTTGTCAGCAGACAGTGGTTCTAAGCATGAGAAATCTTCCCAAACTGTCATTGAAAAATTGGATACTAATAGAAAATTCTATTACAGCACTGAGAACACTGTTGTTCTTCTTCAAGAAATCACCAAGAGCACAGAAGTGTATTACCTCTACAACATGGACAACCTTAGCAACTCCAGTTTTACCAGATACAATCAAAACTCTAATGATCAGATGTTCAAAGTTTAACACCATTCTTTGCAAGGAAATTCAAAGCTTTGTGTGCAAGAGAGATAGCAGAGAGAGAAAGGTAGATTGTGTGTATGTTATAGATTGGGTAATGATGTTATTGGATGTTGAAGAGCAGAGATTGAATGAGAAGCAGGTGAGTGGAGTAAGTATGAGCTAACCGTAATGTTGTTAGAAGAAGTGTGAATGTGAGGAGGAAGATAGAAGAGTGAAATTTTGAGAGATAGGGTTTCGATTATTGAAGGGATGTAGTATGAGATAGAATAGATGATGATGGATGGAGATAGCAGAGAGAGAAAGGTAGATTGTGTGTATGTTATAGATTGGGTAATGATGTTATTGGATGTTGAAGAGCAGAGATTGAATGAGAAGCAGGTGAGTGGAGTAAGTGTGAGCTAACCGTAATGTTGTTAGAAGAAGTGTGAATGTGAGGAGGAAGATAGAAGAATGAAATTTTGAGAGATAGGGTTTCGTTTATTGAAGGGATGTAGTATGAGATAGAATAGATGATGATGGATGGAGATAGCAGAGAGAGAAAGGAAGATTGGGTGTATGTTATAGATTGGAGTATGATGTTATTGGATGATGAAGAGCAGAGATTGAATGAGAAGCAGGTGAGTGGAGTAAGTGTGAGCTAACCGTAATGTTGTTAGAAGAAGTGTGAATGTGAGGAGGAAGATATAAGAGTGAAATTTTGAGAGATAGGGTTTCGTTTATTGAAGGGATGTAGTATGAGATAGAATAGATGATGATGGATGGAGATAGCAGAGAGAGAAAGGTAGATTGTGTGTATGTTATAGATTGGGTAATGATGTTATTGGATGTTGAAGAGCAGAGATTGAATGAGAAGCAGGTGAGTGGAGTAAGTGTGAGCTAACTGTAATGTTGTTAGAAGAAGTGTGAATGTGAGGAGGAAGATAGAAGAGTGAAATTTTGAGAGATAGGGTTTCGTTTATTGAAGGGATGTAGTATGAGATAGAATAGATGATGATGGATGGAGATAGCAGAGAGAGAAAGGTAGATTGTGTGTATGTTATAGATTGGGTAATGATGTTATTGGATGTTGAAGAGCAGAGATTGAATGAGAAGCAGAAGCAGGTGAGTGGAGTAAGTGTGAGCTAACCGTAATGTTGTTAGAAGAAGTGTGAATGTGAGGAGGAAGATAGAAGAGTGAAATTTTGAGAGATAGGGTTTCGTTTATTGAAGGGATGTAGTATGAGATAGAATAGATGATGATGGATGGAGATAGCAGAGAGAGAAAGGTAGATTGTGTGTATGTTATAGATTGGGTAATGATGTTATTGGATGTTGAAGAGCAGAGATTGAATGAGAAGCAGGTGAGTGGAGTAAGTGTGAGCTAACCGTAATGTTGTTAGAAGAAGTGTGAATGTGAGGAGGAAGATAGAAGAGTGAAATTTTGAGAGATAGGGTTTCGTTTATTGAAGGGATGTAGTATGAGATAGAATAGATGATGATGGATGGAGATAGCAGAGAGAGAAAGGTAGATTGTGTGTATGTTATAGATTGGGTAATGATGTTATTGGATGTTGAAGAGCAGAGATTGAATGAGAAGCAGAAGCAGGTGAGTGGAGTAAGTGTGAGCTAACCGTAATGTTGTTAGAAGAAGTGTGAATGTGAGGAGGAAGATAGAAGAGTGAAATTTTGAGAGATAGGGTTTCGTTTATTGAAGGGATGTAGTATGAGATAGAATAGATGATGATGGATGGAGATAGCAGAGAGAGAAAGGTAGATTGTGTGTATGTTATAGATTGGGTAATGATGTTATTGGATGTTGAAGAGCAGAGATTGAATGAGAAGCAGGTGAGTGGAGTAAGTGTGAGCTAACCGTAATGTTGTTAGAAGAAGTGTGAATGTGAGGAGGAAGATAGAAGAGTGAAATTTTGAGAGATAGGGTTTCGTTTATTGAAGGGATGTAGTATGAGATAGAATAGATGATGATGGATGGAGATAGCAGAGAGAGAAAGGTAGATTGTGTGTATGTTATAGATTGGGTAATGATGTTATTGGATGTTGAAGAGCAGAGATTGAATGAGAAGCAGAAGCAGGTGAGTGGAGTAAGTGTGAGCTAACCGTAATGTTGTTAGAAGAAGTGTGAATGTGAGGAGGAAGATAGAAGAGTGAAATTTTGAGAGATAGGGTTTCGTTTATTGAAGGGATGTAGTATGAGATAGAATAGATGATGATGGATGGAGATAGCAGAGAGAGAAAGGTAGATTGTGTGTATGTTATAGATTGGGTAATGATGTTATTGGATGTTGAAGAGCAGAGATTGAATGAGAAGCAGGTGAGTGGAGTAAGTGTGAGCTAACCGTAATGTTGTTAGAAGAAGTGTGAATGTGAGGAGGAAGATAGAAGAGTGAAATTTTGAGAGATAGGGTTTCGTTTATTGAAGGGATGTAGTATGAGATAGAATAGATGATGATGGATGGAGATAGCAGAGAGAGAAAGGTAGATTGTGTGTATGTTATAGATTGGGTAATGATGTTATTGGATGTTGAAGAAAGAGATGAAAATCCCCTCAGGTGAGTGGAGTAAGTGTTTTGAACCGTAATCAAAGCTAAGAAGGTGTTGTGGGAGGAAATAGAAGAGTAAATTTGAGAGATAGGGTTTTTTTATTGTGCAAGATGTAGTTGAAGTAGAATCCAGACTTTCACTTGTTTGTTTACACTTTTTCATGAGTGTGATTTTTGTAGGTATGTACATGTTTTTGTTTTTCCAATATATATTTATCACTAGTTTTGTGTTGACGTTTATTCAGCCCCTTTTCCATCTGTTTTGAATTCTAGATATTTGAAAAGAAGTAAGAAAGGGTGTAGGAGGAATGTGTTGTTGAAGTTAAAGTTGTTTTGGCGTGAACATTATAAAAAAGAAAAGGAAGGAAGAGGAAGGAAGAGGAAGCTTGATGGGACTAATGTAAAGAAGAAAGGAAAGGAACAGGAAGAGAAAGAGGAAGGGAGTGTGTACCCCTACTTCGAGGAAGAGGGGGTACAGTGTCACATAAAATAATTTAGGGTTAAGTTGAAGTTGAAGTTGTTTTGGCGGGAACATTAAAAAAAGAAAAGAAGGGAAAAGGATGGGAGAGGAATCTGAGCGGGACTAATATAAAAAAGAAAAGAAAGGAAGGGAAAAGGATGGGAGAGGAATCTGAGCGGGACTAATATAAAAAAGAAAAGAAAGGAAGAGGAAGGAAGAGGAAGGAAGAGACACATTCCCCTTTGGCACCGGGGGGAACATTTTCAAATCTGCGGAATTTTCAAATCTTTCCGCAGGTATGAAAATGTGGCTACAGTTGCTAGCTAAACAACAAAATCAGGTCAAAAACAACCATTCAAACACGGTTTACTAAATAACACCATTCAAACACGGTTTTGAATTGAACCAACCAGATCAGATTGCTTCTTTTCGCAAACCAGCTAGCCAAGCAGGAGCTGCTTCAAAGGTGCGCGGAAAAACAAAAAATTGAAAGAACATCAGATATCATCGCTCATCATCAAATGAACCTCTCTATTCTACTCCTTCCGCCTATCACTCATGCAAAATTCATATTACGGAATTACACAAACACAGACAATACAATCTACTAATGTACAGAGAGGACAGAGAGAGATGATTGGACTTCTATTCAAGTTGTTCCAAATCGTTTCTTCTCGTAGAGATCATGAACTGGCTACTGTACCTAGTTTTGCATGCACATCATCGAGTGAATGGTTGTGTGCAGTCGGTAGAGATTGACGATCGCTTCACTTGTGTTCATTGGTTACATATGAAAGGTATGTGTTTTTGTATAGGTATGATGCGAATGAAACGTTTGTGTTGTGTTTTCAAAATTTATGAGATGTGTGGTGAAATGGTGTGGTACTACGTGAGCGAGATATGTGAAACGACATTTTCCGTTTTTTCGTTATTGCAAAAAAGTTCGTTACATTCAAACCTGACAAAATTCAAATTCATTCCATCTTTAGCCTAACGGAAATTTTGAAATGACTGCGACAAATAATAACAAACCTCGTTTACCATACACCAATTCATTGCTTTTTCAAATACATTAAATACGCAACTGATAAAGAACCACTTGACAATCATGGTATCCAAATCAAAATTGGAATCCAAATTAGATCAAGGATTTTTTCTAGAGACTCAGTTTGATGAGGATGGAGAAAAAAAATGGCATCCAATTATCTATGACAATGAAGGAGATTATTACAAAATTGAAGACGAAGACGGTCCGCGTAATTTTAAAAACGGGTCTCAAGTGCAATCTGTTAAAGGATACAAAATCTATTACTATGATGAATTACGTTGGGAAGTGGTACCAGGCGAAAGAGTAGATGTCCTCTACTTTGTGGGAGACGAAGTTTATTCAAAGAATTATTCTTTTGACAAGACAGAGAAGGAAGAAGATGGTTGGATACTTTCGGAATTGAATGCAATACCATGTCGTGAAGAGAAAATGCAACTTGCTCTTTGTTTTGAGGGTCTAGAAGATGTGCCTAACGGATACTACAGATTCAAGCCATTAAAAGGTTCTTGGGAGAAATCTAAAGCCTCTTTCCATAAAGAAGTGAAGGGAGAGAATCTATATGGCTATGATGTGGTATATCATGATGAGGATGAAGATACATTATTTGTAGATAGGAATGGCGATATCTATAGTAAAAAATTTTCCTTTGACGATGAAGAAGCACCGATTGCATACACATTATACGGTGGAGGCATACCTCCTCCATACTACAATCCTTATTTTACGAATACATCAGCAACAAAGTCGAGAACAAAACGCAGACGTGCTGCTCCTTTTGCGTCTTCTACTGTTACTCCTTCTTCGTCTTCTTCTGCAAAAAAGAGGATCAAGACAAGTCCTGCTGCTACTCCATTAGTCCTTTCAAAATCTGCTAAGCACTCAGTTCAACATCAACAAGGAGGTATGGTCACCAACGAGAGACAAGTTCGTTCCAATGGCCAGCAACAATCGGATTCTCATATTGATACTATTACTGAACATGCGTCTAATGATGATTGGAGTTCTCCGCAAAACCCTTCCGTTTGTCGTCGCAGTAGTGACAATGGTTCTCCATCAGAGGAGGAAGAAAACAAGAAGAAGGAAAGGGAGACCGCCAAAAAAGTTGCAAAGTTGGAAAAGGATATTAAGAAAAAAGACAATAGAAAGTTGGAACTGATAGAGCTCAAGAAAATTGTCCAAGTAGAGCAGTTCAAGCTAAAAGGAGACATTGATCAAGAGCAAGAAGGGCTTAAGCTTGTCGGTGATTTATTATTATTCCTCAAGAATGAGAAAGCCTACAACGAAAACGAGTGGGGAGAAACCAAGCTTAAAGGAGCATTCAAACATATTCGCACTCATTTCGACCCTGGGTGTGAAAATGATAAAAAGACTTTGGAAGCTATCAATGAGTTGGAGGAAGAATATCCAGATGATCTGTATAAAAAAGTACCTTTTAGAGGAGTTTTTGAAAATGATGATGATTTCAAAGAATATGAAGCAAGCCTGAAGCGAGCTGAGGCAAAGATAATTCCCATATTGTACTCAGCCCTTGCAAAATATAAGGATACTAAGAAAGTTGAAAAAGACATAAAAATCACGATGGAAAGTTTGAAAAGAGAAAGAGACCTTCGTCAAAGAAGATTGGAAAAACTATCAGGGCGAGGGAGTACTAATAACTAGACAATACTGCTTCGAAGAAGGGGAACTACGAAGAATAATGCTTTGAAGAAGGGGGACTTTGAAACTAGTTTATTTAATGTAATTAATTGTATGCATGTATTTCATATTTTCTCACGTAGTATTACTCTTACTATCACCCTAATCATCCATCCGTTGAATGCAATTTTTTCGATGGGATTAGATGGGATTAGATCATATGACATCTTTGACATGAGTCATAAGTTCCAAATGCTACCAGAATAGCCAATAAAGCCAATGATCAAATTATTTGTTCATTTGCTCGTCAACTCTTCCAAACCTCTATTTCACATCAGTTCCTTCACAACGATTCACCTGCAGTAAGGCCCTGTGTAGAAAACTTGATATCCAACATATCCACCAACAAGATATGTACCTATCTGACCCTTGGGCGAGTGGCGATTTTGGAGTTTCACCTTTACAAAGGAGAGACGAAAGATTTCATGATTCGAGGTAGACTTTTTTGTTTATCATCATAAATTGCAGTAAATACGTGATGAATGAGTTTTGAAGAGTGATAGAGGATACAGTAGAGAAGAACTTTCGAAAATATGTGTATAGGCAACTCACTGTGGCTTCGGATTACGGAATTGTGCCTTTCAAAGTGAGATTTGTTCGTCGTACCCACCTCCAAAATTCAATATTTGAGGTTCAATGTCAACATGAACTGAAATGAAGATGGATTGAGAGACGACAAACATTTCTCAATGGTCGGGTTTTCGATTCCATATATATCTAAAGGCGCCACAACCCTTGTACATTCGAATACACAAGAATCAACCTCCAAGGAATCAATTTACTTGATGCAACCTCGAGGAAAACTTCTTCTTGCTCACAAAGGAATGGTAGTGATTCATATGCAATATGTTCACTATACCTAATCTCTTTCAGCAATTTCTTTCATTTATATGTCAAAGTCAATACTCCATCACGTTTCCAACAAACTGAGGACTTGTGGAATTTAAAAATCTGCATGGTGTGTGTAAATTGACTTGAAATTTCAATCTTCCATTACGTCTCTCCTCACTTTCTCAACTTCTACTCAACAGAATTCGATGTAGTATAGCTCAAAACGTCGGTCTAGGTAATGAAGAAGAAGAGGGTATATAGCAAGCAGACCTTTTTCAATAAGATGATGCTCTACTCTTCCGAAGAAAAAATTACTCAAAAAAAAGAACCACCTGAATTTCAATCGATATGCTAATGACTCATACTGATGCCTTTGCTCAATCCCCTTCAACCGAAGATTATTCTCGCACACGATACTAAATTACAACTTTTCAGCTTTACTTCATTTCTAGCATCAATAGTACTTGAGTAAATCTAAATGAAGTAGTCATTTTGGGAAGCTGCAATCACCATATATGAGCGTGTTTAGTATAATCTAAATAGACAGCTGAACATGGCTGATCAGCAATCGCTTTTTCTATATAAATAACAAGGATCCAGAGCTCGATATGCATATCTATGCTTATCTTCATATATAAAATCCCTTTTTTGCAATTTTTGATCGAATTTCACTATATTTCAATATTATTTTTTCGTGTAGATTGATCTGCAGTGGTCTCAGAAGCATGCCAAATGCATCAGATTACCTATTTGTAGTGGTGGTTGGGAATTGCTACGAATATTAGCTTTGTCTATTCGAATCATGAAGATATGAATGCCGATAGCCTATTTGTACCAAAAATTGAACTCAATTCGAAAGAAGAAATAAGTTTCAAAAAGTAAGTAGACATTCTCAAATGGACACAGCTCGGATAGAAAAAGACTTTACATATATATGGTTTCAAGTAGGAATGATCAAAGAACTTGAACTAGCCAAAATTCACTGCTGATTAGCATTTAAACCTCATTGTAGAATTGAGGTAACCAATTCGTTACGGTAGTGTCTCTTTTAGCAATGAATAAAGCTCATTCTCTTCACTTCTCTCGTTATGAATTGACTTTAATGGTTCCCAGGTAGATGTTATGCTATTCTACAATTGATAGTTTGCTTCATTTGACTTTATAGGAGGAAAAGAATGGATTTAAGTATAGAATACCAATGACGGTCGAGTCAAGTGTAGCTCATATGTTGAATACTTTGCATATCCATTGAATTAACTGATTATAAGCTAGAAGATATATATGTTAAAGATTTCCGGCCAACTAGATGTGTACTTATCTACGTTTCGATGGTCCTTAAGCATATTTTTAATTATTCTATTTTTTCGAACTAGATCGAAATTGAGCCGGTATTCAGACGGTTATAAAATTGTTAACATATGTACGTACTTATGTTCGTATTCACACTTTTTAAACTCACAGTCATCAGTCCCATTTTGTTTGAAAAAATCAACGACTCTTTCTTCTCCTCTACTGCAACTGAATTAGAATCGGGCTCACTTGATTCACTTCTTAAATACACTGGACCTATTCATACAATACCAACTAAGATGTCGGAGATAACTACCAAAGATGTGCCTTCTGTGCTTACACTATTAGAGCTGACGTTGTTCACTTTGATTCCCTATGACGCCAGTTTATCAACGAACCCAGAAGACTGTTTTATTGTTCCAGCGTCTTCAGATAATTCTCTACAACAAGTGCTGGACTTGAGCAAATACGATAAAGAATTGAAAGAGGTATTGAGCCCAGTACGTCGTTCCATACATTATGAGTGGCCGAAATTGACAACCCCTGAAGTCTGTTTCCTCTTTTCAAAAAAACGAGACAAGAAGGAAACGGACTTTTATTCTAATCAAATTATGTTCAAGCAACTCAATGGAAGCCCAGAGCCCGACACAGAAAAATACATGTATAGACCAGTAGCCTCTGTGAAGGAGGCGGAAAGAGACTTAAAGGAAGCTTTGGATAAGCTTCGTACATGCCCTGGATACGAAAAACACAAAGCTACAATTGACCTTGAATCGAGAAAGTTTACACTTGCATCAGAGAAGCTTGTTGTAGAGTTGGATGCAATTATCCATGCAACAATTAAGGACCATAATTGTGTTGAAGACGGCTCCGAGGTATTGTTTGAAAAGATTATAGAAGTCCTTACTTTGAAGGAGGACAATACTGGATCCAAAGGAGCACAGAATGACGACACTGACCAGTCTAGCGAGGAAGGTAACAGTAGCAACCTACCAGAGGAAAGTAGCGATTCCAACCAAACCAGCAGCGCCAGTAGCAGCAATGTCAGTAGCCCATCAAAGTATATGAATCTGATCAATGCTGTGCAAAAGGTTTGCCCTATTCGCATTCAATTTCTAGACAAGAGTTCCTTGTTTGCTTTGATTGGCCGTTCTTTTGCTCTCCATCGCAAGTCTAGCGAGCCAAAAGAGTCAAAAAGAAATTATAATGTTCAGTATCTTCAAGACTCTTGGACAATTGCACCCTCGGATGATTCTAAAGCTTTACTCACGAGAATTCTTGGTTCTAAAGATGACTTTACTCTTGCAAGTAAAATCGAAACTATGGGACCTGTCCTCACGAAAGCATTGCATTATGACAAAAAGGTTCCCTTTTGGAGAAAATGCGAAAAATTGAAGGAAAATAACGAAGACATACTTACAAGTAGTATTGATTCAGCAGTTCTGACAGGCCAAATGGTATCTGAAGCAATGGCAAAGAATGTCATTCAGCATATGATTGAAGATTGGAAGCCATACTTGCAGAAAGTTACTGCGTATTATTTTTTGCATGTGTCTCAAAAGCCACTAGAGTTCGCTGTACTGCATGAATTGTTCTTGAAACACTTGAAAGATTATGCTAAGTGGTATGGAAACGATAAAAAAAAGAATGCTTCCAAATTCTACGGTAATATGATTCGCGAGAAGAAAAAGAATGCAAAGAAATTTCTTTGGCAAGGTCTGACATCAATCTTCTTAGAGTTACTTCCTTTTCAAAAGTATAAAAAGGATACCATTTTCATTGAGCCTGACGAATGGAAAGGACTTTTGAGCAATACCAAGAAAAAGCGCCAATGCTATAAATACATCGAAGACTTTGTTGACGACAGTCTCGACAATGAGGAGGAAGAGAACCCTAACCCCAACAATGACAAGGACAAGGACGAGGACGAGAATACTCTCCATATAGGTGATTTTGATCTCTATGCAAAGCATGAGGACGTGATGATGTCTTCTTTCGGGAAGAGTCCTTTGTTCACTGATGAAGCCTCTGAATTCAGAAAGTTGGAGAACAGCAAAAAATTCCAAGTATTTGGAAGTAACCATGCTGAAGAGATGCTATTCCTGACCCGTTTCTCTTCTGTGAATCCTAAAGAACTTTGTACACTCCTACCTTCTATCAAAGGCAAAGAGGAAATGGATACAGTCCAACTGTTGAACATTGTATATCGTGCTTGCTTTGTTACGTTCATGAAATTTTCAGAGATCTGTGGTCCACGCGATGATGTAACCGTAAAGATTAAAAAAACAAAGTGGGACGCCGCCTTTTGCTCAAGAGTCATTAACAACTTGCCAATATGGATTGTTGGATATCACAAGGAATATATGAAGTCTAATGGTGCTTTTCGAAAAGATATGGATAATTTCGAGAAGAAGATGAGAGAACAGAAAGCAAAATTTATCTTTTCACACAATAAAAGCAAAATCAAACACATCAACGTCAAATTTCATAATGACATCAAGAATCTCAACCCTAACTTTTCTTTTGAGCTTCTACACAAGCACATGTGGTCAGTCTACTATAACCTTCATCCGCAAACAGACAATCCGATAGATGATGATGGAAAGGAAAAATTGTGGGAGTATTTTGTCAGCGGAAAACATTCCAATCCACTATTAGAAATGGTGAAGAAAGTGGAGCAAGAGGCAACAAGGTCTCTTGATGGTGTCGAAAGCTTCCCCATTGGAGGTGAGACACCAGTACCAATAGATGGGCACATTCTCGGTTTGCTAGGAACGAGTGGCAAGAGAAAAAAGGTTTCCGAAAGCGAGCAACCTTGTCCGCAGAAGAAGAAGAAGCAGAAAAAAAGGTCAGGTAAAAATGACATCTCCAACTTGTTTGATGACGAAGCGCAACATGGTGAAAAGACGGAGAATCGTGATGAGGGTGATGATGAGAGTGATGATGATGGTGATGATAGTATGGGTGGATTTATCAGCTCCACATCTTCACAAGCAAGTTCCAATCATCCTACTCCTCCAGAACTTTCAATGTATCGAGCAATTGATGCTGCAACAAACAAAGAACGTTATGAGAAGGAAAGAGACGAAGCACAGATACAAACCGAGATTATCAATATGAAAAGTAACGGACAAGGATTTAGTAACGAGAAGATCATAGATTCATTTATTGATACATATTCGGCAAATAATCAAGACAAGGAAATAAGTCAAGAAAATAGGGAAGACTTGCAAAAACTCATTAAAGATTGGCTCGATAAGATTCCAACAAAAACAAAACCAGCAAGTTCAATGGCATCGAAACAATTAATTCAAAAAACTATTACTTTCCCAACTCAAGCCCAGCAACAGAGTACAGATAGTAGTAAAGTTGATAATTCCAAAGAGACATCGACGAGCTCTAGCACACCAGCCTCTGCCGTTAATACAAACAGAGCTGCTCTCAAACATGTGGATCCAAATACATCGAATACTTCACAAGTTACTAAACGCAAACGTCCCCCCCAAAAAGGAGGAAAAGGTGGTGATTCTAATCCAACCAAAGATACTCAGTTACAAGAACTTATCAACCAAAAAAAATTAAAATTCAGACGAAAGAGGAGTTAGTATTGAAGTCAAGAATGAGACCATAGACAAATCCAAAGTCTTCTTATAAGATTAATTATTATAATATGCATTTCCATGTATCTGAAGGAGGTACCATCACTAGTTCATCTGTCTGACGCGGGCTGTCAACTTATCCTCTTCGTACAAGGGCTGTCAACTTAGCCTCTTCGTAGAATTGAAGAAATTCTTCACTTCTTTCTTGTTCAAAGAGATTGAAAAGTGCAGCTCTTTCAGCTACTTTTTTCGTATTTCCTGTACCTTGTCCTTCAAAGTTCTGTTCATTCCTGTTCACTAGTAGTTCTGAAGTCACACCAACAGTAATACTAAAAACCGGGAAATGGGCTGGACCTGTTTGGGTTTCTTCAGAATAAACTCTGAACAAGTCCCCATTTCCTACTTTCTGTTCACGAGTGTTAAGGAAGCCCTTCAAATGGTCTTCATGACAGGTAGGGTTTGCCATATAAGACTTCTGGTGCTCAACAATTGGACGCCATGGATTTCCAATTGCCAAGTTCATGCCTACTGGTGGTTCCTGAGGCTGCTGGGGAGGGTTAGGGTTAGGGTTAGGCTGGCGAACTTGTGCCTCTTGCATAGCTTGAGCTATTACATTGAAATAATCATCACGGAGTACAATCAAGTGTTCACGGGTATCTTCCAACTTTTGATTAGCGACCTCTAGTTCGACCTCTAGTTCTTGCTCTTGCAAGTTGTCTGTTCCAATAAAATGAATCAAGGAGTTGACTAGCTCACGTGCTTCGTTGACCATATCAACTCCTTGATTCATGTTATTGTCTTCAGCGTCCATGATGAGGGATAGTAATGTTTCAATTGAATTGAATTGAATAATGAGGCGATATTCTGATGTGATGTTTTGTTCTTTGTCAAAAAAAGATACCTTCTTTTGACACATGTACTACCTAGTTCAACAGGGTTATCTTTTTTAAAACGACGACGATGGCACACCATTCTCGCTGTGCCAACATCTCCATACACAACTCCTCTATTGAATAGAGCATCACAACTAGTTCCATTGAAAGATACCACCATGTCAGATACAACTGGTATTGATGCTTTTTTTGCAGCTATGGATGCAGATCAAGAGCCAGCGATCCAATCTGTAGATGCAAATGTGGATATTAGTGGTATGCCAGGTCTAGGTCCACCAGAAGACGATGACACATCTTCATCTGAAGATGAAACGGGAGGAGAAGATAGCGATGGGGACAGGGGAAGTGAAGATAGCGATAGCGATGACAGTAATCAAGAAGAAGACGATTTCTTTGAAGAAGAAATCGAAGAAGAGGCAGAGGAAGAGGAAGAAGAGGACGATGAGGAGGAGGAAGAAGAAGAGGCAACTGCAACAACACCAACAACTGCTGAGCAGAGCAATAGCTTGTACTATGATCCCAACGATGAAGGCATGAATGTTGAAATAGAGGAGTCCGCGATATTGCAAATGGATCAGGACTTGGAAGAATTAAAAGATATGTCATTCAAGAAACCTTTTGATGCACAGTTCATTGCAGATAGTGAAAGAATACTCCGAAATGTGGACAACGTGACAAGCAAGTTCCCTCAAAAGAGTTTTCAACTTGGAGATGTGGCTGATAAGGCTTCAATAGATCTAGACAGTATCACCGTGATGACCAAACATTTTAAAGATGTGTTTAAACTCTTCAACACGGACAAGAATTACTTTGGGTGGCAAATGAGTCCAATGATAGTTCTAAGATCAATGTCATCCTCTCGAGTTCGTGTTGGAGTAAAAAAGCGCACAGAAAGAAGGTAAGTACAGCTTTGTTCAACATGTAAACTTCTCACAAAATACTATCTTGCTCAACTCTTTAAACTTTATAATAGGCTAGGAAGAAGCACAAATACTAGGAGCTTTCCAAACGTGTTACTTGGCAAACTTGACATTTTGCACGAGGAGGAGGAAACTTTCAAATTTGACGCATGGGTTTACCTTGTGCTTGTGCGTCCAGAACATTTTGGTAATAGCCCCCCCATACCGTGGGGAAGCATTATACCCAAGGAGCTTATACAGTGTATTATGATTGTTCTCAATCTATCACGCGCATTTATCAAAGGCCAGATTCCAATAACCATCGATGGTCGTATTAGAAATTTCCCTAATACTACTCAAGGGAATAAGTGTAGCAGAATGTTGGAGCGAATCAAAACTGTAATTGAAAAGTTTCAAACAAATAAGCATGCAGCAGCCAATATCAAGTCAATTTTTGATACTCAAATTCTAAGATTCGACTACAAGATGCCAAACCCAAAGGATGATATTAAAAAAAAAGGAAGCTTCAAAGATTTTAAACCTCAGAGTGGACAGATTATGATGACTCTATTTGATCTGATCTTGGAGTTACTATCTATGAATGCTTTTGGACTAGAGATGGGACCCGAAGGTTCAAGAAAACATTGCTTACGCAATCATTTGGAAGGTCTCTTTGCTGTGTGTACAGATGACGGATCTAGGGAATCAGCACGTCTGGGTAAAAAGATTAAGGGTTCTAATTTGGATAGATTCAGTAAAACTGCAGCATTCAATGAATACTTGCTCAAGAATAAAAATGGATTGAGCAAGTATTGCACATTTCTGAAAAAGCACAGTTTTTTTCAAGTGGTTGCAGCAGGTACCAAATCCATGAACCCATGTTTTGAAGTTCCTCTTGATGGGCACGTTACCCAATTACAAACAAAATATGATGGAACTATTCAAACTTTTCGAAGCTTTCTTACGGCATTGTTTCACAAGGAAACACTCAAGTCAAAGCATGTGTCTCTTATCCTTGATGTTGGTTTCAATTTTTCGCCAAAACCTGCCTTCAAAGCTTTTGTTATAGCTCCTCGACTCCAATATAAAGGTAAAAAAAACAAAAGACTTGGAATACAAAACAAGTTGAGAGCAAGTGATACAGAAGGGCAATTTTCGGCATTATTTCAGAACGATCAGGATAACTCTACCAGTAGGAATGATGATGATGAAACAGCAACCTCTGACGAAAACAGCATTGATCATAATAATGAAAGTGGCCAAAGCTCAAAGTCCTCCACTAAGTTCTGTGCAATTCTGTCAAGATCTCCAGAGAAGAAGGTGTTTTTTAATGGAATCAACGTTTACCAGCAGTACCCACTTCTTTTAAGTTCACATGCTTACTCTCAGCACACAAGTGGGACTCCATTTCGCCTGGAAAAGGGTTGCTTAGTTGGAAATGAACTCAATCGATCTAGAAAATATCTGCTTTATGGCAATGTAGTTGGAATCAACTCGTATATTCAAGGTTTAAGGAAGATTAGTCGATGTGAATCGTTCGACGAAGAGAAACATAATTTTGAGGACCTACCTTCTCACATGAGCCAAATTTTAAAATGGAACGGATTCAATTCATTACACAAATCTGAAATGGAACTTTTCGATCGTTATTTGAAACTATTGAGGCGGACAAAATATTTCCAAACCCCTCACGCAAATATCTTTACTGACAAAGGGGAAGAATCATTAGCTTGTAGATATGAGTTGTTTGTAGATGCTAGTCAAGGCATTGATGAAATTCTCAAACTTGATATTCTAAAGGTTCTAGGGACAGAAGTTGCCCTAATGGCAAAAGCAGACATTGCCCTTCGTTATTTCGCGAGTCTTGAGAAATGTAGACAAATGATTTTGCACTGCTTCACTGAGCCTAACTCTTCGAAACGTGTAAACCTGCGAAATGCAGTAGCAGCTTTAGATGGATATGCCAAAAGCAATCTTTTGTATGCAGCTGATTTATTAGCGCATTGTCATCCAAGTTCCAGTATTACGTGTGAAACAGTATCAGAAAATATGGAACATTTTCGACATAATCTGTTCAAATCTAAACCACATCTGCCTATTCACATGCCTCTCTCCAATATTGAACCTCAATCGTCCAAAACAGTCACCTGTATAGCAGAAGATGGAAGTACAATTGATGTTTATTGTGCAAATTTGAAAGATTTTACAGCTGCCCCAGTTCTATCTCAGGATTTAAAGAACCTTATCAAGGATTTCGAGAGCAACGATGAGCAGAATATCTCTGAAGTAGAGAATGATCGCAGCTTAATGATTAATCTCGCCAACGAATATCAACGCCTTTACAACGAAAAATGTGCTGCACTACACCACGATTACAGGAAGAAGAAAAGCCATGCCCACATGCGTTATGTGAAAATGCAAGCTTTATCAGAATTAATTGACTGTATAGATAATTTCGAAAAGATAGAGAACGTTAAGCGATACGTTTGTGCACTATTTTGGGCATGCTATAGACTCCAGATTCAAGAAGATCTTTACGCAAATGGTTATGGCAACTCAAGTGCAGGAATGACTTCACATAGACTTGGTCCAATGTCCGAAGAAGCACTAAAAGGAATATTGGGCAGATTCAATCATTGCAACAAAAGGATAAGCACGATAGGTAAGAAAAGATATGGTCTTTTATCATCATAACCTAACTTGAATCTAAACGCATCTAACACTGTTTTCTTACAGGTGATTTCATTGAACATCTTTTTCGACGCAATCATAAAGCTTTGACAGACAGGAAACTTAAAGAAAAGACTGGTAGCTGGCATCAATGTACTTATCTCATTTGCTTTGAAATATTGATTAGAAAGATTGAGACAAACCCTGGGATAATGTATTCTGCTGAAGAAATAGAATCTGGATTTTTACCTACTGAACTATTGGAACATTCTCTACTTGAGTCTTTCCTCCAATATAAGTATAAGTTCTTGCACTTTTCCAACCGAGCTAAAAGATCCACGATACCAAAACAAAATAGCAACAACACTTCACTCGCAACTATTGTAGTTTTGAATTATCACAATTTGGAAAATTATGTGAAAAAACCTCTTAATGCTCGAGCCAACAGTCGTTCCTCTTCTGGCGCTAGGTCCCTTAATGCTCAAGCCAATATTCGTTCCTCTTCTGATGTTAGGTCCCCTGCCCAGCGATCTAAAATCAAGCAACGCATATTTAAATGGAACAAACCTGATTCGAATCTCAACTTTTTTGGAGAAAGTATCGGACAAACTAGAAGCCATGAAGAAGTGAAGGTTCATTCAAAGTGCGCCTTCATCATAGTGTTTTGCATTTTTAAAGAAGCATTCAATTATTCAGATGAAAGTTGGAAAGAGATTTTTGCAGATTTTGCAGATTCTCGATCAAATATCAAGTTTCCTCTCGTTGACGCATTTCATGATATTTTCCAGAATAGAATAGATCCAAAAGACTTTATCTCTCCTGATGAAAGAATATCAATAGCTGATTCACACAAGCTAAAAACTATTGCAGATAGTGGGCTCTTGAATTTATATGATAGGAAAAAAATGAAAAGAACCCTGCAAAATCCTTGGAAACGACCCGAAGACGAAGAGAAATTTCTCAAAAAGTTTGAACTCAGAATTTCTTTCATAGAGAGATTTCGTATTGAAGAAGGTGGAAAATTTTCATTGCAGTTGGTTGAAAATGTGGACTCCAGTTGGGTTACAATTGGTGGTGCAATGTTGAATAAGTTCTTCCGACAAAAAAGAGATAAAAACTTCGTGGATTTTTACGAAAACAACAAAGAATTATACAAGGATATACTGGAACAGCCTCTTGTAGAACAAGCAACCTCCCTTGATATTCAACGTAAATGGTGGAAAATATTAGGATTTATCATTGAGAAAGGAAAAGGTTTTCATTGCATCGAGATTAATGAACGGAATAGTTTCGTGCGTCCATCTGACATTAATAGAAACTCTGAGATGTTTGAATTGGCACCAGCAACTCTGACGTTACTAAAAGGTCACCGCAGTGATATACATAAACATATACGTGAACAAAACAAAAATTCTACCGAAGAGCCATTCGCTGATCTAATTGCACACACATGTATTGCCATGAGAAGTCTGTGTATTGAATCTCCTAAACAAAATAATCATATTCTGAATAACTGGCTTACTGCAGAGGAAAAAAATACAACTCACATCATCACCTGTTATCAGAACAAATATCCTACAGAGTGCAGCAATATATTCAAAATCAGTTCAAGCGTAGATGGCAACCATCGACATCATCTCTTAATTGCGGAAACTGAAAACAATGGAACTGGAGACATTTCTATGGAAGGAGAGACTGGTACTGCATCAGATGCAATCGGAAATTTCTCTAATAACGATGTTGAAATGGACGATGCCGTTGTACTGGATGAATCTTCTGGAATCATGGAAGTCGAAGCTGAAATTGGAGAAGATGCTCACATGGGAGAAGCAGCTGTTACGGAAGAAGAAGCTACTACTATGTCGAATGCAATCAACGATGAGAACGACAATGATTTTTCCTTAGACGAACGATACACTCCTGAGAGTTTAGAAGCACTCATGAAGTGTAAAGCTATCATTACTCCTGACAGTGACGAAGAATCGATGACGGACCAAGGTTTAGAATTTGACAAAGACTTACTAGCTCAGTATAAAGAAGTTACGTGTGTCTCTAGATTGAAGCTACAAACTTTCCTTTCTTCAGAATGTGATGATTCAGATGAGGATTCTTTTCCGTCAGATGATGAGGACGATCATACGGTTAGGTTTATCAAAGAGTTTGAACCTACCCTTGACCAAAAAAGGTCTCAATTCGAAGAAATAATGAACAAGACTGAATTGAATGATAGCGAAGTCGGAAAAGTTACTGATTCCTTTGGTTCAGTGAAGAAACCCCATCCTTATGTGGAGTCCAAAGCATTAGACACATTGCAACCAGGGAAGTGGCTGAGTAGCGACATCATAAATTACTTTTACGAGTATATCCAATTCCTAGATCGAATGGATAAACAGGAGACTCTCATCTTTGATTCAAGTTTTTACCAACAACTACTAGGCACAAACCCTCAGAGGTTTCGTAATTTGGAGAGACTTTGTATTAATAGCAATATTTCCAAGTACAAATACGTGCTTATCCCATGCAATCTCAATGAAAATCACTGGATTCTCACAAGATTTATCATGGAAAAGAGAATAATAGAGTTTTACGACTCTTTCAATGAAAAGCATGAAGATCTATTCCTAGAGCTTAAGAAATTGATGAAATCAGTAACAGGACATGACTTCAATTTTCAATATGAAAGGGTTATTCCACAACAAAGTAATTTTGTTGACTGCGGTATATATACATGCTTGTATGGGTACTACCTTCATTTGGGGAAGGATATTGACTTTACTCAAGAATGTTTTGATTTAACAAGACAGAAAATAGTTCTATTGATAACATCTCGCATACATTGTCCCTGACGATATCATGATTTTCTGCAGTGACAAAGAGAGCAGTGATTGCAGCGAGAATAGTGAGAGCAATGAAAGTAGTGATGATGATGATGATGATATCGATATGTACCAACAACTTCATAAAGGAACGTTTCCAACATACGATGACAAATGTGCAGCGAAACAGAAAAGGACACAGGATTTTCTTAGGAACATGATACAAGACATACATGATAGTGCTCGTAAGAAGAAATAATTATTTTACTACTATTCTGCTTTGCGTTTGGTCTTCTTTCCAATTTGCCTAACCTTGTTCCCACCTCCTTCATTTCGAACTCTCTTTTTATTTGCTCCCTCTTTATCTTCTTTTGATTCTTCAGCGTTCTCTTCAGTCTTTTCTTTGCTCATCTGTTCCGCTTCAAGTTTAGCTTCTTTCTCCTCCTTTTTGTTTCTCCGATGTCTTGCAGTATTATCTCTATTTCTCTGTGTATGTTTTTCCACTAACTTTTGAGCTCCTTCTGGAGTCATACCTTCCTTTATATGAAATTCTTCACAAACGTTTCGATGCCTCTTGTTAGTGCTTCTTCCTCCATCTTGTGCTGAAGAATAAACAATTTCGTTACATCCAGGACAACGCCATTGGTATTCTTTTGATTGATTCTCAAAATGGATTTTGTCTACAGGTTTTTTATTACTTGGACTGGTTAGGATATTCTTCTGTCTTCTTCGTTTCGTTTTCGTTGCTTTAGGACTAGCCTTATCTTTAGGGACAGAAGCAGTAAAGAAGAAGCGGATGTTTTGATCCATGTAGGCTGCTCCTGCATGCCTACTCTCGTCATTAAAGATTACGAATGTACCTGGTGAGATACCGATAGACCATTCAAAATCATCAGGGCAATTCGGTTCCTTGAACACCATGGATGTACCTTCCATGAGAGAAAAGATGATAGAGTATCGCTTGTGATGAGGTGATGGTTTATTGTCTGTATGGAACCACTGTTGTGGACACCCAGCAAGTGATTTCAGGATAGCAAATTTGTCGATCTCAAGATCTGGGTGAATTTGCTTTATTCTATCCGTTATTTCTTGAGCAATTTGTTTATACCAACTCTTACCCGTCACATCTTCCAACTTCATTTTTTTGATTAGACGCTTTTTATCCTTTTCTTCATCTTTTGTGTTTTTCTCTTCCCTTTTTTGGGACACAACTTCAAAGCCTTCTTGTTTACGTGAGAAATCTAATGCATTTTTTAGATGATTTCCAAGATGTGATAATTTACAAATCATAAAAGGCAGTGTTGGTTGAACTGGATGAAATTCATCACCTTCATATGCAGATTTGTTGGTCTTTTCCTTTGTCATTGTTGTACTGGAGCGGAAAGTTAGGGTTAGGGATGCAAATTCTATGTTCTGTTCGCGTTGCCTCAAAATCTGTAATCACATGGTGATTACACAGCGAAAGTGTGAAAAGTGTAATCACCCTGTGATTACACTTTTACCATTTACTACAACCGGCAACCTTTCCTTTTCTCTTTCCCTTCTCTATCTTTATCAGTACGTATTTGTTCTCACTTGTTTCCCGCCATTTTTCAACAACACTCACCACACCTTTCAAACACATCTCTCTCCAACAACAAACGACCATTGGAACAATTAATGATGAATCTACAAGCACACGGAGTAAGTGATAAGAAGTTGCTCTGATGTTGTGCAATAGGATACTGTATGTCTCTTTTCTCATTTGAATAGCTGTGAGGGATCCTCAACTTTTCAGTGTTAAACTTTCCGCAGTTGCACCCGGACCATTTGTTTCGACGGTGATCTTAGGAGGCTTGGATAGTCCAATCGTTCCAACATCAGTTGTTCAAATGAGAAAGAGTTTACAGAGTGAATATCTGTGGAGTGAAACGAATAAGAAGCAACTAATTTCTTTTCTATTTGTATGCTGCAGCCAGAGGAAAGGAAGTGGCTTAGTGATTCTACTGAACCTGGCACACCTGTGAAGAGGGATGCATATCCGAACTTGTATTATCTTGTGTCAGTCCATGCTAAAGAAAACAAAGCATCCATCATCAGATGTAAACAAAATGGGAAAGAACTGGATCTTTCAAGTCTCCTAAAAGTAGACATCAAGACATTGCAGATAGCACAGGATCCGACTACAACCTTTGAGGAAACTATAGAACTTTTTGGGAAAAAGTATCTTGCTACTAGATCACAAGAAGATTTTGATTTTGTAAACGTTTGCTGGATAGCCAAAAATAAAAGCCGACAGTGGAGCTACACGCAATACAGATCTATGAAGTTCCACATGAATCTTGCTGCTGAAATGAAGAAGTTTTCTGCATCCCTTGACCGCTGTAAAGATATAACGTTGAAAGATCGTTTGAAGAGTCTATTTGGTCCAAACTCTAATAGGACTTTGGACATGAACCAAAAAAGTACAGAAATTATAATATAGAATTTTTAGTGTAGAATTTTTAGTGTAGAATTTTTAGTGTAGAATTTTTAGTGTAGAATTTTTAGTGTAGAATTTTTAGTGTAGAATTTTTAGTGTAGAATTTTTAGTGTAGAATTTTTAGTGTAGAAAAGTAAGGATAGAATAAGTAGTGTAGAATTTTTAGTGTAGAAAAGTTAGTGTAGAATAAGTAGTTTAGAAAAATTAGTGTAGAAAAATTAGTGTAGAATATTTAGGCTAGAATATTTAGGCTAGAATAAATAGTGTAGAATAAATAGTGTAGAAAAATTAGTGTAGAATAATTAGGGTAGAATAATTATGGTAGAATAATTAGTGTAGAATAATTAGGGTAGAATATTTAGGGTAGAATAGATAGTGTAGAATAATTAGGGAAGAATAATTAGTGTAGAATAATTAGGGTAGAAAAGATAGTGTAGAAAATTTAGTGCAGAAAATTTAGTGCAGAAAAGATAGTGTAGAAAAGATAGTGTAGAAAATTTAGTGTAGAAAAGATAGTGTAGAAAAGATAGTGCAGAAAAGATAGTGTAGAAAATTTAGTGTAGAAAATTTAGTGTAGAAAAGATAGTGTAGAAAAGATAGTGCAGAAAAGATAGTGTAGAAAATTTAGGGTAGAATAATTAGGGTAGAAAAGATAGTGTAGAATAATTAGAGTAGAATAATTAGGGTAGAATAATTAGGGTAGAATAATTAGAGTAGAATAATTAGGGTAGAATATTTAGTGTAGAATAATTAGGGTAGAATAATTATGGTAGAAAAAATAGGGTAGAATATTTAGATTAGAATATTTAGAGTAGAATAATTATGGTAGAAAAAATAGGGTAGAATATTTAGAGTAGAATATTTAGAGTAGAATATTTAGTGTAGAAATGTTACGTAGGAATAATTCTGAAAAAAGTATTAGTGTACAAAATTTATAGTATAACCTCAAAAGTAGAGACAGCTGCAGAAGGAGTAGTTTTGATGATGTAACAGTAAATCCATTTATTACTATTAGTTGTTATGAATTATAGATATCCTCCATCTCTTTCTCTCTCTCTCTCTCTCTCTCTCTCTCTCAAGCATGGAGTGCAAGATACCAAACCAATCATGGAAAGTGTTGGATCCCAATAATCCTTGTTCTTACACAGAATATATAGACACTCAAGAAAGTCACATTCATGTCACTCCTTTTCCAATAAAATTCATATTTGAATGAGATCACAGACAAACATGAAAAGTCACATTATTACCTTCCCAAAGTAGAAAACTGCAAGTTAGCAAGACTTTTGGTGAAGATATCAGCAATTTGATCTGTAGTATCAACCTTCTTGATGACAATACCACCATCTCATCTTGATCTTTAGATATGAACTGATGAAACCAATGATAATATACAACAATAACCTTTGAACAAGGATTGAGCAACAGTAAATCCAGATTTGCAAAATAAGACAAGCTACCTTATCTTCCAAATTTGTGGTGAGCATAGATGATAAGTCTTATGAAGTTACTCCACAAGCTTCAGCAATCATAGAGGCAATATTCCTGATTGGGATCAGCTCCTTACAAGCTGTTGACAAAGTGATATACTTGTTCTCCATTGACAAAGTGATATACTTGCTATTCATTATAGAGCTTGCAATTACAGGCTGTAACGTGCTGCTCTAAACTACAGGGGATCCACCAACCATGATCACATAACCTGTAGGAGATTTCACACAATGAGGATCTTGTTCATCCTCAACACTAAACAAACAAGCAAAATCAGCATCCACATAACAGTTGATGTCGAAAATGCCTAAATCAGGATTAGGCTGGATGATAAGGCCATAGAGGATTAGGCTTGATGATAAGGCCCTTATCCCTAGTTGTGATCAAATACTGACCCATCTTAATTAAATACTGGGCATATCCAACTGTGTCGAGCACATGGTGAATAGCAAATGTGGTGTCTGGACAACTATTGTTGCATAGATACCTATCTTTTAGCTTTCTGATAAGCCTATCTGGAAATCTCTTGATCTTAAAAGCCCAAGTACTCTTTATAAGCTTCATGCCAGCTTCACAAAGGTAGTTGAGTCCAAGTAGTAATCTTCTGCAAAGTCATAATTTCCTTAGTAGATGCCTGCCAAAATCCCTCAGCATTGGGACCTCCCATTGCCTCATCCAATCTTGGATTATCATCAGTACTTGCATGAGCAGTAAATGTTAGAGTTGGAAAGTCACTCATATCTAAAGTCTCATGATCTTGAAGCACTTCCATACGAGAAAAGAATCTCCTAGCATCATCATTGGCAAGTTTGCTCTTTGCTGACAAATCTGATACACTCTTGAACAAAATGATTGTCTAGATCCATCCTAGTCAAAGCAGTATGTTTATATCCTTCTGCTTCTGCATGCAAAACAAAAGCACTACTAGTGCAGGCAGCTCTGCAACTGTATAGTCCAGCAATGTCCCTTGGATGTCTCATCCCTTCAGCTTGATCTCTTGCTTGATCAATCTCAGAAGGAGCTAAAGGAGGCAATTGAGGAACAGAATTACCATTAGGAGCAGAAGCAGGATTAGGAGCTACAACAGGAGCTTGATTTTCAACTTGTACTTAGTGGAAATTCCCAGCAACTATGATAATACCTGGATCATGAAGAGCAGGTTGTTGAGAATTGGGATTTGGAACAATATTTCTAGCATGATGTTGCATTTGTTCATTACAAGCCTCACACTTGTACCTTATCTCCAATCTTCATCCTGAACTTCATAATTAATCTCAAGGGCACCCTTTCTAGCAATTATTCTTTGCCAATCAACATCTTGAGCTACCTGTCTCTCTTGATCACGAGTACATCCTTCCACAGTCTCAAACTTATGGTCGTCCACTTTGGGATCTTCTGACCCAAGTTTCTCCACCCAATTGAAGAGTAAGCGAATCATTGGAAATTGAAACCATTAAGAAATCACTACAGGAAACTGTTTACAATTTCACAAGAGAACTGTTTTTGGACAGCCTGCTATTACAAGGTGCTTCAGAGGACACAGATGAGGATAACAGGATGGAATCACTTGCTGAAGTGATGACTGAAGCAGTTCTGGATGACGAATCTTTTTCAAAAATCTACTTTGGAAGAGTCAAATCTTTTGAGCGTTAGGATGGTACTAGTGAGAAAATTGCAAGCTATAGAGCTGCTATCAAGAGAAACCAATCTTGTGTGAATGATGTGAAAAAGCAAATGCATGAAATCCTTGTAGCAACTGTAAAGTTGCACCAAGAGATTATTCTGAATCAACTAACACATGATGTTATTGCTAAAAGAAGATCCAAGACCCAAGCGGCGGCTGATGTTAACAACATCCAAATGAATGTTGATCAGGCTATGGCTTCTATGGATGTAGATACTATGAATGATTTGGTTGATCATTGTATCATGGAGATTGAAAAAGCAAAGAAAGAAAAAGCAAAAAACTCCAAAGGGGGCGCCACAAAGAAGAGCAGCGCCTCATCAAAAAAGAAAAAGAAAAAGAATCAGAACAAGCAACAAAAAAATGGACAAGGGCACAAAGGCAAAGACACCAAAAGAGACAGTGGAAACAAAAAGTCAAAGAAAAGCAAGCGTACTGGTCAAAATTGAGAAATATTGAGCAGAAAGAAAGAACTAGAATTCTGAATAAGTTTAAATTTCTTTATTCATATTCAGATTCTTTTCTTTCTCCCAATCAGTTTTGTATGGGCTATATTGTCCAACAAATTCTCCAGAATATTCCTCTTGACTCCCTACTCTATTCCCCTTGCCATTTTAGTTACCATGATCTTCGATCAAATAAAAACAAACCTATACCTGCTCTCTGTTCTCTTCTCGGTTTAGGTTTGAACTTTTGCCTGCATCTTTCTCAGCAAACCCACATTGATGAGACTGGATTAGAAATTCTAAAGAAAGACTTTTGCACACACTTAATGTTTGCTGGAAAAGAAAAAGATGCTGAAGAGGCACCTGACCTTTACATTAAGAGCAAAGATTGGGAACCACCGGATGCTCCTGCTCCTTGCATGCAACCCCTAATGAATTTGGAAATGGAGCTACGACGTAACTTTGCCACTCCTCGTCATCATAAAAATGCTCCAATACAGCTATTAGCCCATCAACTGGATGCTTTGACCTGGTTAAAAGAGCACCCAGAAATGTTGTCCTTCACACAGATAAAAATCTAGGTCCAGTCATTATGGATCGTGAGAGATATCTAGATCTCTCTTGGAGAGATCATCTCTCAGATAGATATACTTATCAACAACTTACTCAAGAAGAAGCAAAAACTTCACAAAATGAAGCGATTGAAAAGTTGCATTATTTTTTTCGTAACTTTGATACCAAGATTGGATTTGATAACACAAACTTTATCAAAAGAATGCTGCAGTACAATTTCACAGACTCTGACAGCGACGACTGTGGTTTTCCTTGGATGTACTTACTTGCCAAGATCCATAAACCAAAGCTCAAGACTCATGCCATTATTTCTTACAGTGGTAGCTTACTTGAAGGCTTAGGTCGCTGGGTAGACAAGGAGCTCAAGAAAATCACAGCCCGCCTCCCCTATATCGCTAAAGATTCCAAATCCATCGTTGTTGACCTTCGTGCCAAGCGATGGCCTGCTGCCACATCCATTTTTACAATGGATGCAGTGTCTATGTACACTAACATCCATCTTGGTCACACTTTACCTATCATCATGAAGTTCCTTACTTCACATCCTAAAGGTTTAGCAATTAAAAAAGCAGCAAACATATCTGTCTCCGCACTAGAACATGCACTGGAACTCATCATGAGTTACAATTTATTCAAATTTGGAGACTGTTACTTTCTGCAACTTGCTGGTACTGCCATGGGTGCATCTTCGAACTAGATATTATTCCTCTCTTCCCTGAACTTGGATTCTACAAGCAATACATAGATGATAGCCTCGGCCTTTGGACTCCCTTATGTACAAGACAACGACCTACAAAGAAGAGAAGAGTTCAAGAGAGTAGTGAGTATGTTTGGAGCGAATGATCAATTCTTCAAAGACAACCCTTCCTTGAAGCCTCTTCAATGGGAAGTTGAAGACTTCTCCTCCTTGGCAGTATTCTTGGATTTAAACATCCATTTAGATGTTAATGGTATATGCCATACATCTATCTATGAAAAGAGTTTGAATCTGTACCTATACATCCCGCCACACTCGTGCCATGCCCCTGGTGTGACAAAAAGTGTAATTTTCGGAATGGTACATAGAGCTGTCACTCTTTTCTCTGATAAGACAAAGATTCCTGATTATCTAAAGTTTATGCTTCAACAGGTTAGTGCGCCGAGGACATCGTCCCAGTGTCATCAAACCCCTTTTTGCAGAAGCAATACAAAAACACGCGTTAGGATCTTCATGTAGCCGAGCTAGTACTTCTAGCGATAGGCCACTTGTCTTCCAGCTACCCTATAACCCCCTTGACCCGAATCGTAAAACAATCCAAGCTGCCTTTAAAGACTGCATCCTTGAACCACCTAATGAAGACCCCTGGTCTTCTCTATCAGCAAATGATACAGGTGCACCTCCTAATATCAACAGATTGATAGTCTGCTATAGGAGACAGCCAAGTCTAGGAACACTTCTTGCTCCACAGAAGCTTCATTTTAGTCAAGATTTCTCTATTTCTCAATACTATGAGAAATATCAGGTTATGAACCCTGCGCCTACTACCTGATAGGTTTCCTCTGTCGCAGGGTATTTTTTACTATGATCGCTGAACTTTTGCCTTTGGCAAAAGCGCAACGCGATCATAGTAAAAAATATTCTATTCTTTTTCATGTAGTACTTGTTTGGTACGTGAAAAATCATCGACGTCATAATGACGTCACAGGGTTGGAATTGTGCATCAACTGATGAGCGTTAGCGAAACAATTAAATTTGAGATTTTAGTGGGAATGAGCTCGCCGAAATTGAGTTTGTTTTTCTTCAACACTTTGCAAAATCTTTTGTCAGTCTTACTGTTTTGATAGCACCTAAATTAATACAGTCCTTCGGGATAAGTTTTGTTTACATTTACGGTTAATTCCTAGAATACCGTCTCATCGCAAGTAAGACATTTCCTTCATGCTTTCCCAAGTTACTCTAGTATTCACACTGCCAATGTTGCAGACAGCAGTTAGTGACTGCCGTTACAAGACATTTGAAAGCAGTTTGTGCAACAGCAACAACGATTTCTTGGCAAGTGATTCAAACCGCTGCATCCCTGATTGTGCTGAGTCGTGCAGGATTTGCAATAGGCCATATTTGTATCCAACATTTCACCATAGAGATATTTCATTGCGGTTGTTTGGTAATTGTTTCCATTGTCTTTATGGGCATCTTGTTTGGTAATATTTTGTCCTTCTAGCAAGGCTCTTGCAATTTGAATAGAATCAACCTTGTCTCCATCATTCTTTTTTGTCTGTTTACTAGGGATAGGAGATACAAAAGTGCTCTTGGTTTGTGCTACGGATTTCGCCTTCAAACGAGCACTCCTCTTTCGATTGCCATCACTTGTAGCTGAGAGAGGTCTTTTTGATTTTGCTTCTGCCTCGTACTACTATTTTTTCTATTCTCTTTCTCACAGGTGCACGAACATTCAGAGCAGTTGCGGCAATTTGAACAAAGCCCTTTCTTGCATTTGCATTTGAGTACGCTACACTTGCAGGAGCATTGGGAGCAGTACTTGCAATTCTTTGCACCTTGCTTGCTTGCATGAACAAGTTAGGGGATTCGCATCTACTTTCTTCTTGAATGGCGGCATAGATCATTGTAAATAGTTATAGCAATGCCAAAGATAAAAGACTCGAATCAAATCGAATCGAATCAAATCGAATCGAATCGAATCGAGTCAAATAGTATCTCGTCTATTGTACGGAGGATCATTTACGTACGCCAAGTCATTGTGTAATTGGGCTTTTCAAACACGAAGTGGTGACTTTGAAGGTTAGTTACTCAAAAACGGCCCGATCCGTAAAGCTAATAAGTACCTCAATCGATGCGCATTTTAATTTAGATATTATTACATGTAATGAGTATTGGCATTGGTGCTGCGGGTAAAAAGTTCATTTTTGGATTTGTCACAAAAAAGTCGATTTACCCGTACGTTGTTACGCGGACTGGCTCTTAATTTGATCTAAAGAAGTTTATAAATAAGTATCTAGTGTTGAATATTGTTGAATATTAAGTCAGTTTCAGAGTCGATTTTCATAACAGTCAAATCCTATATTATTTTGTTGAACAAGCTTTACACAGACACTCTTGAAATGAACTTCAGCTTGTTCGAATCAGTTGCTTAGTATATAAATGCATATATAGATATTTATACATGTTAAAGGACAGCTGACTCTTTTTCGGATGGAGATGGCTGGGATACTTGACGGATAGAAATACTGTTCCTCTTTCTCTTCTTCTTTGACTCCTTTCTTTGGATGCGGCTCTGCTTCTTTCGGCCTTGCATGAGTTCCTAGGTTAAAAAAAGTAATGAGTAAGACTAATTTGTCATCAAAGAATAAAGAATTGGATACATAATTTCATATTACCTTTTCCTTTTCCTTAAATAACTTGAAAAAGTCGCTATTAAAGACTCCCAATTTTCCCATACGATTGATATGATCATTTGTCAGGACAAGTGTCTTCTCCCGAAAAAGTTCGCCTTTTCGATTTTCAACCCATTTCTTTAGTTGACCCAATTCTGAAATGCCCCCTTCAAATTCACCTGCAAAGAACTTTTCAAGCTTAGATAACATCTTCTCTCTTTTCCAATGCCAGGTGTCTAGAAGATCATTTGCAATATGAAAAAAATTGATATCTTCTAAATCCTTCTTTCGTTCTACGGAGCTGCTGTTTATAGAGCCACTGTTCACACTTCGAATCCATTTGTATTCACGCTTGTCTAGAGAATCTTTTATTTTCTGTGCCTCTTCATAATCATTGTATTGTAAGTGTCCAAACGTTGCATCAAACGCAATCACGTGTCCAGTCCAATCTTCCTTTTGATATGATGTAAGTGTTCTTGCTCGTTTTACTTTGGTTTCCTTGCAATACTTTAGATCTTCGATAAGAATTTTTCTACTTCTGTTTTTGGAATTTCTCATATAAGCTGTGGCTATTTCCATATTTTTTTTGTTGCCAGCTTCTTCCGCCAAATTGTATTTTTTATTGTGGAACTCATATTCTTTCTGTAGAGAGCACCACTCATTGAAAAGAGCTTCATTGTGGAGTTCCACTGTCATCGAAAACGAAAAATAATCGAAGTAGAGAAACGTTTTTGAAAAGAATGAGTAAATCAACAATAATAGAAGAATTGCTGTGGGTAGCACAATATCTTGCACAAGCAGTAGACACTTGTTGTTGGTGCTCGAGCGATGCAACTCCTCGACTGACTGACTCGACTCACTCGTTCTCAACGCATTCAAATCACATCTTTTCAAGTTGGCGCGCGTTGAGTCTTGTGTAGGAAATTCAAATATATTTCATTGTATCTAGAGTTGCAGTGAAAGACTATGAACTTTCCCATGTGCTAGGCGATGGCAGGCAAGTTTGCCTATGGAGAGAGGAAAGGAAAAGGTGAACGAAAGTTCTTTTTCTGTCAGAACATATGTCAAGGACAAATAGGGAAATTTTAGACTGTTCCACGACTGGATTCATATGAATATAGCTCCTATGACGTCATTTCATTTAACATAAGTGATATTTGATTATTGTCAACGACATTTTGACCTTCAACTTTATTTCTTACCACTTACTTCTTCAGTACTTAGCTTTTACTAGACGTACGCACAAGTAATAAAGAACAATGAACACAGATTCCAAAGTGCAGCAAGATACAAGTCGCTTTTAGAAAACAACCATGGCTCGTCACCACTGAGAATCTCTCTGGTATGCGCTTCATGATGAAGTATCTTCGTGCCTCGTTTTGTCTCTCGTGCACGGCTGTAGTGTCGTAATCTAGCTAGCTACGAACTGAATATGAATAATCTCTACAACAATGAGTAGCGTGCTTCGTTTCCTTGATGTGGATGCTAAAAGCAAAAAGAACATTACGTGGCTTTTAGAATACATAGATATGGTACTCCCATAGCCTGTTAGTTCAAACAGACAATATATATTCGCAGATTCTATGCTACATCTGCTTCCAACTTTTGACAAAGTTATAGTGTTACCAAATCATGAGTGTCGAAATCAGAATAGAGAAATAGAAAAACGAGGGCTGAATCCGATATAGATGAGAATGGCAGAATCAACACTAAAGTATTTTATTAGAGCTGCAGCATACAGATTTATCATCGTAGAATCGCTGTAAAGAGAATCGAAGCTAAATATGAATGACGGTTCAAGTCAAGAAGATTCTAGCAACAGCGTTTGGTTCGAAGAGATGGAAAGATAAGCAAAGAGAAAGGAAAGCAACGCAAACAAAGTCTATTGTGGTCCTGGTATTGTACGTATTCATTTCAAGGCTGCTGTATAGACATCAAGGACGTATACTTTATGAGGAAGACGATATGAAACAGAATCATTATTAGCCTCTCATGTCTAACCTCGTGTAAGTAGCAAGCTACCTTGGAAGAAAAACATTACAATATTGTATGTATCATTCTTCACGAAGGAGATCTTTGCTTCTAAGAATATTTATGAGGAGCTACATCATTGTATTGAGTCCAAGAGATGTGCAGCAGGACCTATTTCGATATTCAGAAACTTTATTAAAGCAGAATCGATCATTTTCGTATCTGCTTCATTGGAAATAACTATAGATACATTGCAAAGAGAAAAGAACTCGGATACGATAAAGATGTTGATAGGTAATTCTTAGATTACTGTTTCTCTTATTTTATAATTGGTGCGTAGAACTTTAACATTAAACAAATAGCACTACACATTTTATTACTTCAATTTATAGTTGACATCGAAAGAGCAAATGCCAACAAAAGATGGGAGAGGCTTTTCTCTATCATATCCTTATACATCAAACCTTCCCAATAGACGAAAGGAAAAAGTCAAGATATTCCTAGGAACTATTCTCAGCATCATCCCATTGGATTGCAATATCGATCTTTCCAACCGCCATTAACAATTTGAGCTTGTCCTATGATGAACAGATAGTGAAAACTTTGAGGACTCATCTAAAACAAATTATTTAGTAGAAGAGCAGAATAATCACATACCTTAATCTGATGTTGGTTTCTTGTCAACCTTTTGCCACAAAAACGCTCGATTTTCGCCGGACTAGTATCATTGAGTTTGTAAACTGCTTCGATAAGGATCTCTTCTTCATCCTCAGTCCATTTTTTTTTCTTTGCTCCAATCTTTCTCTGTAGTTGAGAGTTGTCTTCATCTCTAGTTCTTGCAAAATCCTACAAAGGAAGAAATCGCATATGTGAGTAGAATATTGACAATACAACAGTTTGAAGAAAGAAAGCAAAGAATATCGATTCGTACTCACCCGAAGTACTTCATAACTATATTGTTTCAGTTCTGGATTCTTTTCCTTCATTTTGTTGAATGTCAGTCCTGGGGAGTCCTTACATGCTGCAAGCATCGCTTCAAATACTCCAACCTTCTTCTTGTTTCTACGACGTTTCTTAACTGGTTCTGGAGTAAATAGGCCAACGCAAAAGTCACCGGCATCGAGGTCCAAGTGTTTGCGCTTACAAGGTAGAGGTTCAGGTGCTGCCATGATCCATCTCTCTAGTCCTTTGAGAGAAAATTGGTATTGTTTGATGAAATCCTTCTTTGGAATTTTATCTAGAACTTCTTTGACGATGGTTTTGAAGGATTTCTTGAGAACTTTATCGCCATAAGCATTAGTTTCAAAGATCTTTTCTTCAATCCCTTCCAAGGTCTTGGTTAGAGTCTGAGGGTGAAGGTCTTGTAAATCATCCAGAATCATCTGGATTGCCTCTGCTGTTTCTTCTGTATTGCTATCCTTTGGTACTCCTTTGTTGCTGCCCTGACCTCCTTGTTCTTCTCCTTGTTGTTCGCTGTCCTCTTCGAAAAGTCCTGTCTCGCGATTAAGCTCGATCTCAATCATTCGAAATATAAGGACCTCAAACAACTCATTAGTCCGAGCCTTTGCAAACAATTCAAGAATTTTGTCCATTTTCTTGCTGCATCCTACGCCGATTGAATTCTCTGTGATGTCGCCATGCTTCTTACCAATTGTTGCTTGTACATCAACCAATCGTTCCAAGAGGAGACTCAAAGTGCGGTCAGTAAGTTGGTGTTTCTTGTTGATTTCAGCCATTTCTACAGCACGTTGGATCTTCATTCTTGAATAGCTGTCGTCGTCTTTGGCTGTTGGAAAGGACTCATCGTTCGAGGTATCCACCATGAAGATTACTTCTCTCAAGGCTTGTTGTGTTTCTTTGCGCGCTGGATGATGAATGTACTCATGAAGAGCAAGGTTATATCGTTTCATAAGTTCAGTTGGGAACATGATGGCAACTGTTCAATGGAGAAATGTATTTGTGCAGTTGGTTCAATCAAGTGGCAGCAAAGGGATGCTATGGAAAATGAGATGGAATGATTTGTATCGACAGTGGATAGATTTGAGCAATGAAAAATGTTTTATGTGCGCATCAATCCATCGAAATTTTAGTCGTGTAAGGCAAAATCGCCGAAGATGAGAAAAAAATAGCCATCACATACGTATTCAAAATATGTGTAGTTCGCCAGTGAAATTATGTTCAAATCCACTATGTTTGGCTAAAAATATATAAATGTCGCAAAAAGAAAGATCTCATGTCTGAGAACTTGTACGTACATGCATCAAGAAAAGATGCGTAATTTTCAATTTCAATTTCGTTTTCTCTTTCGAGCTTGCTGTACAAAAACATTAATAAAATTTATATTTTCTACATAGTTTTGAAGTTTTTCTACTACACACATATATTGATAATAACTTGCTAGTAATAATATTGACATAATCAGCATAAAGTTAGCAGCATAAAGTTAGCAGCATAAGATTAGCAGCATAAGATTAGCAGCATAAAGTTAGCAGCATAAGATTAGCAGCATAAAGTTAGCAGCATAAGATTAGCAGTGGAAATGAAGATTACATAAGAAACCGCTAAGACCTGAAGTGGAGCTAAGTGGGTCTTGTTCATCGTCTCGTCATCTTCTAGAAGGATTTTTTAACATCCTCCCCCATCATGGTTTCTAGGTGCTTATCTTACATGAGCATAATTCATCAAATCTAATCGTATATGTGTAGAAAGAAGGTATAGTCATGTTAGAACATGTCCGTCATCTTAAAGCAGATAAATACGAAATACGGAAAGTCATATCTTATTATGGTTTTGAAATAAAACTAGTCATAAACACAATACTAGAGTGAGTAATGGTGATATCCTTGTTGACAAGTAGCACAGTACCAATGCTGACTACAAGGGGTTTTACTTTCATCGTCAATGTCATGCGATAGTTGAGGCAGGTTTCTGAGAAAAAGAATAAAGAGAACGAGCTTCACTTCTTTCCGACCATTAAGGAAAGCAGGGCATCTTGCACTTTTTTGGTCCTACTCTTTCTTCCATCTCGTATTTTATTTATGTCGCCATCTTTGAGATCTTGTGGAGGGTAATCATTGAACGTAGGTGATTCCTGCAACTGTGAGAAGAATTTAGGGGAGAATATTCCAGTATTTTTGACAGCCACCCAGAAATATTTGTTGAATGGGTTCTTTGGAGGTTCGCCAACCCTTGTATGGTTCTTCTCAAGCATGTTGCAGAATTTGTTAAACTCAATTCTGCCATTTTTCTCTGGTATGGTCGGGAGCTTATCGGCTATCTGTGGTTTATCTTTGCAAATTTTATTCCATTCCTTTCGAAGCAAAGTATGTACAAGGCCTTCCCTCATACACACATAAATCATGAGTTTGGCAAGAGCTCCTGGGCATTTCGGGTCTTGACTGCCGTTACAAGACATTTGAAAGCAGTTTGTGCAACAGCAACAACGATTTCTTGGCAAGTGATTCAAACCGCTGCATCCCTGATTGTGCTGAGTCATGCAAGATTTGCAATAGGCCATATTTGTATCCAACATTTCACCATAGAGATATTTCATTGCGGTTGTTTGATAATTGTTTCCATTCTCTTTATGCCCCTTGATGATATCATCATAAAAGAGATTATCAATAGAAGTTCCAAGCAACCTCCAACCAACAATGGCAGCATTCGTGAGAGTCTTTTTTTGCGCTGTCACTTGAGTAGCTGTGGAAACTGAGCGATGGTTCTTTGCGCCGTTGCCATCCTCTGTTTTGGCTCCGTTGATATGAACATATCCACCAGCACTGTTTGTTTTACTTCTCTTGGAAGAATTCCCATCGACACACATGTGATACTGGTTTGAATGAACAGAATTGTTCTATTCCAAAAATGAATCTTAGATGCTGAAATGACAAAATAGAGAATACTAGAGGTATGATAAAATACTTACATCCTTGTGATGATTGTTTCCACTCATTGAGGTAAGGGCTTGAGACGATTTTACTTTTGCATGACTTGGTGAATTGTAAGAGTTCTGGGATATAGTTCTAGGAAATGAGCTGCCAGCTCTAATTTCCTCCGCAGGAGAAATACTGGTGATAAGGTCATCGTTTCCTACCGGTATGGACATGATCATTGCTCGTAGAATCCCTTCCAATTCTTCATTTTTACGAGAAGAAAGCTCAAGTAAAGTATTTTTGTTTTTGTGAATTTTGCCCCAGCAGTCTCTGACCATTTCGTAGCTGTCCACTTGATTTTGTATTTCCTCTGAAATCGAACCTCTGTGTTTTAGAGCAGTTCGATACATGAGTGTTTCAAGAGAACCAATACTCCTGAGAGTTTTCTGAATGATGTCTTTGCTACTGCTAGAATTTTCTGTGTTCACATTCATTTTGGATTGGGTGACTTGATACTTTTACTTGTATAATATGTATGCACTTCTTCCGCTCCTTTGAAGGTAGCTTCTTTTTGCACAAAAGCTCTGTTTGTGGAAGTGCTCAACATAAATTCTCTGTCAAATTTGAAAGAGGCTGAGTCGTGGAAAATTTGAAATGGGGTGAGGAATTTTCCAAAAGTAAAAACGGTAACATGAACTTTAGTTTTGGAATGAAATAAAGATCTGAATTGATTCCAGCAACGATTCCAATGAATCAGTAAAATTTTAATTATATACTTATAGTAGCTTTCAACATTCAAAATCACTCATTACATGTATATGCATAGATTTGTTCCTCGTCGTTACCAAAATATTTTTTCTTTTTCCTCCCCGCGCCGTGATATTTGCCGTTGAACATGTAACGCTTTTACATCAACAATTTGTACCAGGATGAGTACGTACATAGAAGATAATAATGTCTTCTAAAGTCTTTTTTGCCAACCCGTCGTAACTTGACACAACATGATGTTCAAAGGTCGACCTCCTTCAGTTTTGGACAGATGGAGATCGTTTTTGCACTAATGTTATTTCAACCAAAACATTAAATCAACTGAACGTCAAGCTCATTCATAATTGCAACACAACATCATGCCGATTGACAACAGCAGCGATGACGACTCTACCTTCCAGCCATTAGAAGACGCCGTTCTTGTGCAACCTACTGCTTATAAGAAGGCGGACAACGCAGAAGATGATTCCAATAGTAGTTCCTCGGAAGGTTCTGTTGATGATGAATCCGATGTAGAAAAGAAATCTGAGTCTGTGGCAAGAACAATCGAAGATGCAGTGGTGGAAGATCATCATGACTCTCCTGAAACCGTAATAAGAGAAGATGATTCTAGAAGTTCAAATAAGGAGGATGGAAGGAACCATAATGCTCACTCTTTCGACGAGTCAAATGAATCCAATGAGGAGACCAAGTCTTTCGATGCAAGCGAACCGAATACTATTTTAGATTTTGACGAATCCTTGCGTAAAATATCTTTACTAAAAAGAAAAAAAGCAGAGGAAGAGAAAAAGCAAACTAATCATGCAGCTACATCGGAACCAGCAAAAGGCATTCCGTCTACTCTTGGAACTACCACTAGTGGAAATAAGATTAAGGATCATGGTGATGATTCCAATGCAAAGCAAAAAGACAAGAATGAAGCAAGCATTGATACTCACGACAACAAAGGCAAGTGTGACGAAAAAGATGAAGCACAATTTGATTTAGTTGATGATGAGCAATCGTTTGGAGAGCAGAGTGGATCTGATTCTGATATCAAAAGTAGCGATGTATTTCAACCGAATGATCAATGTGATAGCACTGAAAATACTTCAAGCTCTATGGAGGTGCAGAATTCTAAACAAGATCAGTCTCAAGCTACGGAAAAGGCTTTGAAAGTTCCTTCTCCTGCAACCTCAATCAGTGACAAAGAGAATAGTAAAGGTTCTATCATTGACAGTGGAGCACCTTCATCTAATAGCAATCAAAGTTCGTCTAGTCGCGAAAGTGATGCTGCATCTGACCCTAGTCCTAGCGAACATTCTACTCAAGGCAAAGTGCAAAGTGCAAAGTCAGAAGTAGCTGCGTCGAATCCCGCTTCTTTGTCCCTCTTTAAGAATGCAATAGAATTTGCAACTCCTAATGAAAACAATGCTTCTTCTGAAACAGAATGCAAGGAAAAGAAATTTGACTCGGACCCAACTGCTTCATCCTCGCCTCCTAGTGAACATACTACTCAAGACCAAAAAGAAATTGCTTTGGAGAGTACTAAATCTTCTCCTCTCCTCCACAATAATGCTTCCTCTAATCCTGAAGTGGAGGTAATAGCTGCTGCATCCTCGCCTCAAGACAAAATGAACCATGAAAATGAACAAATCGATTTGACGAGTCCTTTATCTACTCCTCTTATCGTCCCTGCATCGAAGGGCCAAGCTCTAGATACCAGTAAAAATGATGCTTCATCTGACAATCAAAAGAATACTTCAAAGGTACATTCGAAGCCATATAACAATAATCGCAGAAGACCATATTTCGGACAGAGAAAAAGAAAACTGGAAGTTGACGATGAAGCATTGAATAGAATTTTCCCTGATGATTAGAAGAGATCTCGAATCTGAACTCAGCTACCAAGAGCCTACTGTCAGGGAAGACACAAAGGACAAACTCATACTAGGCATCCACATAGAAAACTATGAACTCTGGAAGCAGCTTGTTAAAGATTCCATTGTGTGAAGATACTCTATTAAAATTAATTATGGAGCTGATTATATTCCCCATGTGTCATATTTGTAAAGTGTAATGTCGTATATCTTATTCTTTGATTCATGCAAACCTGATGTGCTCGTCAAAGATATTGATATTATTTACGAGGAAGTCTCTCTTCTTTCAAAGCGTCCTCTTAGGTCATGTGAATTTGAACAAGACTCAAGACCTTCATCTATTGCTTCAATTCTTTTGTCTACTTCTACGGTGGTCCTTCAGTGTCGAACTAAGTTAGGCTTTGATCATCGTAAAGAAGGTAGCATAAAATCTATTAGCACTTTTCTTTGGATTTGGAGAAATTTCCAAACCACTACACTTCTTAGAGCAGCTGCTTTTCATGTAACTTCTTTTCTAATTGCAAAGACAATGACAAAATAATAAATTCTTTCCTTCTACTTTCACTTCTTTTTCTTTCCTGAAAATTTTTCATTTTTGACTTATCATGATTACTTAAGTTTCTGCCATTTAAGAGAATCCAAACTGTACTCGCCTTTCAACTTTTCAAATTACTTGAACGTCAACCAAGGCCAATGATCTTCTTACCTACCTATTTGGCTGATAGCTAGCTATATAGAAATGAGAACTCTGTACGTAATGAAAACCATTTTATTAGTGACCTAATAATATTGCTGAAGTCCCTATTAATACAGTATCTTCAAACCTTTCAATTAAATCTACTATAGTAATCATTATGACAAAAACATTTTGTCGTTTTCTCACATTTCATCGGAATTTCACTATTGTTCTCATCTTTATTTCAACGAAAATGACTTAATTACAGAAATAGTCGAGCTTGTGTGATACATAAGCAATAGTTTTCACATTCCTCTGTGCAGGTGGTAGGGCACAATAAATTATTGCATGAATGGAGATAGGTAGGTCAGTTCAGTTCAGTTGCAAGTTCCATCCTTTTGGTGTAAATCCGTTTGTTACATTTAAATGGCTTTAAATGGCTATGGTCTTCTACATGATTAAGTGGCACGATGATAGCATTGTGGTGTTTTTTTGTTGTGGTGTTGTGAGATGTGAGACATGTTTTGCTATTGTTATGACTGTATTTTTTATTCCTTCCTTTCCTAGTGACGATGTATGCATAGCAATATTACTAACTCAAGTGTTTCTATTTGATTTGCCGGTATTTTGAGAGTGAAGAGTATCCGCTCTGGCTTCTTCTGCAACGATTTACAGGCGGTAATAGGCAGGATCATGATCTGCCTTGGCAGACGAGCGAACATATCCTTCAGGAGCGAGGATATAATATCGTTTTATGGCTTAGAATGCCACCGATAGAGGGAATGGAAAGAGGAAGATAGGCACATGGTTTCATAAGAAAAACTAGTACTACCCGTATGCACTATCCATACGACTTAGTTTAAAACTGTTGGCTAGGCACCACAACATCCTTATTGGAAAGGAATAAAAGATGTACATTCCATAAGAATTTAGCAGCCATAGAATGGACAAGTATTGTTTGTAGAGTGTCAAAGGGGAAATTTTAACACAGTTGTATGTCGATGTCTAAAAGCTTTGCAGAGACAAATGGCCACAAAACCATTATCTTTATATTTTCAATGCGTTATTTCAAAAATTTAAATCTTATCTGATCAAATGTGGGTAGACAAAAACAGAACAACTACTAAGGACGATTGCCATGAACAAGGAGCACTCGAATTGTCCGTCAAGATAGAACTTGATACATTGCAATTGCTGACTAGATCTATTTATTTTCGAAGCAGGTTCAATTAAAGACTAGACGCTCTATCGACTTGGCTTCTTTTCAACAGTGGGATTTTAAAAGATAACATTTGGTTGTCAGACTAGGTTCTTTCTAGAGGGTACCCAAGCAATCTTGGTAATCTTGTGTTATTTACTTGCTTCTGGGTCGATGTTGCTTATGGAAAATCTCCGACTTGAGTGAAAAATTCATTCCGTAAGCCACGATCTTCAGTCAACGAGTTAAAATTAACTGATGACAACGCCAAAGATTTGATTTTATCGAACTGTTGAGGTATCGTACAATTCCAGTTATATTGTTTCGCAATCTTAAGACAACAATAAATGCGAAAATATTTCTCGAGGCCATTATGGTCGGGGAACCAATCTTCACGGCACCCTGTACACGAAGGTAATGGACAATAATGGCATTTGTAGGAACCATTTAGTTCAGTTGGTATGTATATTTTCCTGGTAAAATAAAAAGCTTTCATTCTCAAGTAAGCTTTCAAGAAAATATGATCTCGGCCATTAGGATGCGAACAGTTAGGGTTAGGATTCTCAGAATCATCGAAGTATTGCGCCAATTGACATTTGATGCATCCTTCATGTTTGCCAGGCCCCATTATATTTTTAAGGTGTTCGTTGCTCAGATGCTCTAAATTTGGATCTTCTACATTGTGAGATTTCAGAATTGATATCTTGTCGTCATTATCCTCCGTGTAGTATTTATCCCATTCATTGAAATCTGTTTCATTTTTGGCAAAGAAAAAAGAATGACCACTTTCATTACTCACTCTGGATGCTCGAGAGGCGGACTGGAGGTAATTGCAGACACCAAAGTAAGTCTCAACATGAATCGACACATTGCATGTTGTATTATCTATTCCCACAGCTCCTGCAGTTGTACATATTGCAAATTCACATTCTTCCTCTTGAGTCCATTTCTTTGCTGCCTCCTTATTACACTCGTCACCTTCTTGCTGCCTAGTTATATACACTGTTGAATTGGGACCGAATTCCCTCACAAATAGAGCAGTCATGGTTTGCACCAATTCCTTTGTTCTCAAGAATATGATGACATCGCCAATTTCCTCTTTCACTTGACGAATAGCTTTGCATATTAGAAATAATCTTGCCCCTTTTTCACATGGCGACATCTGTACAGTTTCATGAAAGAGATTATCAGGAATAGTAGATTGGCTTCTGTATACACCATCATTTAGTTTGAAGGCTGGAGTAGGATCTGAAACCGATTTTGACTGCTGTTTTCGCAAGGATTGGTGAAATAACAAAGACTTTAAAAGCTTTTCATCTAATCGTGATACCGTTCCTGAAAAGGCAAAGATTGGAACGTTCTCATTTTTCAAAGACAATACTTCCAGATTCTGATGAAATTTCAGAAAAGTATGAGCTATGCTATGGGCTTCATCAAATACTATACCCTTAATGTAACCACATCGAACAGCTCTCCTTACTTCAAGTATATTCAAAGCAGCCATTGTATATGTACAAACCAATATATCAGGAAATGCTAGAGGCGATTTATTTTCTTCGCGGAATCTCTGCAATTGTTCTTTAAATCTCTTTGGTTGGAAATATTCAATTTTAAGAAGATTCGTTCCTTGAAACTTTGCAAATTGGGTTTCTCTTAATGACGAAGTTGGAACAAGTAGGAGTGTGATACCATGCTGCCAGTTGGGATCTTTATAATCTTCTGGAGCTTCGTTTCGAAATTGTTGAACTAAATTTAGAGCACGCTCGTCATAATCCTTCTGCACTCTTCGATGAAGCAGCTTAATGTTTGCTTCGAGATCTACCTCCTCTATTCTCAATAGATATTGCATAAGACTATCCATATTCCGAATCGAAGCAAGTGCTGTTTTTCCAGAGCCACATGCAAATATATGAAGAGAAGATCTAGCTCCAGTCAACATTTCGTTGACACTATCCAATGTCTCTTCTTTTCCTTGATAAGTAAAGTCAAAGAATATTTGGTACAGAAGCGAAAGTAGTTTTGTACAATTGGCACCATTATGTCGAATGTTGCGAAATGAAGTTTTGTTGACTACTGGTAGAAATGGTTGTATTTCGTCAGTCAAAGTAAGCCCGTAGAATGCATACATTCCTTCGTCCTCCCTCAAGAGATTTTTATCAAGCTCTGAGTTGGTTTTGATTCCAAATGCAGAAACTTTTGAATTTGAATAGCTCTTTGCATGTGTTTGCGATGTATGATTAAACATCTCGAATCCGTTACTTAGATTGCCCATACCATGGAATTTTGCATTGTTAAGTCTTTCTTCTCTCACAAAACATTTTTTCGCACCTTTGATATGTGTCAACACAAGATCTTCTTTCTGAAATGTCTCTTTTAGTTGTTTTCGAAGAGTGTGCTTCATGATCTTATCTGAAACTTTTGCAATCTTAGCGTCAAAGAATATTTCTACGAAGTAAAAATGTCGAAGTGTATGGCGATCATGAGGATTCATCTTTTTTCCAAAGATTGAAGTGATAGCGTTTCGAATGACTAAAGTTGTGCATAAAAGCCTGCATATTTCCTTCGGGAGGAAATGAACATGTGCACTTGTCAAAGAAATCTGCAAAAATTTAGGATGATTTTTGACTGCAGCTATCGATGGCCTACTACGATCGAATATTGAAGACTTTCCAAGGGAAAAGTCACAAAGTTCTTTAATCGAAGGGGGCTCGGAAGGATATGATATGTACAATATTTGTGCGAGATAAAACATGCAGGTGTTATGTATATTGACCAAATTCTTGAGAGCATCGTTGTTAGCATCACAGTGTTGCTTTATTGTTTCAGAGAGAGTAGTATGCGCGATATTTTTATTAGAGTATGCAAAACTGAAAACAATGGAATGACTTGAAAGACGGTTGAGATTAATACAAATGATAAAATGCAAACAAGAGATATAAATGTTACCTTGTTTCTTCAGTTTCGTCTACAGAGAAATGATCCCCCTCTTCAAAGTGTATTTGAGCTCGGGATAGTGTTTGTTCTATATCGGCTAAGCCGATAATGTTGCTGATTTGTTCGTAGATAAATTCTCCTGATCTATCAATAATCTTTTGACAGGCATCTTCGAAATCTTGTTTGACAAACTCAACAACGGCTGTTTTTTGAATTTTAGTGTAGTAGGAGCAAGTGTAAACCTTTCGTTCGCCTGTCTCTGTCACACGAACTTCTGAAGATTTATTTGTAGATGCCTGATATTCTTCTATCGCATACAAACTAGAACTCAAATAATGTAATGTTTCACAGTATGGAAGTGCTGAATGAATAAAGTCTTTGTTCTTGGCAGTGAGTGCTACAAGTCGTAGAATCAACAGCATACTTTCTAAATTTCTTTTGAGAACCCTTGGTGTATTTGAATTCATCAGTAGATGAGGTGATCTGAATTTCTCTAAATCTAACGAAACTGCAAGTATTAATGCTCCATAAAAGTTTTCTTCTTTCTTGGTAGGGGATAACTTTTTCTCAGATCTTTTACAAACACTTCCGAAATCAAGAATCCACTTGCACATTGTACTCATTTGCTCATTTTCATCAAGTTCAAGGAAAGCTTCCCATTGTTGCCTGTATCTCGACTGTACTACCTTCGCTGTATAATGCAAAACCTTTTCAAGTAATACTTCAATTTGCATTCTACTCCATGTAGATTTTGGGACAAACATCCGTTCGGATTCTGATTTAAGATTGGAGAGTCTTGTAAAAGGTAGCTCCAAATTTCTATATCTAGTGGCATCTTGAAAATTTGACTCAAGTAACACAGCTCTTCTTATCGAGTCAGTGTATAGAACCATTTGCTTCTCAAGTCGATTTAAAAATGTAGGTGCCAAGTCTACGACAGCCCGCAACTCATTGTTCGTTGGTGGAAATACAACAGGGTGAAAGTGCAGGCAAAACTTTTCAATATCGCAATGGAAGACGTTTCCAATCAGGTTGAAGTAATAGTAATTTGCAAATTGTTCGCATTTCGGCCAAGCCAATGCTGCATTGTACGAGTGTAACTCTTGGTGAAATTGTCTCTTCTTGGCTTTCATTTCATTGGAAGCTTTGCTCAGAGTTTCAATAACTTCTTCTGAGTCCTCGTTATTTTCATTGAGTGCATTTTCTGCCGCTGTCAATAACTCATCAAGGTTGGAATCTGCAGCAAGTGTTTTGGTCTGGAAATTGCAATGGCTCCTCTTGTCGTCATCTGTCCAGTCAATAGAGCTCGCCTTGTCTTTCAAATTAATTTTTTGCATATACTCATTCTCCTCTTGAAGGCAAGTTTCTTCTGAGCGGACGAATTGTGAATGTTCCTCTCGAAGCTTGTACACGCCAATGTAGCGCAAATGAAGCTTTTCGTTGTAAATATCGTCAAATAAATTCAAAGGCTTTCCTTTTGTATAATTTTGACTACCTGAGCGTTTCACATAATGTTTTAGTACAAAGCATTCAACCAAATGAGGTTCTACGCCACAATCGCAAGTTTCATCAGTAGCAACAATCTTTTTACATTCATAACAATACCTCCTCTGTTTCACAGACTCCAAATATTTCTTTTGGTGATTTTTGATAAAATTGACATGAATTCGGTGCTGCTTGACCATGAACTCTATATCTTTGCTTATCTTTGCATCAATCTCTTCAAATGCAGAATCACTGAGATCGAAGCATGTGCACAAATGATGTTTGAATCTGCGTTTATGTTGGAAGGGATGCCATTTCGGCTTTCCATTTTCATGTTTGCACGCAAAACAGACATATCCAAACATCGGTACAAATCCAAACAGCGAGGTCGGAATAGGAATTCTCTGGCTCCTTTCTTCATTCTGCTCAACACCACCTTCTTTTTGATCATGATCATCAGCCATTTTTGAAAATACAAATTGAAGGAGAGAAAGTGTGAACTGCTTTGAGTGTTTTCATTTTCTCTTAATTCCTTTCGAAACGTGAGATGCTTGATGGCTGTTGATTGGAGTTCAATTCCTGTATGTATTAATTTAGTTTAACATTTGACATTTTTGTCACAGGGGTGCTATTTTGCTCATTTTTATTTCCCCCCCACCTTCGCAGGAATTACAATTGGTTTCTAGCTACTGCTGCAATCTTTTCTTGTCACTTTTGCGGTGTCGCTATCTATCGATCGAATAACCTTTGCATTCCTTTTACTTTACAGTATTTTACAGACAGTGTTTCATTTACAATTCTCAAAACCATGAGTGATGAAGATGATGAGTCAATGTTCTCAGAAGATGACGAGCCATTGATTGGTGACGATATTTGGCCAGAGAATTTAAGAAACTATTTGGAAACGATCCATGACATTGTCAAAAGAGATAATTCTAAGGACCATAATTTGGAAGTAACTTGTCGGAATTGCGTGGATTCTTTCAATGTTCAAACCACAGATTCTGTATATTCAGTGAATATAGAGGATACTATGCCTTTGATCGCTATTGCGGACAATGAAGAAGCACTAGCACAAGAAGTAGCCAAACCTCCTCTTTATGCGATTTTTGTCAACTTTGTTTTAGAAAATGAAATAGATTGGAATAAGCATCAATTCAAGGTTATCGATATTGAACTTGATGATCAATTAAATTACGATGGGAATCATGATGGGCTTCTTGCTCGAACTGTTGAGTTTGTCGACCGCGGTGAAACTGTCGTGCTTGCGATACAAGATATATCAAAAAGAGAAATGATTTTTATTGATGCTATTCGGGCAAACTATATAACTCAATGTGAAGAGATATGCGCAAGAATGAATATTCAATCTTCTCTTGGCTCGAATATCAATTACGAATCTGAAATTTGCCATTTAAAATGTGTTGAGAAATTCATGGAAATTATCCGTCCAAACGATACTATTGATGGGTATGACGCATGGTCATTGGTTGAAATGAGTTTCTGGAGAGCAGTATTGAAATATGCAAGTGAAAATAACCTCATCCAGAATACAGAAAATAGAGTTGGTGCTCCGCACTTGTCTGGGATGAACCGTAGAGCAAGAAAAGGATATCAAGGTATGTTCATGTTATTTTCTACAATGTTACCCCTTCAAGAATCGTAATCTAATGCTTTCTGAAGGCACAACAGGTGTAGACTCGCAAATGGCTTTCTCATTTCATTACAACTATGGAGTTTATTGCCAAAAGTGCCAGGAATATTTTAAGTGTTGCGATGTAAAAACCTTTGCATTTTACAATTTTGTTAGTAGTCATTTGCGTACAAGACACAAAGACTTTCTACAATTTCATCTAACTTTAGCAAATAAGCTTACAATTGAAGCTCATGAACAATGTATTAATGTAGCTGCGCTTTACAAGAAATTTGGGAATAGTCCAACCAATGCTGAAAGGAAGACGTACTTTGAACAAGAATCAGAGGCAAAAGGGTTCTTACAAAATATTAAGAAGAAAAATCGTTTCTACAAGAACTTCATAGGGACTGCGAAATTTCAAGAAGAAATCAATGCTGTTGCATCAGGTTTCACACTTGAACAATTGCTTTCTCATACTTTAGAATTGATTCCTCAGATTACTTGGAGACCAAATCCTTTGCTCGAAAAAATTCAATTAGAAGTTGAAAATTTAGTGGAAATCATTTTCCACCCAACAAATGATTCTATGGACAGGCAAGATTTTCGTAATAAAGTCAAGAAGCACATTCACAACTTCAACCCCGAGATACTTGATTTTGCAGAAGTTGTTGCAAAACTACCAGTTGAAAACGGGTGGGGTGGTGACTTTGAGCAATATGCAAAAGACATGACTACCACAATGCACGATGAAATTTCTAGATTCGAGATGGCCATGCTTGATTGCGTACCAATAATTTTGAAGGAGGGTATCAGAGTTCTTGATGAGACAGACTCATTGGGCAGAAAAGCTTTAGCCTCGGTCTGTGAGCACAATGTGAAAGAAAATACCAAAATATCATTTTTGAAGGGTACTATTGCGGAATTACTTCATGATCGGGGAATAAATGAGAACAAAGATGACTTAGTTGACCTTGTGCGAACAAACCCAAAATTAGCTACAAATATTGCGCTACACACCACAAGTCTCTTTGACAAATCTCATCACAAGAAGCCGAATCTATTGAGAGAGATTACCAAGGGAGCATGTGGTCAATATTCCAATATTTTCAAAGAATATCTTCTCTTCCTTATTCGGAGACAAGGACAAGGCACGTCTTTTCATCTTGTCCCAAATTGGGATCGAATTAAAACACATTTTAGAGATGTAGGAGATAAATTGGCAGAGGAGGAAAAGAATGGAGTAGAATGTTATGAGCCGAATATCCATGATGTACGTTTCGTTGCCTCGTTTATTCTGGCTTCTTTGAACCTAGACGAGAAAAGAAATGACCTCATAGAGATTACAGAACCTGGTTTATTCTGTAGATCTAGAGCTTTGATGTGGACGACTTCTGATCTCGCTGAAGATAGTCTAATGTATAGGTCTGATATATTTGACGAGCGCTCTCCAGCCCATACACACAAAGCTACAACAGCCTTACTTTACTCGTTTCGAATGTGTGTACTCTTTGCTGATAGATATCGCCAGGACAGGAACTCAGACAATTTAGACTTCGCAAACTTCCCACATACTTCAACTGTTTTAACTCTTGCTGGTCTTGCAACACTTGTCAAGCCGTATGAAGATATGCTTCAGTCTGGTTTGAATGCTGCTGAAATGAATAATCATCTCGATGCCACACCCTTTACAGATTCCTTTACAGTAAGGGTTGGAAAAGAGAAAAAAGAAATCACTGTCCATGCAGCAATGATTCGAAGAGCTCTCAAGAAAACAATCCTCGACTTTAAACTTAGGTTTCGAACATGTATAAATGAGCTTTGTGAAAATGATAGCAATTTGCTGCATTTGCTTGTGTTCGTACTAGAAGAAAATTGCAATTTCAAAGAATTTGAAGCAAAACATGATGGAAGGTTAGTTATATCTCTTTATTCGTCTTTGTTATCCATTCTCACTGACACTGCTTCTGTTGATTCAGAACTATAATTTACGTTGGATCTACTTTCAAATATCAAGACGAGAGCATGAGTACAGAGCAAATAGAAGAAAAGATCCTGACGTGTTTGCAAGCTATGGATGAAGAACAAAAGAAAGAAGGTATTAGGAAACTTGTTTTTCTTCACAATGATCTACAGATTTGCTTGTTTACGATCTTGCAACTAGGGGGCACATTTGGCCATCCTCGTGGAAGTGAAATAGCTAGAATTTGCCAATGCAAGTTTCAACAAAGTACCTCCTTGTCTTGGCGCCATTCCGACGTTGTTTTTGTAGCTGACAAATTGGCAAATGTCCTCGAACTTGTTTATAACGGCAATTTAAAATCATCTCTCATAGGCAAACAGCAATTGCTACGTGAAGAGACCCGGCGGTGTTTTGTCCTCGAGTATTTGATAAGACGTATCATTCTAGCTTCTTCTCCAAATACAATTTCTTGGGCAGAAGTACCATATCTGAATCGTTTCAAGGTTGAGGATGGCCATATTTCCGCCGATGATGCATTTGCTACACACCTTGGATTCACTTTAGACCCAGACACCTTCACGATAGTTGAAAACCATGCTGATGTTTGTTTAGACAAGTTGGAAGAGGTTCTGGGAATTGATATGCAACTTAGTAAATGGAGACAAATTAGGTCATCTTTTGCAAGTTCAATCTTGGACTTTTCAAGAAATCTAAACAATCTTCAAGAAAAGGAAGAAGTTTTCTTCAAGGTTCTTGGCCAGGAAGGTTTTTCTCACCAACCTTTCAATCTTTCATCGGAACCTTTCACTCAGCAACGAGAGCCATTCATTCATTTACAGGATGCAAGGTTGCAAGATGAATACAAAGGCATGTATCTTGAGTATAGGAATAGCCTTGGTGATATGGCATTTATAGTCAATTCAAATTTTTCAGAAGTGGATCTATACAAATGGGAAGAGAATGCCAATAGAGAAAAGAAGTTGGTCAGAATTCTAGTCACACCTTCGAAAGAGCTTGCATCTCTACGAGCGAAATGTTTGGAAGGAGTTGACACAATAAATGTAATGTTCGATTTCGAAGACGGCAACATCGATTATGACATTTTCCATGAGAGGAATTCTAAACAAATAGTGATCATTCTCACTTTAGAGAATCTATTGGAGTTTGATTTCAATACCTTGCGAAAAATGGACAATCTGGATATAAGAGAGATTATGTATACAGATCTTCCGCTGGTTTTAGCAAGAGATGACGAGCTATGTAGACTTGAAACTGTTCATAGACTAAATATCTTTGAACAGCAGTTTACACCCCAAATTGTGGTAATGCCACCGCTTGGAAAGGAAATTGAAGGCAAAGTCTTACAATCAGTAGGATCTCAAGTAATCTTTTCAACAGCCCAGATAAATCGATTCAAAGTCTTGAAAGCAGAATCTACAACCGACACACAAGATACCATGGACAAATTAATTCAGTGCAATGGCAAGCATGCCTGCTCAAATATTCAAAAACTGCTAAGGCAAAATTTGAATCTATACAAGACAATTGATGACTTTGAAATAGATGACTTCGTCAATGCGCTTGATGCAAGACCTTTATCTCAGAGTAATTGCGAGCTTCTAATTCTATTTCTTCCGTCATCAAGAATGATCAACGAAGTCTATGAAAATTGCAACATCGAAAATGCTCTTCTACTTCCAGATACCAAAGAAGAAAGTATAGGAAAATTTGTGGAAGGCTTCTCAAGTTTGCAATTTGAAAGTCATTCCAGAGTTGTCATTATGGCTATCGCCCATAGTGCATACATTGTTCATAAAATCATGAGCAATGATATTTGTGCAAGAGGTGATGATCAACAGCAGAGCTTGAGTAGCTTCACTGTGGCATATTCAACCCACGAAGTAGGTATATACAATTTTCTTCAATGTTTCTGCTGTAGATTGAACAATGAAGATTCGTTCCTCTATGTGCATGACGAGGAAATAATGAAAGTCAGACAAGAACAAACTATTAATTGTAGAGCCCAGGAAGTTTATCAATCAAATGGTAGTTTCACACAAAAGTCCATGGCAGAGATGATTTGCTCTGAAGATCCATTGCGATACCTTACAGTTTATGTCGGTGAAGAAGACGATGAAACCTACTTTTCACTCGAGGATTCGCAGTCAGATGAAATTGGTACAGATCTATTTGCGAGTCTCAGCTCTCACATTAGAAGAATAGTGCCTGAGAATAATGCTGTTCCGATTGCTACTCTTGTGGCTACATTTGCATCAGAAGATCAGGAGGGAAAGATTGAGTCTTTTCTATTCGATGGAAGATACAATCGCTGGGTTCCTCCATACATCAGAATACAAATAAAAAAGCAAGAGAAGAAGAAAAACTATTCCGCATTTAGTTCTTTCCCGAACGATTTAACCTTTAATCTTCGCCAACATTTTGGTTTCAGTATGGAGAGTTGCTGTTTTAATTGTTCGTTACCGAATCACTCCGCTACGAACATCAGAAAAAACATGAGATCATACCATATCAATAAATATCGAGAGTACTGCTCGAACCAAAGACTGGCCAAACCTAATTCCACAGAATGTATTTTTGATAGAAGAATGTGCATCATTAGTAGTGCGAAAGATGATTTCTGTGACACCTGTTATTTGCATAAAAACCTTTGGCCAGCTAGCCATCACGAAGGAGCTTGTCCTGGTGATATATTGTTCATTTATATTGTAATGGTCTTTGGAGACCAAGACCTTTACGAGTCATTTTTAGTATCCGTTCCTAATGCAAAATCAGAAACAGAGTGCATGGATTATGAATTACTACTACAAGACTACCAGGAGTCACTTCCGAAATGGACTAAAAACTTGCATTGGCTTGTTGCGACTGAGAAAAACAATAGAGAATTCTGGTATTTTGTATCGAAACGATTTTCCAAAAAGAAATAGATTTAATCTTACTCTTCTAACACACTCATGTAGGTAAATCTAATTAGAGTACTAATAAAATCCACCAATACTTCTAGTAAGTTGCTCAAATAGGAATGCATTTGTCGTTTCTCACTACTACAATCCTATACCGAGAAATTGAATTGGAACCAATAATATTTATACCAACTTTCACTAAACCCATTCCTTCTTCTTTGCTCATCCCCAAAGAAAAGGTGTTTGTTTCTCTAATATCGCAATAGCTTAGCCTAATTGTCCAACTTCGTGTTTATAGTGTTCCATGAATGTGAATGGTATGTGCAATTCGAGGAAGAACTCATTCTCAACTACTATCCCGCAAGCCAATAAAATAAACGACGAGAACATGGACGCCTTCATGTACGAATAGATAGGATTCAGCGCCAGTAGACAAGTCAATCTATTCCGGTACTAAGCGAACCTCTAATGAATTCTCGTCTCTTTTGAAACCATTGTGTTATAAATGCACTCAACATGAAAGATACACAAGTACATATATACTTGCAACAAGTTAGATCCGCAAGAGATGATCAATAATAACCTTTCACAGCTTGCTTCAAAGTCTGAAGGGCAACGAAGGAAGATAGCTAGATTTCTTCTGTAGAGTTTTGGTTTGATCACCATCACTGCAACTTGGGATCCGATTCTAGTTGCTCCTTCCTCTATCTTGGTTCCCTAAGTACTCCTTAATAATAAACACTTCACTTCACATCCTCCGTTTATTCGTTTCACTGGTTGAAATGGTTGTGTTTTTGTTTGATTGAATGCAAAAGTATGGTATCAATGTGCGGTTTCGTTTTTATGAAAAGTCTTCTCATTGTCTTTTACTTTCCATTTCCTTCCCTTTTGTACCTTTTTTGTGAAGAAAAAAGCTCTCATTTTTCTATTTATTTTTATAAAAAAAGTCTATTTTGTAAAAAAGTAGCTCTACCTAGCATCATGTATATTCTCCTTTCCATATTCTATGAGCCATTTGATATAAAAAGTTAGTGATATATTGTGGGTTGTATTGTAACCTTTGTTCCATAGAAGTAATTCAAAGTTTGCACAGGAATGAAAATTGTAGTTATTTGCTTGAATAAGAACATTGCGAGCCTTTTCATTTTGCAACTCTCACTCTTCCCTAGCTTTTACATATTTATCGCTTTCCCCTTCCCTAATTATTTTATGAGAGCCCCAATGTAATTTTCGATAATCCAAATGAATCATACAGCATGATTTTCAGTTTCACATCACTTTTGATTAGATCCTAACAATATAAAAGATTTATCGACCGAAACATAATAGGAATGGATCTTGCGTATCCGTTCGGCAAGAGAGGCACATATGGACGCTCCAATTGACGCATTCTCTAATAAGGATCTTTTACGTGAATGGATCGGTCTCGATCCAACCGGTAGGACATATGCTTCAACAGTATGCTCAGGATCCTCTTGTTCAGTAGCCTAGGCTCCTTCGAAACAAGCTCTCTTCTTTAGGTTTGCTAACCCAATTCACTTGATCGATTGGGTCTGCATTCCAATAGTGGCATATATAAAAGATACCATTTGGCTGTATAAGACGATTCTGTAATCATTATCTTAGTAAATCTTTTGTTATAGATCTATACATTAATTGAATATACCCATATGTCACCTAGTTGACAGGAATATCGCCATTTGCATGAGTCTCGATGGATTGATTTTCAACTCAATTGTTTTACTACTGCATCTGTATCTGTTGTTTCTTTGCTTTCTTTGCTTTCTTGTTCGTTTTCTTTTCTTCAATCTTTTGTTTATAGATTCTATGGAGATCTTGAATCAAGATTGCCATTTCCTCACGAAGTCTTGCGATATCATCCATTCCAAAGTCGAAAGCTTCTCTTTCTGTGATATATTCCTTGATGAGCTTTTTCCTTGACTTCACATTTCTCCAGTCTGCGAGTTTGCATTCGATGCGTGTATCAAGTAAATGCAGCATTGCAATTGCATACCTGCAAACAAATACTCCACAATCCCAACAGTTGTCTTGCGTAGGAACTTTTGTCATTGGAGAGATCAAAGTCAGTCACCCAGAGACGAAAGAATGAAAGAACAAGTACTCAAACATAGAAAAGCTTACCATGTGCAATCTCAACAGGACATGTCACAGGTACAAATGGATCCTTTCGGTCGAATTTACGAAGCCTTGCTGCTTCTTTGTTTAGCCATGTGTAAAGAGTTCTTTGTAGCTTGGACTTTTTATGAGCGCGAAGTGAGTCCATAAATAGAACATATGGATGCTCCAAGTTTCGGTTGCATGCTTCCTCGTCGTCGTCTGAGATGATATTTCCTGGATTTACAATCACAAGTAGTGACCAATGGATATCTTTATTGACCGGAACAAAAACATATTTCTTCTCAAAGATATCAATATTCTTTTTCGCAGTCCAAGACACGACAGACTCGACACCTTCCTGTTCAAGCTTGGTATAGAATTGAGTAGTAAATACATGGACTTGGTCTGAGACGTTCCCCATGCGATGGATCAGCCAACTGATCCAAAAGTCTATGAGAGTATCATTGAGGAATTCTCCCGGTGCCAGCCTATCGTAGTCTTCTCCTCGAATAGTGATGATATGATTCTTCTGCTTCCTATTAGGAGCCTTCTCCTCGATGGCAACAGTGCTAAACATTGATTCATGGTTTTGTCCAATTTTCCCATTTGGCTCAATGAGGTTGCTAGCTACGGAGTCCAATTCCGTCTCTAGAAGTGTTGATGGGAAGACAAGAGCTGTTTCGTGCTCTGCACAAATAGGTGCCATTGGTTTCTTGAAATTCAAAAGACTGACAATTTCTTCTTCGAGCTTCTCAGGAGTTAGCAAATTATTGTCATTTGTGAAATACATCCCAATTGTATCATGTTTTTTCAAAAATGTAACCAGATGTTCAAAATCGGTTTGATTGTTTGACTCAATAACGATGTACCGCTTTGCAAGTAGTGCTGATTTGGTTGGAGTGGTTTTTGGCATTGATCTGAAGTAATGCTTGTTGGAAGTAAAAGTGGAAAGCCCATTTTCCTTGGATGGTTTTGCACGAATAATGAGATAATAGTGACTACGAATATCATCATCTGCCTCTTCTGTTGGTTCCACTATAGATTTCAAAGCATGGTCTGGCTTGGTATCAAGAGATGTAGTCTCTACATGGTCATTTGACTCCCTTGACTGATTTGTACTTGATTTTGCTGCTTCGAAGTTGTCCTCAAAGTTCATTGCAATATCTTGTAAGTGATCATCTGGGTGAGATACATTCAGCTCATTTTTATTTTCATGTTCACGAACAGGATGACTTTGAATAATTTTCTCTAGTTCTGGAGAGCCTTCAATCAACCTTGCAACTTCTTTAGCTACATCTTGATCATTCTTCATCGTTTGATCCACACTCGCAATAGCCTGCTCTTCCACAGCTGAGGAGTCATTACTGTCATGACTGCACTTTTTATTCTCTACAGAAACATGTTCCAAAGTATCGGTATCGGGAACTTCCTCATCACTTAAATCATCCACACACAATGTATTTTTTCGATTCTGTTTCTCGTGTACAATTTGGTCAGTAGATTGACTAGAATCATGGACTAGGGCATCTCCATCATCAGTACCATTGTCATCCAATGCAATGACTTGACTCATGATACCCTCTATATCCTTGTCTACTTCAATCATATCTCTAATCGTATCAGAGCTTACAACCTGTAGACTCGGCTCTTCGTCCTCTTCTTCCTCTTCATCGTCGATTGTAATTCTCTTCTTTTGCACTTTCAAATTTTTCTTCAAATCAGCTTCATCATCAATGCTATCTGCTGATTCATTGCCAGTGCTTTCCTCGCTCTCATCTGAATCTCCACCGCTATTACTATCAGTACCTACTTCACGACGACAAGGCATATAATAATGAATCTCCTCAATATCCTCCGCACCAATATGCAACTCGATTTCATCATTCAAATCAAGTTCAAAAAGTTGATTCTGCTGTTTCGGCACATAACTCATCTTCATATTCTCAAAATAAACTTGATTCCCAATAGCAATCCTAGAACATTTCACAAAGCCCTTTGAATCCCTAGATGGTGTCCTTGGAGAAATTCCATTGCTTTGAGTTTCATACTCCTGGAGTTTCTCTTGTTCTAATCTTCTACTAGTATTGCGGCTAATATGATTCAATTCTCGATTCAAAGAAGCAGCAATGACAGCATCATTGTCACAATTTGAAAATTTTTGTGGAATGGGCATATCTTCGTCACTTTCTTCATCGCTAGACAATTCAATCGCTTCATTTTCATTTTCAACTTCTTGTGATTTTAAACTGCTCTGACTTTGTGAAATAATAGTACCAGCCAGAATTTCAACTCCATCCTCGGATGGCGAAAAGGTTGAAGAATATCTCTATTACAAATTGACACAGGAAGAATTATGAGCTTGAATACAAAGATGTGATAGACGATAAGTATAACTTCACTTACCATGTATGTTTCATGGAATAGAGTACAATGTTTTTCAAATAGAAAAGTCAGGATACACTTTTTACCCGCTGAAGTGAAGTCAATGACCCAACTGTCATCATCCGTAGAAGGAGGGTATATCTGAAAGGTATTTCCTTCGATGTTTTGAAACGGAGCTTTAAAGATGGATTTTCCTGGTTGGTTATTTTCAAGGCAATGACTGATCTTGAATTTTTCCGAAACGAAACTGAGAATAATCAATTCATATTCATCTTTCCTAGGTTTCTGGGCTAGCTTTGTAAAAGATAGTTCAATCACTTCAAATTTATATAACATAACAAGGGTAGGAATTTCTTCTTCTTCTTCTTCTTCTTGATTCTTATCAGGAGAAACGTTTGCCACTGAAGGGGTTGACAATGATAGAGGTAGTTGAATATTCCTTTCATTGAAAGATTTCTATTACAAATTGACACAGGAAGAATTATGAGCTTGAATACAAAGATGTGATAGACGATAAGTATAACTTCACTTACCATGTATGTTTCATGGAATAGAGTACAATGTTTTTCAAATAGAAAAGTCAGGATACACTTTTTACCCGCTGAAGTGAAGTCAATGACCCAACTGTCATCATCCGTAGAAGGAGGGTATATCTGAAAGGTATTTCCTTCGATGTTTTGAAACGGAGCTTTAAAGATGGATTTTCCTGGTTGGTTATTTTCAAGGCAATGACTGATCTTGAATTTTTCCGAAACGAAACTGAGAATAATCAATTCATATTCATCTTTCCTAGGTTTCTGGGCTAGCTTTGTAAAAGATAGTTCAATCACTTCAAATTTATATAACATAACAAGGGTAGGAATTTCTTCTTCTTCTTCTTCTTCTTGATTCTTATCAGGAGAAACGTTTGCCACTGAAGGGGTTGACAATGATAGAGGTAGTTGAATATTCCTTTCATTGAAAGATTTCTATTACAAATTGACACAGGAAGAATTATGAGCTTGAATACAAAGATGTGATAGACGATAAGTATAACTTCACTTACCATGTATGTTTCATGGAATAGAGTACAATGTTTTTCAAATAGAAAAGTCAGGATACACTTTTTACCCGCTGAAGTGAAGTCAATGACCCAACTGTCATCATCCGTAGAAGGAGGGTATATCTGAAAGGTATTTCCTTCGATGTTTTGAAACGGAGCTTTAAAGATGGATTTTCCTGGTTGGTTATTTTCAAGGCAATGACTGATCTTGAATTTTTCCGAAACGAAACTGAGAATAATCAATTCATATTCATCTTTCCTAGGTTTCTGGGCTAGCTTTGTAAAAGATAGTTCAATCACTTCAAATTTATATAACATAACATGGGTAGGAATTTCTTCTTCTTCTTCTTGATTCTTATCAGGAGAAACGTTTGCCACTGAAGGGGTTGACAAAGAGAAAGAAACTTTCTTTGCCTTTTTTTTAGGTCGAAATTTTGTATTAGACGGAGAACGTAAGATCTCAGAAACCCCCCTTTTACCATGGTTTTGCTTTCTGTCAAAATATTTCTGGAGTCTCTTGCATTGAAGGCTTGATATATGTGGACGCTTAGACGAGGTTTCATTTTGATCCTCACGAGTTCTTCTTTTTTTTACACTTTCGTGGAGGTGCTCATGGTCAAACGGCTGGGAGATATCTTCTTGCACTACATGTGCTTCTTCTTCTTCTTCCTTTTCATGTGCCATTCTCGCACTTTCTACATCTTCCCCTTCTTCAAACGAACTTTCATCAGAAGCTTCGTTTTCTTGAAAACTTAAACCTTGCATTGGTTTATTAGTAACTCTAAAAAAACTGTATCCATCATTAATCTTGCGAGCGCACTTCAGCAATCCATCGAAGTTTAAATTATCAACGATTCTCTTCAAACCTTCCTCTGTACAGTCAGAGCTATCCATTTTTCATGTATCAGTTCAATTCAGAAGTTTTACTCTAATGGATAGAAGCAAAGCGATCGCACAATATCTTGCACTAGCAGTAGACACTTGTTGTTGGTGCTCGAGCGATGCAACTCCTCGACTGACTGACTCGACTCACTCGTTCTCAACGCATTCAAATCACATCTTTTCAAGTTGGCGCGCGTTGAGTCTTGTGTAGGAAATTCAAATATATTTCATTGTATCTAGAGTTGCAGTGAAAGACTATGAACTTTCCCATGTGCTAGGCGATGGCAGGCAAGTTTGCCTATGGAGAGAGGAAAGGAAAAGGTGAACGAAAGTTCTTTTTCTGTCAGAACATATGTCAAGGACAAATAGGGAAATTTTAGACTGTTCCACGACTGGATTCATATGAATATAGCTCCTATGACGTCATTTCATTTAACATAAGTGATATTTGATTATTGTCAACGACATTTTGACCTTCAACTTTATTTCTTACCACTTACTTCTTCAGTACTTAGCTTTTACTAGACGTACACACACAAGTAAAGAAGAACAATGAACACAGATTCCAAAGTGCAGCAAGATACAAGTCGCTTTTAGAAAACAACCATGGCTCGTCACCACTGAGAATCTCTCTGGTATGCGCTTCATGATGATGTATCTTCGTGCCTCGTTTTGTCTCTCGTGCACGGCTGTAGTGTCGTAATCTAGCTAGCTACGAACTGAATATGAATAATCTCTACAACAATGAGTACAGTAGCTTCGTTTCCTTGATGTGGATGCTAAAAGCAAAAAGAACATTACGTGGCTTTTAGAATACATAGATATGGTACTCCCATAGCCTGTTAGTTCAAACAGACAATATATATTCGCAGATTCTATGCTACATCTGCTTCCAACTTTTGACAAAGTTATAGTTGTACCAAATCATGAGTGTCGAAATCAGAATAGAGAAATAGAAAAACGAGGGCTTCGTGAATCTGTATCCGATATAGATGAGAAATGGCAGAATCAATACTGATATATTTTATTAGAGCTGCAGCATACAGATTTATCATCGTAGAATCGCTGTAAAGAGAATCGAAGCTAAATATGAATGACGGTTCAAGTCAAGAAGATTCTAGCAACAGCGTTTGGTTCGAAGAGATGGAAACGCAAACGAAGTCCATTGTGGTCCTGGTATTGTACGTATTTATTTCAAGGCTGATGTAAGCCATCAGGGACGTATACTTTATGAGGAAGACGATGTGAAACAGAATCAATATTATTAGCCTCTCATTTCTAGGGAAGAAAATCATAGGAACGGAACATCGCAATTTTGTATGCATTCTATTTGGCAAAGGAGATCTTTGTTTCTAAGAATATTTATGAGGAGCTACATCATTGTATTGAGTCCAAGAGATGTGCAGCAGGACCTATTTTCATCATTCAGAAAAATTTTATTAAAGCAGAAGCCATCATTTTCGTATCTGCTTCATTGGAAATAGATATAGATACATTGCAAAGAGAAAAGAACTCGGATACGATAAAGATGTTGATAGGTATTCTTAGATTACTGTTTCTCTTATTTTATAATTAGTGCGTACAACTTTAACATTAAACAAATAGCACTGCACATTTTATTACTTCAATTTATAGTTGGCATCGAAAGTGCAAATGCCAACAAAAGATGGGAGAGGCATTTCTCTATCATATCCTTTTACATCAGACCTTCCCAGTAGACGATAGGAAAAAGTCCAAGATATTCCTAGGAACTATTCTCAGCATCCTCCCATTGGATTGCAATATCGATCTTTCCAACCGCCATTAACAATTTGAGCTTGTCCTATATTGAACAGATAGCGAAAACTTTGAGGACTCATCTAAAACAAATTATTTAGTAGAAGAGCAGAATAATCACATACCTTAATCTGATGTTGGTTTCTTTTCAACCTATTGCCACATAGACGCTCGATTTTCGCCGGACTAGTATCATTGAGTTTGTAAACTGCTTCGATAAGGATCTCTTCTTCATCCTCAGTCCATTTTTTTTTCTTTGCTCCAATCTTTCTCTGTAGTTGAGAGTTGTCTTCATCTCTAGTTCTTGCAAAATCCTACAAAGGAAGAAATCGCATATGTGAGTAGAATATTGACAATACAACAGTTTGAAGAAAGAAAGCAAAGAATATCGATTCGTACTCACCCGAAGAACTTCATTGCTATATTGTTTCAGTTCTGGATTCTTTTCCTTCATTTTGTTGAATGTCAGTCCTGTGGAGTCCTTACATGCTGCAAGCATCGCTTCAAATACTCCAACCTTCTTCTTGTTTCTACGACGTTTCTTAACTGGTTCTGGAGTAAATAGGCCAACGCAAAAGTCACCGGCATCGAGGTCCAAGTGTTTGCGCTTACAAGGTAGAGGTTCAGGTGCTGCCATGATCCATCTCTCTAGTCCTTTGAGAGAAAATTGGTATTGTTTGATGAAATCCTTCTTTGGAATTTTATCTAGAACTTCTTTGACGATGGTTTTGAAGGATTTCTTGAGAACTTTATCGCCATAAGCATTAGTTTCAAAGATCTTTTCTTCAATCCCTTCCAAGGTCTTGGTTAGAGTCTGAGGGTGAAGGTCTTGTAAATCATCCAGAATCATCTGGATTGCCTCTGCTGTTTCTTCTGTATTGCTATCCTTTTGTACTCCTTTCTTGCTGCCCTGACCTCCTTGTTCTTCTCCTTGTTGTTCGCTGTCCTCTTCGAAAAGTCCTGTCTCGCGATTAAGCTCGATCTCAATCATTCGAAATATAAGGACCTCAAACAACTCATTAGTCCGAGCCCTTGCAAACAATTCAAGAATTTTGTCCATTTTCTTGCTGCATCCTACGCCGATTGAATTCTCCGTGATGTCGCCATGCTTCTTACCAATTGTTGCTTGTACATCAACCAACCGTTCCAAGAGGAGACTCAAAGTGCGGTCAGTAAGTTGGTGTTTCTTGTTGATTTCAGCCATTTCTACAGCACGTTGGATCTTCATTCTTGAATAGCTGTCGTCGTCTTTGGCTGTTGGAAAGGACTCATCGTTCGAGGTATCCACCATGAAGATTACTTCTCTCAAGGCTTGTTGTGTTTCTTTGCGCGCTGGATGATGAATGTACTCATGAAGAGCAAGGTTATATCGTTTCATAAGTTCAGTTGGGAACATGATGGCAACTGTTCAATGGAGAAATGTATTTGTGCAGTTGGTTCAATCAAGTGGCAGCAAAGGGATGCTATGGAAAATGAGATGGAATGATTTGTATCGACAGTGGATAAAAAATGTTTTATGTGCGCATCAATCCATCGAAATTTTAGTCGTGTAAGGCAAAATCGCCGAAGATGAGAAAAAAATAGCCATCACATACGTATTCAAAATATGTGTAGTTCGCCAGTGAAATTATGTTCAAATCCACCATGTTTGGCTAAAAATATATAAATGTCGCAAAAAGAAAGATCTCATGTCTGAGAACTTGTACGTACATGCATCAAGAAAAGATGCGTAATTTTCAATTTCAATTTTGTTCTCTTTCGAGCTCCTTCAATAAAGAAATCGTTTTTATATGAATATATCGCCTATATATTTTATTTTATTTCACATACTTTAAAACTGCAAATATTCAATTATTGAAAAAATTGCATTTCTTTCTTTACAGTTCAAGACAATACTTAAGCTGTCAAGAACTATATGAGCATAATTCATCAAACCTAATCATATATGTGTAGAAGAAGGGATATACAGTCATGTTAGAACATGTCCGTCATCTTAAAAGTAAGTGAAGTTCTACAAAGCAGATAAATACGAAATACGGAAAGTAGTATCTTATTATTATTTTGAAATAAAACTAGTCATAAACATAATACTAGTATGTAATGGTGATATCCTTGTTGACAAGCAGCATAATACAAATGCTGACTACAAGGGGGTTTGCAATTGTCGAGGCAGGTTTCTGCGAAAAAGAATAAAGAGCACGAGCTTCACTTCTTTCCGACCATTAAGGAAAGGGCATCTTGCACTTTTTTGGTCCTACTCTTTCTTCCATCTCGTATTTTATTTATGTCGCCATCTTTGAGATCTTGTGGAGGGTAATCATTGAACGTAGGTGATTCCTGAAACTGTGAGAAGAATTTAGGGGAGAATATTTCAGTATTTTTGACAGCCACCCAGAAATATTTGTTGAATGGGTTCTTTGGAGGTTCGCCAACCCTTGTATGGTTCTTCTCAAGCATGTTGCAGAATTTGTTAAACTCAATTCTGCCATTTTTCTCTGGTATGGTCGGGAGCTTATTGGCTATCTGTGGTTTATCTTTGCAAATTTTATTCCATTCCTTTCGAAGCAAAGTATGTACAAGGCCCTCCCTCATACACACATAAATCATGAGTTTGGCAAGAGCTCCTGGGCATTTCGGGTCTTGACTGCCGTTACAAGACATTTGAAAGCAGTTTGTGCAACAGCAACAACGATTTCTTGGCAAGTGATTCAAACCGCTGCATCCCTGATTGTGCTGAGTCATGCAGGATTTGCAATAGGCCATATTTGTATCCAACATTTCACCATAGAGATATTTCATTGCGGTTGTTTGATAATTGTTTCCATTCTCTTTATGCCCCTTGATGATATCATCATAAAAGAGATTATCAATAGAAGTTCCAAGCAACCTCCAACCAACAATGGCAGCATTCGTGATAGTCTTTTTTTGCGCTGTCACTTGAGTAGCTGTGGAAACTGAACGATGGTTCTTTGCGCCGTTGCCATCCTCTGTTTTGGCTCCGTTGATATGAACATATCCACCAGCACTGTTTGTTTTACTTCTCTTGGAAGAATTCCCATCGACACACATGTGATTCTGGTTTGAATAAACTGATTTCTACTCCAAAAATGAATCTTAGATGCTGAAATGATGAAATAGAGAATACTAGAGATACGATAAAATACTTACCGACTTGTGATGATTGTTTCCACTTATGAAAGTAAGTGCTTGAGACGATTTTACTTTTGCATGAGTTGGTGAATTGTAAGAGTTCTGGGATATAGATCTAGGAAATGAGCTGCCAGCTCTAATTTCCTCCACAGGAGAAATACTGGTGATAAGGTCATCGTTTCCTACCGGTATGGACATGATCATTGCTCGTAGAATCCCTTCCAATTCTTCATTTTTACGAGAAGAAAGCTCAAGTAAAGTATTTTTGTTTTTGTGAATTTTGCCCCAGCAGTCTCTGACCATTTCGTAGCTGTCCACTTGATTTTGTATTTCCTCTGAAATCGAACCCCTGTGTTTTAGAGCAGTTCGATACATGAGTGTTTCAAGAGAACCAATACTCCTGAGAGTTTTCTGAATGATTTCTTTGTCACTGGTAGAATTTTCTGTTTTCACATTCATTTTGGATTGGGTGACTAGATACTTTTACTTGTATAATATGTATGCACTTCTTCCGCTCCTTTGAAGGTAGCTTCTTTTTGTACAAAAGCTCTGTTTGTGGAAGTGCTCAACATAAATTCTCTGCCAAATTTGAAAGAGGCTGAGTCGTGGAAAATTTGAAATGGGGTGAGGAATTTTCCAAAAGTAAAAACGGTAACATGAACTTTAGTTTTGGAATGAAATAAAGATCTGAATTGATTCCAGCAACGATTCCAATGAATCAGTAAAATTTTAATTATATACTTATAGTAGCTTTCAACATTCAAAATCACTCATTACATGTATATGCATAGATTTGTTCCTCGTCGTTACCAAAATATTTTTTCTTTTTCCTCCCCCGCGCCGTGATATTTGCCGTTGAACATGTAACGCTTTTACATCAACAATTTGTACCGGATAAGTACGTACATAGAAGATAATAATGTCTTCTAAAGTCTTTTTTGCCAACCCGTCATAACTTGACACAACATGATGTTCATCAAAGGTCGACCTCCTTCAGTTTTGGACAGATGGAGATCGTTTTTGCACTAATGTTATTTCAACCAAAACATTAAATCAACTGAACGTCAAGCTCATTCATAATTGCAACACAACATCATGCCGATTGACAACAGCAGCGATGACGACTCTACCTTCCAGCCATTAGAAGACGCCGTTCTTGTGCAACCTACTGCTTATAAGAAGGCGGATAATGCAGAAGATGATTCCAGTAGTAGTTCCTCGGAAGGTTCTGTTGATGATGAATCCGATGTAGAAAAGAAATCTGAGTCTGTGGCAAGAACAATCGAAGATGCAGTGGTGGAAGATCATCATGACTCTCCTGTAACCGTAACAAGAGAAGATGATTCTAGAAGTTCAAATAAGGAGGATGAAAACAACCATCATGCTCAATCTTTCGATGAGTCCAATGAATACAATGAGGAGAGTGAGTCTTTCAATACAAGTGACCAACCGAATACTATTTTAGATTTTGACGAATCCTTGCGTAAAATATCTTTACTAAAAAGAAAAGAAGCAGAGGAAGAGAAAAAGTCAACTAATCATGCAGCTACATCGGAACCAGCAAAAGGTATTCCGTCTACTCTTGGAACTTCCACTAGTGGAAATAAGATTAAGTATCATGGTGAGGATTCCAATGCAAAGCAAAAAGACAAGAATGAAGCAAGCATTGATACTCACGACAACAAAGGCAAGTGTGACGGAAAAGATGAAGCACAATTTGATTTAGTTGATGATGAGCAACCGTTTGGAGATCAGAGTGGATCTGGTTCTGATATCAAAAGAAGCGATGTAATTCAAACAATTGATCAATATGATAGCACTGAAATCACTTCAAGCTCTATGGAGGTGCAGAATTCTAAACAAGATCAGTCTCAAGCTACGAAAAAGGCTTTGAAAGTTCCTTCTCCTGCAACCTCAATCAGCGACAAAGAGAATAGTAAAGGTTCTATCATTGCTGCAGACAGTGGAGCACCTTCATCTAATAGCAATCAAAGTTCATCTAGTCGCGAAAGTGATGCTGCATCTGACCCGAAACCAAAGGAAAAGGAAACTAGTCCTAACGAACATTCTACTCAAGGCGAAGTGCATAGTGCAAAGTCAGAAATAGCTGCGTCGAATCCCGCTTCTTTCTCCCTCTTTAAGAATGCTATAGAATTTGCAACTCCTAATGAAAACGATGCTTCTTCTGAAACAGAATGCAAGGAAAAGAAATTTGACTCGGACCCAACTGCTTCATCCTCGCCTCCTAGTGAACATACTACTCAAGACCAAAAAGAAATTGATTTGGAAAGTACTAAATCTTCTCCTCTCCTCCACAATAATGCTTCCTCTAACCCTAAAGTGGAGGGAAAAGCTGCTGCATCCTCGCCTCAAGACAAAATGAACCATGAAAATGAACAAATCGATTTGACGAGTCCTTTATCTACTCCTCTTATCGTCCCTGCATCTAAGGGCCAAGCTCTAGATACCAGTAAAAATGATGCTTCATCTGACAATCAAAAGAATACTTCAAAGGTACATTCGAAGCCATATAACAATAATCGCAGAAGACCATATTCCGGACAGAGAAAAAGAAAACTGGAAGTTGACGATGAAGCATTGAATAGAATTTTCCCTGATGATTAGAAGAGATCTCGAATCTGAACTCAGCTACCAAGAGCCTACTGTCAGGGAAGGCACAAAGGACAAACTCATACTAGGCATCCACATAGAAAACTATAAACTCTAGAAGCAGCTTGTTAAAGATTCCATTGTGTAAAGATACTCTATTAAAATTAATTATGGAGCTGATTATATTCCCCATGTGTCATATTTGTAAAGTGTAATGTCGTATATCTTATTCTTTGATTCATGCAAACCTGATGTGCTCGTCAAAGATATTGATATTATTTACGAGGAACTCTCTCTACTTTCAAAGCATATAATGTTCAAATTTGCAAAAGGATCTTGAATCTTAGATTTTGTGGATTTGACCAAGAACTCCATCTATTGCTTCAATTCCTTTGTCTACTGCTACGGAAGTTAGACTTTTGATTATCGTAAAGAAGGTAGCATTACTCAAGTTCTGTGATAAGCACTTTTCTTTGGATTTGGTGAAATTTCCAGACATCCAAAGATTTTATGATTCAAATCTCAAGAAGAGCAGCAGCTTTATTTGCATGGGTATATTCATAAAATCTTTCCAAATTAATCATACTTCCTATTGCACTCCATATTTGCCAATGATGTTACGAATTTCAACAGAAGAGTGGCAAGAGATTGAGAGGATGGGACCTGGCGTCCGTGAATACAAAGGAAAGAATACTCTCTTTTGGAATGGAGAGGAACTTTGGGAATATTCATATTCATATCGTGGCCGTGTTCTTGTCCATAGCAAAGATGAAAGAGATTCATGGCAAGTCATTATTGTTATGCCTGGAGTTGAAGAGATTCGTGAGAATTCTTTTGTTAGATGTTTGAATATCGAGGCAGTCATCATGGCTGACTCTATCACATGGGTTGGACATTGTGCTTTCGAGAATTGTAAGAGCCTTGTTTTCATCAAACTCTCAAGGAATCTCATATCCATTGGACAGCATGCATTCCAATTTTGCGAATCTTTGACTTCTATATTCATTCCACCATCCTGTACAGAGATTATTGATTTCGCATTTGCTAGTTGTGCAAAGTTGCGAATTTTGAGTATACCTCAGCATACACAACTTTGGCTTGGTGTCTTTTATGGAGCAGCGTTTACAACTAAATCCCCATTTGAAATCAATAATGGATACTATTCTTTGGACTCAAATGACCCTGACAGGGAGCAGGCTGAAATAGTTCCATGGATTCGTTCCATCAACAATGAAGAAAAGTATACCCTTCATCGTCTTTGCTGCTCTCATGTTCTTGAAATGAATGACATTCAAACCTTTGTAGAAAGGGAAGGTCTTCTGGCAATGACTGTTAGGAACTCGATTGGTGTCACACCTTCGGAATACCTCGAAGCAAATCCTTATCTGAAAGTCAAAGAGAAACAGATTATCAAAGACTTTATTTTGCGCAAGATGGGTGAGCTGGTGTAATAATAGAAAGTTCTTTAATAATCAATATTACGAGCATAGAATAAAAATATAAGTTCCTGTCTAATATAAAATAACAATGATCTTGAATATGTAATGTCTGAACATTTTCCAAAAACTTTGTCAGTGCTATGAATACAACCAATCCCAGACTTCTACTTCACTCCGGTACCAATGGCTCTTCCCGACATCAAACCGCCCCAAGCATTGGTATGGAATGAATCTAGCCTCGCTATAATCTATCACAAATTTAGAGTATTCTACATTACAATCAGGGCAGTCTTGTAAAATACAGCCACCTTGGTCCCAATTCAGTTAGCTGTGTTGTACTCGTCAAGGTCACATACTTCGTTTCCAAGTTTTCATTCATGCTGCATCGCAGAAACAGATTCCCAAAGATGCTGTAGACTGTAGATAACGGGAAGCGTATTTTCCATCTACCAATTTACTATAGCACTAATAATTTGCAAAATCCTGCTTTCTAAAAAGCAATACAATCGCGATAAATATTATCAGGTTTCCATTCCAGCCAATTTTAAAGAGTGTAACCTGTTCTTGAAGAATATTTCTAGAATACTTGTGCAAGCAATAGAAGCTTCACTCTGTTTCATTCCTTCTTTTCTTCTCTTGTCTATTTTCTACTCTATACATTCAATGCCGTGTCTCATATTATGCAACACTTATCACCATCTGTAGTAATCAATACCTGTCTCACTTATAAATGGTAAGTAGCGATTTCACGTAAACCTAACCAGCCACTATGTTTACTCTCATCAAAACTAATTTTGTTCCCGCACTAGTCTAGCACCCAAATAGCCAATGAAAGATGGAATGAGTGCATGCTGACCCTCAATATTTTAATCTATGAGGCAAGTTTCATACAAACACGCATTTACTCAGCAAATTCACGACACATTCAGCAATATCAAGACGACCGCAGAAGCACTAGTACTACTACCATTATTTGTTTCCACTTTTATTGGGCAAACTTCATTCGAGGCCTCTCGTTTTTTTCCCTTTTAGACTACATCCTCGTCCAAGACAGAAAGAATGGAGTTTTGTAGATGGCACAAAAGTTACTGCTGATACAAATGAGAGTATCTATCTCAACACAATTATGAGGGTGGAAAAGTGGAGTGTAAAGGCTGAGACCACGGCGGCCGATAGGATGGAGGATGGAGAAGGACGGACAAAAAAGAAGGACCAAAATTAATAAATAGCCAAATATTCAATCAACTAGCTACATACACAGATTAAGATGGGACTTAAAGATTCTGAAAACGGTAGGTTCATTCCCTCATAAGGTCAAGAAACTTTCCGCATTGGCAATTTATTATAGTGATCATTGAGTTGTTGTTGTCGTTGTTGTTATCACTACATGAAAATCTTGGAAATTGTGTAAATTTTTAGTCTCCTCGGTCTCAGATACACTTAGGCAGCTGTATTGCACTCGCCAAGGCCACATACTTCGTTTCCCGTTTTTGATTCATGTCGCATGGCAATTATTTTATACACATTCCCAAAGGTGCTGTAGAAGCATTGAGAAGATAGACTGAAAGTGTAATTTTCATCTACCTATTTAGTACTTGTATAGATTTTTCCTTCACTATTCCATACGCTTCCACATGGTGAAATCGAATCGAATCGAATCACCTCGCGCAGGCATTCTATATGCCTGTACCTCACAAGTTCATCTCTCTTCTTACCGTTACCACATGAATACTTAAATGAATGTCGTTTATACACGGTTCTCAATTCATGTGTACTCATCTCCATATACCTCGATGATGACACATTGCCTCTCATGTAACAAGTCAAAAATACCACTACTGCTTCTACCGCTACTGAGCCACATCTCGACTCGATGGGTATTATGGTGAAGTATTTCCACACTATCATAAGCATCTTCCTTTTAATCGTCAATGGGTTCACATCAAGCCTATCTATAAGAAGACATTGAACATTGATGTTTGCTACAAGTGTAAGGGGAAAGAGAATAAAGAACAAGAATTGGAGGGAGGCTCTTGTGATCCATACACAGTGCTGTAGTTGTACCGGATTCAATTGGCTATCGTGCATCTAGTATCTTTGTTTATGGGCCAGTCAGAGAGATGGTCAAGAGCAATTTGAATAAAGCCTTGAAGGATGAAACTAAACAGATGCCTCCATTTCCAAGTCCAATCTGTGCTCGGCAACCATACGGAAAAGAAATTGTTGCAATGCATCAATTCTTCGATACTCTGTTACAAGATGCGACCTACAACAAGTGTTTCTTGTATGTAGTCGAAAAGACTGGTATTTTCACCAATGAATTCCTATCCAAATCTGATGCTTGGTTTCATCTCAACCGCAATGAAGAACGGACAATCAACTGTTCATCTTTGAAATTTTACGTACTATACTAATGTGAAGTTTGTTCAAAGAAACGTTGCTGTAGAAATCCGAGCACAGAGAAGTCAAGTGTCACCTTCGACCACATAGAAATAAAATCTATTTATTTTTTGTTGCCATAAAATGTATAATGTATGTAACAGCTTTACAATACAGTTCATCCCAGTCCAATTCAATAGCTTCGAATTTTATGAGCAAAGGAATTTCCCAACATCAAGCCTTTAACCTCGACTTTTTCATTTTTCCCAACATTCAAGACTTGACTAACTTGCTCTCTTTGTTAGAGTGCTTCATACATCGATAGATTCTACTTCTTCTATTCTTATTATTTTTAAACAGCATTTACATTACCTACTACTTTACATTAGAGTTTGGATACAAATAGGTATACGCTTTGTATTTTGCTCGGATAGGAAGAATTTCTTTTTAGTATACAACGAAAGTTTAAGTACAAACTCCATATAAATAACTCTTCGTTCTGGATATTTCTACAATGCATGATGTCACAAAGAACCTTATATATTTCAGCATCCCTTCTAATCATCCTGTTCCATGAATGAGTGTTGTAAAGGTGAGGATATCAAAATCAAATACCGAACATAACTGCTAATGCTTGGAACTACTTACATAGCTCTGTTCATTACTCTCATTATCAAATTCATCTGCAGACCTTCTCATGGTTTCAATGTTTGCTGATCTAATGCTTCTTACATCTGGATTTATCTGCTTTTGGTGCAATTCATCATTGTTTGGATAAGGCTCGACAACAACTGGTTTTGGAGGTAGAGGAATAAGGTCCTTTTCAAGTTGCTGAATAGTGATGTTGATTCCACTAAAACAACGCGGATATAGTTCCTCCATTAGCTTTCGATTTTTAAGATCGGTCGAAGACACTAAGTATTCAATATAGAAATGTTGGTCGAGTTCCTCCATAACCTTTTGACTTTTAAGATCTGTTGAAGACACTAAGTATTCAACATAGAATGACATCTCTCGAAAAGTGTTGGCATCTACATGCATCTGAAAACTGTTCTTGATGCGTTCCAATACCGCAATTTTTGTTTCCTTTGACAACGAATGGTATTGATATGCCAATGCACAATGAAGTCTCTTTTTGAAAACCAGTTGCTGCATGTGAGAGAATTTGAGTGCAACGTCTTGAGATTTAAAGAGGTGTAGTTCATTTTGAGAAAATATTGCATCATGAATTTTCCTAGTTGAATACGAGTAAATGTTTTGTTGGAAACCACCACGCTGCAGACTTCCCCATAAGGTACCAAGAGCTTGCATTAGTTCTTCCAGAAGCTCTTGAATGAATCCAACTTCAATCACTTCTTGAGAATTGGCAAATATCAACGCAAGGTTAAGCGAAATCACGCGGAGCATAAGGAACCGACAATACATAGATCCTTTATTTGGCAGGTGCTCTTTCTCGGGGAGCTGCTTCCAAAGCATGGTTATGTGAGCAAACCTCTGATTCCGTTTTTCTTTAGCATCGATCTCCCCAGGATTTGAAATGCATTCATGCAATTCCATGTTGAAAATCTTCCAATCCATTATGTCGGATGGGGAAAGTTTCAGAGAAACCATTGATGAGCAACTTGCTTTTGGAAGGTACACTGAAAGAAATAATACAGTTGGTACTCCCTGGAGATTCTGTATAAAACGATTCAACTGGCGGGTGGATGGCTTTACAATGGCGCCAACAATATAAGATTGATTTCTGAAATTTCTCAAATATTGCTAAATTTCAATAAATTTAGCTCCTTCGTGCGTTTTGGACTGTGCATTCATTCAAAATGAAATTGTTTTCAAAATGCACATGAAGTCATAAGAGAATTTAGGTGGAATGACGTCTTGAAAAGACTTATCAGGAACTTTCTGTGTATCTTTGCCAATGACTATAGCCATCATGGACAATTTCAATTTCTTTTAGTCCCATATTAGGCTTGTTTAGCCGTTTCGGCGAAGAGTGTTCGCAACCAACAAAATATGTGCAAGCAGATCAAACCACCCATGCATGATACAAGAGTACAACCACAACACCTTTGATGCATCAACATGAAAGAGTGCAATCAAAAGAGAAATATGTCAAAGATTTACAAAAGTATAGAGAAAAGGGTGAAAGAGTGGAAGAAAAGTCTTGCATGGGAAGCAGCAGTCCAATCGTTATGAGACACAAGTGAATTGCAAATAAGCGAAACAGGAAGCAAGCATCAAAAGTTTGAAAACATGAAGGAGAGGGAAGACCTCAGGACCACTCCCACTCCATATTCATATATATGGTTCTGCCGTAGGCCAGTTGAAAATGACGGAAGGTGAAATAGTGGATGTAGGCACCTGACCAACCGACGTGCTCATAACAAACTGGATACCCCCATTCAGGTCTCGTGGTCTCGTTGTGAACAGGATACCATGATCATGTATTTGTATAGACTTATATCATGGATGAATAAAGTCAATATGAGGGAAACTTGATCTTGCAAAAGAATCTAAACAGGTACTAACTGACAAGCAAAAGAAGATCATTAAACGTCAAAAGACAAAGCTAAAACCAACATTGGAACTTTAGCACAAACTTCTAATCTCAGAGTTATCATTACTCTTGGTAAATTGTAGGAACATATGGTGAAGAACTAATAAATCTGAAGGAGGAGTCAAAGGCATAAATCTTGTTTAAAACCTTGACCTTAAGAAAATGAAAAATATTGTTTCAGCTCAAGTATTTGAAAAAAGAGTGAAGAAAGGCTTTGTATGAAAACATGGTGAGGTCGTTATGTCTATAGCTTCGATGGCGCTCGCTGCTGCCAAACCATAGCACAAGCAAATAAGGGAATGTCAGACATCAGATCTTTTCGAAGAAGGAAGGCTCCAATACCATGTTCAAATCTTAAGTTATCCATAGTACAAGCGTCAATCCTATGAATGAGATAGAAGAAGAAGTAGCTCAGGATGTAGTAAAGGCTTGGGTGGGCTTTGATTCTTGTGCAAGAGAGAGTGAAGAAAGGCTTTGTATGAAAACATGGTGAGGTCGTTATGTCTATAGCTTCGATGGCGCTCGCTGCTTTTTCAAAGCATTTAATTGTGACTTTGCTTGATGAAGTTGACGTGTATATTTTGTTGACCGAAACGCCTGCCCCCATTCAAAGCTGTACCTAGACCAGAAAATTCTGGTGAGATAGCAGGAATTGAGTACATCAGGAGAATAAACCAGCTTATCTGGGATTTCAACAATGGCGAAGAATGTGCTCTTCATCGTTTTTGTGCTTCGTATGACCTGCAAGAAGCAACCATTTATCAATCTTTCAAGGATGCTGCTAACAAGAAAGATTTCTTGCAAGACTTCTACCACAAGCAGAATGCTATTGGCGTGACTCCAGCTCAATATCTTGAGGCTAATCCATGCAGCAATGCTGTTGTAGTTGAGCTAGCAACTTTTTGTAGAAGATATGTTCTAGAGATGATGGACGAAGTCTAGGTTCTTACTTGACTGTCGTTGTTTCTTTGTTACTTCTATTATCCAACAAGTTTTGATGAAAATAAACATATAATGGTAAAGTTGATTTGCTTCAGTTGCGGTTTGAGAGTACAACCGTAACCTGCCTCTACATTCATCTGCTACCTGATCAGACATACAATTCCGATTAATTTAATGAATTATGATGTGGTATGCAATTCCCTCCCTTTATCTAGCCAACAAATTCTTTTCAACTCACTATCATCTCATCACACCACATTATCTCCAATAAAGAATATAAAAGAGGAATGAAAAACATCCACAAAGGTTGAACTCCGAAAGGGTTTAACCCAGGAAGTTGTGTGAAACTATGATCATCTACCCACTTCCTTCGTAAATCATCATGAATGAAGTTTTCTAAAGGGGTATCCTAGAAGAAACCGCGCATTTTTTTTGTGAAACCAAGCTCCATAAATTTTCCATATTTACTTCTGTCTACAAGTTACACAATCCTTGACTATGATTCAACTATAGTGTCTTTCAACCCCCATTGCCGTTGTTGTTGTCTCAAATAAACAGGCAAACCTATGCGCCTATCATGTCTTTACAACGTATCCTAAATGCCATTATCTCCCCCCAGCTATACCTATGAGCTTCAACGATTAATAATTTCCTGGATAATCCTATCAATGTAAGAAACCAGCTGAAATCTAATGTGGCAAAAGTCAAGAATACTATATCTACTTTCCAGTGGTCGCAAGAAAACCACAACTGCAAAAGCTTGCCCTTTAGAATAACCTTCACATTTCTAGGTGATTTTCGCCTCCAAGCAAAGTAGAATGTAGATCTCCACACAAGTTAAACTTCAAAGTCTTTCTTTTCAGTGTCGAACTCCTCATTTATCAATAGCATCGTAGCACGTAGAAAATTTAGACGGGATATCCCAATGCTGTGTGAACAAGGTGGAGGCTATATTTATGGCCTATTTTGAAATGTCAATGACATCATTGTTTTGGCGCGAAAATGTCACATTTCTCTTTGACGTCTTCACTTTTTCGAATATTTTCCTCTCTCATGTGCCAACTACTTTCACATGCATTTCACTCTCTAAGAGGTATCGCACAAGCTCTAAGCTATGCCCATCAACAACTTCATAGGAGCTATATTTGTTCCATGGACAATCCACACTTCTTAGGTATTTTACACATTCTAAGTTGTCACTTGAAACAGCGTCCTTCATTGTTTTGGCTGTGAACACACATCCCAACGACTTGAGATACTTCAGCATATCTACGTTTCCTGTCTCTGCTGCAACATCAGGGTATACATTTGATCTCAGCATGTTCTCATGAATCACTAGATTCCTGCCATGAAGGTACTTCTCTTCATTTCGAATAGCCCATTGCAACACAGTCATATTTCCAAGCTTAATAGAGTGAAGGATAAGTTTGTGATAGGCCTCTCCAATAGCTTTAGTATCACACATCATTTCTTGTAGAAACATTTGAGCAAGAGACACGGATGCTGCAGCATTCTTGATGTATGTTACCTTTGCAGGAAAGCACTGTTCATATACTTCTTTGAAGTGTTTTGAGACAGGGGCAATCATATCGTATGATCCGTCACCAATATAAGTCAAAAAGATATGTTTCAATAACTCATCGGGTAAACCTTCTATAGTAGGTAGTTTTTGTGCTGTATGCGAGTTAGTCTTTGCAATAATAGTTGTTGTGCTTTCTTGCGCTTCGGAGTTGTCAGTCCTTGTCCTCTTTTTAGGGCGAAGAATGACATCCCTCATGTATCCAAAAATAGTATCAACCACCCTTTTCATTGCTTTTGAGTCAGTTCTCTTTCGATATGATGATGATGTGATGATTGCAATCGTTATAAGCACCGAAGGAGTTTTTTTAATTAAGGGAATAAACAATATTATTTAGTGCTCCACGGTATTCGTATCCTCCTATCATCGTGGTGCTTGTTGATTTTTCCTCTTTTATTGAAATGGCTTCAAACAAAGGGCGGGAAAAGAGCCTTTTCAAAAGAATCTTCCAGTTGTGAATTTGATTCACATTGCTGTGTGATTGCTGCCTGGGATGGGTATCTAGATATTTTGAACTATCTATTAGATGCAAACCTGCCTTGTACACGCGAAGAGATATTTGAGAGTGCAGCTCAAGGTGGACAGCTTCAATGCCTAAAGTTGTTTCATAAAAATTGGAACCCTTGGCCCAGAAATGCAGAAGTCTATTATGATGCTATATTCGAAACTTTGACTAAAAACCGATTAGATTGCTTGCAATATCTTTGTGACATCGGCGCCCCTTTGGATACAGAAAACTTCTGTCCAATTGCAGCAAAATTCGGGTCTTTGGATTGTATCCGATATTTTCACCAGAAGAGATACCCATGGGATAAAGTGAGTTGTGAACAAGCTGCTGGTAATGGTCACCTGCACTGTTTGGTTTACCTCTGTAATAATGGCTGTCCTTGGTCACCCCAATGTATAGTTGAGGCTGTAAAATTCAACCGTGTTGATATCCTAAGATACCTCCATCTACATGGATGTTACTGGGAAAATTTACAAATGCATTGTCGCAATGCAATCGAACATGGATCTATTGACTGCCTCAAGTATCTGCACGAGGATGCTAACTGTGCTCTGGACAATACTGGCTTCTGTACCATAGCTGCTAGGAGAGGCAATGTAGAAATATTGACCTATCTTCGTGAAAACGGATGTGAATGGAATCAACGCGAATGCTGTAGAGTTGCCATTGAAGAAAACCATTTCAAATGCTTGAAATTTCTCATCGAGAATGGATGCTCTATGGATGTCCATGCTGAGGAATGTTTTCGAATGGCAGTACGAGTCGGATCAGTTGAATGTTTTCAATACTTTCACGACAAAAAGTTTTCATGGAATGCAAGGTACTGTACTAGTGCATCTGTATCAAGATGGTGCGATTTGGATTGCCTCAAGTATCTTTTGGAGAATGGATTCAAGTTAGACTTAGACGAAGCAGATTATCTTGGCATCGTTGCAAGATGTCAAGATGCTGCTTATCATGAAAAAAACTGCTATCTTGATAGATATTATTGTTATGGTGAAGGTATGATTGGAGCTTGGAAAGTCTTTAACAAACGTGATGAGGTTGGAGCCAAAGTAAAAGCGATTCTTCCTATGATTGCCAAAACGATACCATGAAAAGATGAGCACTTTTTAGGAGCTTGTTTATAAAAATAACAATACTCTTTTCATTAAATAGATACTACACCTGTTTCCGTTCTGTGCCAGTCTACTAGCTGGAGTCGTTGCAACAATCATTGCGCACGTATTTATTTCTTGTGAAAAATATCACGAACCTTATTTCTACTTTTATGGACATGGACAATCCAATATAAAAGTTTACAGTAGCATGGTGAGATAGCAAAAATTGAGTACAAATGGCAAATTGACCATCTATTCAAGAGCATCAACAATGGTGAAGAATATGCTCTCCCTCAACTTTGTGCAAGGATGCCGCTATTGGCGTGACTCCAGCTCAATATCTCGAGGCCAATCCATTCAGCAATGTTGATATTGTTGACCTAGATGAGCTCAGTTTTTGTAGAAGATACGTTCAAGAGATGATGGGAGAAGTCTAGGTTTTTGTTTGGTTGTCTTTGGTACTTCAACCTCTGTTGGGCATTCATTGATGAAACTAAATATATACCATAATAATTGTAAAGTCGATAATACCTTAATTTGTTCCAATTCCAAGAATATAAATTCTAGTGCTTCTGGATTTATTTACTTCTTACTTCATCAAGAGGAATAAGTCATTCACTACAATGGTAGATCACTTAAGCAGGTGTCTTAGCATCATAATTTCAAACAGTTGGTAAGCATAAAGTTCTAGAAAAGAGTTTCTACTTCTTTTGTCGACATCAGTATATATCAACATAAGACCAATATCTATCTGTAAATGCTCAAACAGGAGAAAGTGGATTCTCTCCTCTTTTGAAGCACATTCGTCATCCAACTCAGTGTTTCTAATTCAGTATTATACTTGCACATTTCTAATGAAACAAAGAGCATCATTATAATTCCATCCCTTTGTAATGATATCTGGGTCAAAGATAGATAGCACATTTTTGTATCCTAATCCAATCTTCTCCTCAAGTTGTCGAGTTATAGTTTCATTGCCAAACAAGTCATGCTTCTCCCCAACAAGCAATCTTGAAATATTATCAAAGTATCGAAGCTGCTCTGAAATGTGCAAGAACCATCCTCTTTGACGCACAGACATTAACTGGCTAAGTGAATATCCTTCCCTCTTTGAATAATCTTCCGACAAATTCTTCTTGCTTGATCATTTTGGTGTGCGGAAAAAGATAACTTGCATGGAGAGGATCAATGTCTCCCTTTTTAGATCCATTCAAACTAGTACGTGAACTCTATTTGAAACCTCCTAAATGATAATATTCAATCTCCATCTCTTTCCTCTACGTGTTTCCAGATCTAATATTCTCACTGAAGAAGTTAATTGCTGATTGATACCTCAGTAACCTACAGCAAAAGTCCGAACCTGTTGAATTGTATTATCTGCAGACCAAGGTATGTGCGAGAAGTAGCATCTATTCACCGCGACATTTCTCACTAAGTTTTGATTGTTAGGAGCACAAGAACAGTAACAAGCATTCTTTCTACTGATTTCCTTCGAAATGAAAGCTTGATCCATTTTATAGCATTATTACAACACTCATTGATGCCTGTATCAAAAATGCATGTTCTCCCCCAATGGTTTGAATACTAGAACAAGAGTTCTCGTGTAAGTTGAGTGAAGAAATTGCTCTGACAAAACGCCTTTTGATGAATTCTTGAAATCTGTCCTAGACAAATAAGGACTATGTAGAATTTGGAATGCATGTCGGGAGCAAGATCTTGATATCAAAATCACTTGCTTTGCCATTCTTTTTACAATTTACTCCCGATCCCTACATTGACAAGCGGAAACTTTGCAAATATTCAAACTGTGACTTTGGCTGAATCTGAAATTTAACAAAAAGCAAGTGCCATTGATTTGAAAGGCAGTCTCCATCATTCAATTAGTTCGAAAATATTGCCGATCTGATATGTTTCGGAAAGAAATTTCTTGATTTAGTATAAAATCCTCTTAAATCACACAAGAGCATCACTCAAACCGAGTCTATTCGATGATTTTATTTCAGGTGAAGGTAAAGGAGAGGCAGCGCTTCTCTGGCTTCTTATGGCAAAATATCTGAAGAGGGCTGACATGTGAAAGTCTGAATGAAAATTTCTAGTTTTGGAAATTTCATCTCCTTTTTTTGACTCGACTACAAGTCACATGCTGTGCCCCGACCTAACCTTCCGATGCGTTAATGATGATGACTAGATGATGACTAGCAAAGTTTTACTGCCATACAAATATTGTTGTTGTTTCGTTGTGTTGTTTTGATGTTTGTTTGTTGTCTTTTTCTTACTTTCAGTGGCTGGGAGCGGCGCCGCTCCTCTTCGTCCCCTAATGCTAGCTAATTGAGCTCTTAGATAGCTAGCTTCAATACACGTAAGTACTCGTAGTATTTCGGAGAAATAGTTTTTGGAATTGTCGCAATAAAAACTCATTTCAATTTGTCAAAAATGTTCTATTGTGGCAAGTTGAATCTATAAGAGGAAGTGAGAAAAAGAAAAGCAATAGTGTGAGAAAGAGAAAAGCGTATGGGCAAATGCACAAGCAGTGTGTATGATGAACAGCTGTAATTTTACTACTTGTTTTATTGGCAGTCAATCATACAAAACAAGTACGTACCTTTATTCGGAGAAATACCGTAGAAAGGAATTGTCGCAATAAAATCTCATTTCATATTGTCAAAAATACTCGCGTTCTTTTGGAGCTACGGAGTGGCAAGTTGAATCTATATGAAAAAGAGCGAAAAAGAAATGCTATAGGGGCTGCTCACTAAACTCTAAATGGCAATGTACAAGTAGTGTGTACGATAAACAGCTGTATTTTTATTACATAATAGCATCTTACCAAAAAGGAGTATCACTACTCCTTTCCCTTAAATTTCGTTGAAACAAAATACCAAAACTCTCAATTGTTTGTTTTATTGGCAGTCAACCACTTCAAGTTACTGATCCTTGTGGTTGAAAGGATGAAACTCTTTGTGCACGTAGCATGTATCACAAAAGTCATATTTCGATGTTGCTGGCATACGCATTCTTCTATCATACATGCAGTTCATCATTCATGAAAGCTTTAACTTTCACTTCCTTCACTACTTACCAAACTGAATCTGTTGATATTAACTAGCATTAGCAATTCAATTGTAAAGCATTCACTTCTCAAATTCGAAAAAGATTTGATTCCAAAGCTTGGAAGAAAATTGAAACGAGCAACAGTCCATCAAAACAAAAAAAACATGAAATATTCTTCAAGGTACAAGTACACTGATTTTATTTTATTAGGAATATTTTTACAGTTTCTTTGGGACGTGGAAGCAATAAAAGAAACGAGAATATGAGTTCGACATCTCTCAGAGGAAGTTGCGGTATCATGGTGAGTGTTTATACAGTTTCTTGAAGCATCAATAGATCATCGAAACAACACTGGTACATGAAATGCTCGAGTAGGTTTCTCTACACATCTTCGATATGAGTCTCTTTCAACTCCGAATGCAAACGCAAAAGACCTTCGGAGATCTTGTTATGATCGAGAAATTTACCGAAAAATTTTCTTTTGAAGATACCAGTTGCATTGACAGCACTCCAGAAGCAATCTCGGAACTTTTCATCAGTATATAGTCTCTTGTAAATAGATGTCATTGCAGCAGCGCACTTGTATGAAGTCATATCGAGGCCCTGTGGGAAGGAGTTCAGCAACTCCTCGTCTTCTTTACAGAACTGAGGCCACTTGATCTTGACAATTTTGTTGACCATGCTTTTGGAACATACAATATTGATCAACATCAAAACGTTACAAGTATTGCTGAGACTATGATATGATGATATGTATGTTTTCCATCACATCGTGTTGCTGCAGATCTTCTTGCTAGGTATGCTCTGCTTTGTGCTTCGCGCTCTGATTTTTAAACTGAAAGAAGGGCGGGAACTGTTCCATCTTAGACAAGTCGTATTCAATCTTAGCTAGAAGTAACAGAAGAAGAGTGGGAGTGATTTATGTGTGAGAGGGATGAATGCCTATGAAAGTTCTTTCAAAAGTGTAAGACATGAGATAAGAATCAAATCGAATCGAATCGAATCGAATCGAATCGAATCGAATCATCTTTTGATATCTACTATCTTGACATGGATAGGTCCTTTTACGTCATTGTAGTACAAGGAACATGTCCAGACACATCATCTTTCATCATCCATCTTCGCAAATCACTTTACGACGGGAGAGTGTATTTTATTCATAAAATCTTTCGAAATAAATCACTCCTTCAATTACAATTCATAGTGTTCAATGAAGTTACAAATTTCAACAGAAGAGTGGCAAGAGATTGAAAGGATGGGACCTGGCGTCCGTGAATACAAGGGATTGAAAACTCTCTTTTACAACGGAGAGCGACTTTGGGACGGAATTAATGATGTCTGTCTCGTCCATAGCAAAGAAGAAAGAGATTCATGGCAAGCCATAATTGTTCTTCCCGGAGTTGAAGTGATTCCTTCCTCTACTTTCACTGAATGCAAGAATGTCAAGACCGTCATTATGACCGATTCTATCAACATGGTTGGACATTGTGCTTTCGAGAAATGCAAGAGCCTTGTTTTCATCAAATTCTCAAGAAACCTCGGATGCATTGGATGGAGTGCATTCAAGCTTTGTATTTCACTGAAATCGATCTTCATTCCGTCATCCTGTAGAGAGATTATTGATTTCGCATTTGCTAGTTGCATAAAGTTACGAATTTTGAGTATACCTCAGCATACACAACTTGCAGTCGGTGTCTTTCATGGAGCAGCTTTTACTACAAAGTCTCCATTTGAAATTGATAGCAACGGATTTTATGATTTATTCATCGATGGTTCAATGAAAGAATGGATTCGTTCCATCAACAATGAAGAAAAGTATACCCTTCATCGTCTTTGCTGCTCTCATGTTCTTGAAATGAATGACATTCAAACCTTTGTAGAAAGGGAAGGTCTTCGGACTATGACGGTAAAGAACTCGATTGGTGTCACACCTTCGGAATACCTCGAAGCAAATCCTTATCTGAAAGTCAAAGTGAAACAGATTATCAATTACTTTATTTTGCGCAAGATGGGTGAGCTGGTGTAATAATAGAAAGTTCTTCAATAATCACTATTACATAGAATAAAAATATAAGTTCCTGTCTATTATTAAAATAACAATGATCTCGAATATGTAATGTCTGAACATTTTACAAAAACTTTGTCGGTGCTATGAATACAACCAATCCCCGACTTCTACTTCACTCCGGTACCAATGGCTCTTTTCGACATCAAACCTTTAGCGTCAAGCATTGGTATGGAATGAATCTAGCCTCGCTATAATCTATCACAGATTCAGAGTATTCTACATTACAATCAGGGCAGTCTTGTAAAATACAGCCACCTTGGTCCCAATTCAGTTAGCTGTGTTGTACTCGTCAAGGCAACATACTTTGTTCTCCAGTTTTAAGCGGAGATAAGCTAGCTACTGAAGGAGAGCAGAGTGAGCCCATAGTGGTTCTTATCTATTCTATAATCATTAGTTTTAGAGGTAAGGTAGTTTTAGTCAAGAATGTTAATGATAGTATTCGAACAGAAAGGTCTAAGGGTAAATCACATCCATGCTACAGAAAAACTTATATACTACTATGTTTCTTCGTTACTTCGTTATTGGTATGAGCTGTGTCTCACTGAAACGTATTCAATACATTCAATCATAAACTTTTTTAACATCTGAGCAGCCTAAATGCAAAGATGTAGCAATGTTCAAGGTTCAATTCTTGGTTTTGGAGTATTGCAAATCAAACTTCGCAAACTGCCACTGAAAACTTGGTGGTTTGAACATAAGAAGTGCTGCCATCATGTTACTTTGACTTGCGCTCACCAAATTTTCCGGTTTCAAAAACATCAAGGGCCCATCTTCCTCAAAGCGAACAGCTACTCGACCTTCTTCGTTCAGGGAATCTCCTTCTACAAGTGCTGGGTGGTGGTTAAGAAGCTGCCCCTGCGGAGTAATGAGGTCTTTTGCAAAGACCCACTCACCGTCATGAAATGGAGATATTTTTTGTTCATATTCGCTGATTGTTCGAGTAAGGATTGAAGACCAATTGATCCTTAGGAAATATTGCTCATAACGCTCACGAAGTTGCAAACAGTTCTCAAACAAAACCAAAATAAACTGGTGTGAATCAGTTGCATTGGCGAAATCTTGATTACATCTCTGTTCTAATGCAATATCCATACAACTGTAGAAACCTTTATGAATTCTACCTGTGTGAAGAAGGATATTAAAGAATTCCACTTTATAAAGAAGAGAACAATTAAACACTCGATCATCTTCATCTTCATCTTCTGTATTCAAATAGATCATATTGAATGTAAGTGTCTTCAATAATTTCCATATTGCCATAAATTTTTTGTGATTCAATACCCAATTAGCAGTAAATGCTGCTGGTCCAGTGTGCATAGTGTCGACGAATAATGAGATAATACCACTGAGAACTATATGGTCTTGAGGTCTAATTGTGTTTCCCCAGATAACATGAATGAAGCATTCTACTCCTTGTTCGAGAAGTCGGGAAGCCTTTACCTTGTCCTTGTTCTGATCCATTTCAATTATGCCTTGACTAAGAAACCAATGAGGGTTCTGGGGATTCTTAAGGACCCCTTTTCTACAAATCCTTGAGGCGGTGTTATATTTACGGCTCTTCATGGCTACATGTAATTTCCCTATTTTGGAAGTCTCATTGCTTCCTCTTGCAAATTGAAGTCGTCTTGAAGTAGCCTCCAAACTACGTTCCTCACTCTCCTTACTGAAGCGAACATGCTTAGTTTTGTGATCTTTCCAGTCAGCTTTGAAACATTCTTGGCAACAATATGGATATGGATCCATGTTCAGTTTTTTACATATTGGACAGACTTTGAACTCGCAGTCTGGATTCTCTTCCTTGCCGCATCTACTGCATGTTACTTTGAAGCATTCCATGATATTTGTTTTTATATGTATTGCCTTTTTGCTGGATCTGCAGTTAAATGTATTTGGATTATGTTCCATCAAGCAAATTTCTATGATATTTCAAGTCCTCGTATTTTTTCCAAAAAGTGGGCGGGCTTTTTCATTCTTGCTGTGAATCGCCTGTGTCTCTGAATTTTCAGTCTTGGCCACCTTTTTGTCATACAAATTAGAGCGCGCGAAGCACAGCAAGGAGCACTGTTCATTCACTTCTTTCAAAAAATCAAAAGCTTCCTCTTCATATAGCACTTAATATGGCTCCTTCTACTTCTAGTACAATCACGTTTAACGTGGGTGGCACAATTTACAAAGCATCCAAGACCCTCCTTGAGAAGTTCCCAGGATCCCTACTTGAACGCTGTGCATCCAAAACTTGGAATGAAGGAGGTGATGAAGTGTTCATTGAAGGTGATGGAACTAGATTTCGCCAGGTCTTGGACTACATGCGTCATGGTAAGGTAACTCTTCCAAGAGGTGAGAGTACTGCTTCATTCTTGACCGAGTTGAAATACTATGGCATCGAATACGACAAGGATATGATTATCAACAGTGATTATTTCTATTTACCAAACATCAAGAAAGTTGCTGACTCCATCACTGAAGCAAACCAACAAAAGAAGCTCGAATTCCTTGTGTCTACTATTGCTACAGACGCTATGAAAAAAACAGGCATTCATATTCTTGGAAATAATCATGGTGATGAAAAAGCTGCATATACAATCACTTATGATATTAAAAATGTAACTAGTGATGATCAGTATGAATGTATGGAAGAAGGTTATATTGCAAAATTGTTACATCAAAATTATGATCAAGTTCAAATGACTCGTATCATCAAAAGGGTCAATGATATCATTGCGAGAGCAGGTCTCAAAGTTATAGACATTGAAGGAGATCATTATGATTGCTGTGAAGTGAAATTCACTGTAAAGATCATATTTCGTTGAATTTAATTATTTTTTCAAGAAGAATGCTTTGAAAATGTCGCTGACAAACAAGCTTTTCTAATTATAAATTATTGCTTAGACTTTTTCTTTTTACTCTTTCTTTTCTCCCCTGATTTCCGTTTTTGCTTTTACTAGATTCAACAGATTTACTAGGTTTCTGCATAGCTGCATTATTCTATTCTATATAAGATGTTTTATATTGAGAATTCTTACCCTGGCACATAGGGAATCTTCAATGCGCACTCACCGGACATCATTGGGCGTAGCCGTTAAAAAACAGTAATCATTTCATGACGTCACAAAGACATCACACCAAATTTGATGGTAGAATAGCTAATTACCTCAAAACAAACTGAGGAGGTTTTAGAGAGACTGTTTACGTAAGTAGTTATTGTTGTTTGTTGTAATATCGGTACAAGTATTGCCAACAATGTTCAGCAACCTCCGAGTAATATGAGCATGAAATTATCAACCATTAAATCCACACCTCAACATTACGACTGTTTTCATCATTTAGAAGAAGTTCGAGAATTCTCTTATCTTTTTCACCTCGTGTATGAATATACACAGTAAGTCCACACTCTATCTGATCCTTTCCAAAGAAGTTCTTGTTCATTAAACATTCTTCCATGACTTCGAAGCTCTCTTTATGATCAAAAAGGCTTCAAGAAGGATACAACATTGTACAGGACGAGATTCGTGTCTCAAAGGTACAAAGTCTAGTAGGCACTTGAAAGTATCTAAGCTCTCACGTTTCAGAGCAGAAATAAGAATAGTAGCTAACCAGGTGAAGACCACGCCTTGCTGTTTCAAGTACATGATCATGCTGGGAGTACAAGCAGAAGCAATGCTTCCAGCCAGCCCAGAGTTTTCTTTGATTAGATTTAGAAAGGAGGGTTCTTCGATGATACTCTCCATCATTTTTGTCAACACACTTACTTGACTGATCAGATCCAGAAAAGAGGGATCTTTGATGATACTCTCCATCTTTCTTCTCAAATGAAAGAAACTTATACAAATTAATGCGGAAGTACTAATTGAATTAGGAGAGACGACACTTTTCCACATACAAGAATATGTCATGATACATCACGTTGAGTCGTGCTTCCGTTTCAAGCGAAAATGTCTACTCTCATCAAAGTAGAAATGAAACCAGCAAGTAGTAGTTAGTAACACATTGAAGTCCTTTTGTTTCAAAGATTATTCAAAGATGGAGATTGTAGCAGGACAACAAATCAAACTCCGGTGGGAAAATAAAACTATTGTACTTAGAAACAATGAACGTGTTGTCAAGCCATTAAAAACTTATTACTTTGAAGGTGAGGTACAGCATGTTGTAAATGAAAACAATCATCATCGTGGATTCATGATTATGGAGAACAAAAGCAACATTACAGATAAATTCACTTCAAAAGATTACACCAACAATGACTGGATGGCCTATCAGGTGTGGGGAAACATTGGTGAACTATATGTTGAAAATGAAGAAGGAGAATGGCTCCCGTTGCTTTGGGAATACCTAAGGCCTTCTGGACCGTTACAAGAACATAGATTGCACCAACAGGATTTTGAGCATGAAAGGGATGCATTTGATGAAAATCTTGATAGAAAGGATGCCAAAATGGAGGATTTGCGGGCAACAACTCTTGCATTCGTAGCTCGCATTAATAATACTCAAAACGACCAGCTCAGTGATAGTGAGGATGATGCCAGTAGCAGTAATGCTGTATTGGACAGATATTTCAGCAGAACAGAACAAACTATGAATGCAGCTCGTGAAAAAGGTAATTCTGAAGAGAATGATCTCAGTAATTTAGAGGATGATCAAGGCGGAAACGGGCAGGCTATTCAGGAGACAGTGTTTGAGATTGGAGGTCACAACAACAGCAATATCCAAAACGACGATTTTAGCGATCTCGAGGATGACAGCAGCGTCAATTCTAAGAGTCTTGGAGTTCTGTTCGAAAACAGGCAAGTTATTCAGGCAAGGTTTGCAAACCTAGATCGCAACAACAATGCTCAAGGACACGAGCACAGCGCTATCGAGGACGACGACAACAGCAGCAATTCTGAATTTCAGAGACAATATAATAGAAACAGACAAGCTTGGGCAGCAGGTGTTAAACGCCGAAGTCGTATCAACAAGAATACTGAAGATGACGAGCATAGAACTATTGAAAAACAACTACTTGCAGACGTCGCCAAAGCGATCGAGACGAACGAGACAAGAGGATGATCATTATTTCAACAAGAGAGGGTTTGACAATAACGAGACAAGAGGACACTCGCAATAATTATGTAACAAATTGCTTTTGTTTTTAGATTTTGATAAAATACTATAAAGCTGTTGTAATTGTTATATTTCTAGACTTGAATTACATCACTCCATTCTTGTGTCTACAATAATCCCGAGTCCAAAATGAGCCCTATTTTGGATCTCCTCGGACTCTATTCTCTTCTATATGTGTGACTTCAAATTCAAATAGACTTTCACATATGTATCTTCTCATGTTCAAACTCCTTTACCCGAGCTCTCCGTTAAGAATGTGAGTCTTCTGAGGAGTAACACTAGAATGATTGAATCATTCCAAACAAACATCATTAAATGCATCACGTTTGAATGTTCCCAGTTTATGAACTAAAAAGAGTAAGGGTAGAATTCTGAGAAGCTAACCATATGTATCTTCCAATACGATATCTCAAACATTTGATATGAATTGATGGAGTTGGGAGGGAGTGGGCCTTCCGACGAATGCTGTTGCTGCTGGCTGCTGGTAGCTAGCTAGTGAATTGATGTTAGCTGTTGTTGCTGGTGATCCCCGGTTAAAGAACAGACGATCCCTACCTCTTTCCACAGCATGGTCGTATTGCAATAAAACTAGCGACTTACTTCTTCAAAGAGTTCAAAGAAGCCATACACAACCACTAATGGTTGGTTCTCTAAAAGCAAATCTGTGTGAGAGAGAGTGATGATGCGATGGATGGTTTTTGTGGTGTTCGCATTTTGTAACGGTCTGAATAACAGCGTATTTATTCTCACAAAATAAAAATAATTAAAAGTCTCCTTTTGCACCAATAGTATGTACATCAATACACATTTAGTAAGCAATAATCATTAATGTATTCATAATTCTACCGTATAAACTTAGTGTCAACAGATAAACAGTGAATGTAACACATAATTGACAATAGGCTATAGAGTCATTGGCAATTTCAAATCCTTTTGGTTATTCTTCGACTTCAACAAACTTACATAGTCGAACAATTAATGTGAAATTGCATCATATGCATAAAGTAACCAACAAATTATGTGATCTGTATGTATTGAAAAATGGAAAATCATTTTTTACAACAGAACTCTTCCTTTCATGTAACTTTCAACATATCATAGACCATCTACGCTATTAGCATATGATTTCTTTTTTCAAAGACATGATACATAGCAATTCCAGACAAATACAGGATTCAATACAATTTACAAGCTTTTTCTACAAATACAGGGCAATGTGGTAACCAAATTCATGTTCAGATACAGACAAAATTGAACGAAAAGTGGCAATCTCATTTGCAAATATTTTCATAGAAATAGAAATGCAAGCACTGAAGGCTATGAATCAAATCTCGGCCATGAGTACTCCAAATGAATGAGCTCATATTTTTATTGAAAAATGTGAAGTATAACGAAACAGTTATTTTTATACCGTACTTACTGACCTTTCTGATTCATTGAGACTGAAATTATCTGACAAGCATGGACTGGTCCACTTCCACAAGTCGTCGTTATACTGCTATTTATAATCATAAATTTCGAATTTGCGCAATGTCTACCTTTTCTACACCTCCTACTGTTCAACTTGACGTTGGAGGCACCCTTTACAAGGTATCTCTTCCACTCATCATGAAATTCCAGAATAGTAAGCTTGCCAAAATTGTATCGAAAAAGAGAAACGAAAATATTGCCGGCCCAATTTTTATCGAAAGAAATGGACATCGATTCCAGTATGTCTTGGACTACATGCGAGATGGTGAAGAGGGCTTGCAGTGTATGGACAATGATAATATTGACCTTTCATGTGTATACAAAGAGCTTCGTTACTTTGGCATTCTCACCACACCTCCCAACACTCGTGACTTCCGCAGCATGAGCGGTTACCTCAAGAAGTTAGATACCAATAAAAATGCAAACATGAAAAAATATTTTGCCTCGGCAATAACTGAAGATATCTTCAAGACGATAGTCAAATATCGTATCAATATTGCACATGTACAACCATATGAACATGTCAGCGAATCTTGGCAAATGCGAGATGTCTTTGTTTATATTTCCAATGGTTCCTGGGAACTGAAAAATGAGCTCATACTGATGGTCAACAGAAATCTCCTTCGATTCAATTTAGAAATTTTCAGTTTCAACCATCATCCTACTTCAGGCTCTTATCATCATCCTACTTCGAACACTTTCAGATTCTGTGTCAAAAAGGTATCATAGAATCACTATTGTTTGACGATAGATGATCATCTTCACTTCTTTAAGCACAAAATAAAGTAAAATCTAGTGATCTTGCATACCTTCAAATATTTTCAACATCACGTCCATTCTTCTCATCTCTTCGCTTGGGTCAGTCCGTCATTGTTCAATTATTTATTTGGCACGAAGAAAGCTAAATGGCTCGAAAGGTCTTGAACGGAGACACGACGGACGATGAGGGAAAAACGAGCAAAGGGACCGCACCACTGCACCAACATTGATTCACATGGATAGACTATATTTTGTACCGACTTTCTTCCTAGACAACAGAGTCCTTTGTTATCATCAAAAAGAACTATTCATTCTAGAGAGGAAACAATTGAAGCTAGCTGCCAATGAGGTTTACTATTTTTGACGGTCTCGTGACTCTTTTCTATGATGGATCCAAGCCACTCTTCAACGTCAGAAAAGGCACATAATCCATATGGAATCATTTCAACAGTATTGACTCATATCAGCTATAAATTGACTCATTTTATCAACAACACGGAACACTTTTGGCGCCAGATCAATCATCGCAATTGGCTCAAATGCGACAAAAATTGAATCATTTCAGCTATCGCTTGATTTCAGTTTTGAAATTGACTCATATTTTCAAGCCAAAATGACTCATACGAGTAAAAGAATTGACTATGATATTCAAAGAAAATGTCTCATATAATGTAATCAAATGTAGAAATAGGGTCGAATTTTATTATATATTATTCAAGCTTTTGAAAAGAAATACATTTATTCTTATCAATATTATTCTATGCAAAACATTCATACAGATTTTCTACACCAAACTCAGAGATTCTAAAGCAATATGTAGACCTCATTCGTTCGTTCCGTTTGAGTGCCGACGAGACAACTTTGAACATGATCGTAGATGAAACCAACAAAGCCAAAAGATATTTGTCATTGAGTCTCCTCTGCCATTTCCGGATATTTATTTGCTTCGCTGCTGCCTAGTATTGATAGTCACATAGCTTTACACTGCCTGCTGATATATAAAAAATGTTAGTCAAAATTGATGAGTGAAAGAAAGATTCGTATTGGTTGAACTCACCTTTTTCTTTGATTCATCTGTCAGAAATTGCATCTCTACTGTAGCACAAAGGAAAGTGATCATGTGAGTTATTGATGGAACAAAGCAGACGGGTACTAGAGAGGATGTGAGAAAAGAGGAACGAAGAAGAGGCAGACAAAACAAATCTTCCATCGTCACTGTTACTCACCAAGAAACTAGATGCAGCAGTAGCTATCCTCGCCCTTCTTTTCTATACAAGTTAAAAATGCATTTCTGTATCTCTTATTTATTAGCGTGTATTGTTGATCAAATCATGCTGTGAAGTGGAGGTGTGTTGAATGATTTGATTTCCAATTTATGTGTCGTTTGCTGTGTGTGCTTCTGCTTCTGCTTCATCGCTGCGCTTTTTTGAATCAGAATGACCGTTTCTCCTCCGTGTTGACACTAATTCAAATCTTGTGTACGTATATCTCTTAGCAGTATGACGTATTTGCAACGTCTGATTACCTGTTAAATTTATATTCACATATTAGAAAAATAATATAATAGAAACAAGTAATTCAGCATCGGAAAGTATATTCATACAAGTATAGCTTTTTATAAATATTATGTTATATATCTTCTAACTCGTCATGAGTTTCATTTTATTGAAACTTATGTATTTCACATATGACTCGACCGTCATTGGTATTATATACTTAAATCCTTTCTTTCGCTCCTCCAAACTCGCATCGAGCCGAAAATTGATTATAGGACAGCATAATATCTACCTAAGAACCATTAAAGTTGATTTTTAAAGAGAGAAGTAAAGTGGAGGAGGTGTATTCATAACTTTAAGAGTCGCTGAGTTAAAGATGATTTACCTCGACCCCATCTCGAGGTAATAATGTACTCAAATGGCGCATTTTGGATAGTTGAAGTTTTTTTATCATTCATACTTCGAACTCATACATATGGGAAGCCTTTTATATCCTACCTATGGCATTTTGAGAACGTCTACGTACTTTTCTCAATCTATTCGTTCCTTTGAAATGAGGTCGAGATTTAGGCAAAATAGGCTATCGGCATGTATAATTTTATTAGTCGAATAGATAGAGCTATAATTCGTAGCAATTGCGAACCACCATTACAAATAGATACTCTGGCGAACTTTTGGAGCTTCTGAGACCACTACAGATCAAACCATACGAAAAACAATGTTGAAATATCGTAAAAATAGACTTGAAATAACGTTTTACTGCCATACTCTATAAAGATAAGCTTGAGATGTTTCCCAAGCTTGAGATCTTCATTATTTATACAGTAAAAGCGATTACTAATTAGCCATGCACGGCTGTGTATTTAGATTATACTTAAATTGCATGCATATTTAATTTTTGAGCAAGGAAATTGACTACATTATTTAGATTTACTCAAGTACCATGGACTCTAGAAGAGAAGTAAAACTTGAATGTTTTAATTCAAAGCATTGAGCGAAGATGGTTTGTACTCGTGATCCGTAATTACATCAAGACAGGTCCCAAAAGTTTGCACATCGATTGGAAATGAGGTGGTTCAAATTTTTGAGTAATTTTTTTCACCAGTCACTTGGAAATCATATCAATGTAAAAAGGTCCGCTTACTATATACACACTTCTTCTTCATTACCTAGAACAACGTTTTGAGCTATACAGCATCGAATTCTGTTGAGTAAAAGTTGATTTTTGCACTATGTATTCAACTGTCGACCTCAAATATTCAATTTTGAAGGTCGATCCGACTCCAAATCTTGCTTGAAAATGCACCAGTCCGTTATCCGAAGCCACCGTGAGTTGACTATACCTATGATATCGAAAAATTGCCCTTTATCAGCATTCTAACACTCTCCAATACTCATTCAACATGAAAACACTTCATTTCTCGGCCTCCTTTTTCGCTCGTCAAGTCCTGTAATCTATCGTCTAGCTCATCGATAAAAGTAAATCTCCAAAACTCTCACTCGCCCAAGGATCAAATAGGTGCATATAGCATTGATATATATATATTGGGTACTCAAATTTGCAATTATTTCTTGCTGTAGGTGAAACGTTGTGAAGGAAAAGATATGAAATAAAAGTGTTGTGCTTTCTTGACGTCGAAGATTCTTCATTCAACGCTCGACAAATAAGAGTCTGGCTAAAAAAGCATAATGGGATCGCAGAAAAGTATCATTTAGCTTTGTTTAGGTCAGTCACGGTACTATTGTCCTCATTTCATTCATTTAGTATAATATAAGTCATTTCAAGAAGAAAGAGTCATTCGCGATGAAAATATAAGTCATCTGCACTGCTCATATGAGCTATTATGAAAAACATGATCTATCTATGATGTTATTGTCAAATCAATGTATATTTTACATATTATGATTGAATAATAAAAGTACGGTTGGATAATGCGCTTTTTCTGACGAATTTTGAACTGGATAGAGAATGGTTGACAAAATGGAACGACGAACATGATAGGAATCATGAGGGCTGGGAAGATTGGGACCTTTCAAATGAATGTAAGAGATACTGGAAAGAAAGACTCTCTTGGCAGCAGATAACTGTTGTTGAAGGAGTCGCTGAAATTCCAGAGAGGACTTTTTGTTTTGCTACAACATCAAGAGAGTCAACATGGCTGATTCAGTGATTAGAATCAAAGAAGCAGCTTTCTCTTTCTGCTCAAGTCTTACATATATCAAGTTCTCAATCAACCTTGAAGTAATTGAGGATAATGCATTCCACTATTGTGATCTCACAAGCGTCTTTATTCCTCCACGATGCAGAGAGATTGGAGACTATGTATTTAGAGCGAACTGCAACTTGACACTCTTTCATGTCCATTCAAATGTAGAACTTGGCGTATTTCTTCTTTCTGGGACAAAATTGACTCAAGAATCTCGTTTTGGAGGCGACTACATTTATAGTGAGGAAGTAAACGATTGGATCAAGAATATCAACAACAACGAAAAGTATTCCCTACACAGAGCCTGTAGCTCATATCAACCACTCAAAGAGGTTATACATACAATCATTCAACAACAAGGGCTACAATCTTTTGCTATGAAGAATGAAATAGGTATCACACCATCTAGATACTTGAAGGAGAACCCGTTCGCAAATGTTACCGAAAAGGATATTATCCGAGACTACATCTTGAAGAAGATGGGAGAGCTCGAATAGTTCAAGGTCTTTACTCTGCAAATATTAAAGTAGAGCAATAATGATAAATCTCATTCTATTCTAGCAATTCCTTTAGCTTTACATTGACTGGTTATATTTGTAGCAATGTTTTGGTACTTTCGATAGGACTGCCACCCAGCCCGCAAGTGAGGTGGATTGGTGAGCCTGCTGTTAAACATCATGGTACTGAGAAAGTGAGTTGTAATAAAGTGATGGACCCATTCCCGAGTTTTGGAAGACTTGCTCAAGAATGATAAATAGAGTATTGAGTGCCCGAATGGCTTGACAAAATGACCTCGATTAATTCGATTACCTTGACATAGAACCGAGCATAACTATCATTTTGCCTAACCAATCTTCACAGTTCTAAGTGTATTGTGTGAAGTCAGGCTGGATGCTGCGGGAAAGGAAATGGCGTGTATCGTCAACATTGCCATATCCTATTAGACAACTTCCATCTAAGCTACGTACGTTGGAATAAAGGGTTTCGCTCTTGATTTTGATTTGAAAGTCTTGTATGTGTACTAGCATTCTTGATGCTTTTTGGTCTGTTGTAGTTCGAATTACTAGTAAGTTGTTGTGAGATGCATATTTTTACATAGATACATGATTACATGAGATGAGTTTTCTTTCAACGGATGTGTGCATCTTTGCCAATGACTATCCATCACAGCAAATTTCAATTGCTCTTGGTCCCATATTTGGCTAGATACGAGAGTACCTTACAACAGCACCTCTTTGATGCATCAACATGAACATGAAAGAGTGCAATCAAAAGAGAAATATTTCTGTGTTAGTTGCTGACAAATCAATGTAAGTATAAGAGGCGTGTATCCGGAGTCCACTTACCATGAAAAGATCACTGTATATGAGATAGAAAATAGAAAAAGCAAAACTCCTACTTGTATACTTTTAAACTTTCTATTAATAGTATAGTAGAGCAAGATGTTGTTGATGTGTTCGTTTTTAAAATATGGTGTGTATTATTCCCGTTTTCCCTGAGACGTTAAATTGAAAGTTATTTTTAAATTTAAATTTGTCGTACTTACAAAACTACAAGATTCAAATTGCATCCACAAACGAAAAAACTGAACCAACACAACGAACCCCCCAAAAAATAGTCAAAACAAATCTAGAATACATGTGTATGAAACCTCAAAGGCAATCTTTATTTGTTGAATATTTTAATTAAGTTGTGTACACTACCAATGAGCAAGGAACAGATCTCGAGCAATCTTGGTGAAGAGTCGTTGCAAGCAATTTTTGATGCTGACACCATGGTCTCTACTTCTTCCATGTCCTCGACAAGCGACAAGGATGAAGATCTAGAACAATTTGACACTAAAAGAGTAGCAGAAGTAGAGCAAACATTTGATACAGATTCTGAAGAGATTGAATGGATCAAAGAAACTAGCAAAGTCATGATGAGAGCTTCTTACAACGGGGATTGGGATACTTTTGAAAAGTTTTTGTTGGATGAATCAATTTCAAAAAGAAAAAAGAAACTTGTTCTGGATGAATATGAGGAATTTGCACACTTAGCTCTTAGTTGGGAAGCACCATTGGCCGTCATCAAATATCTCGTTGAGTTAGAAGGTGCAGAAATGATTTCCAAAGGGCGATGCTCATGGCTGCATACAGCAATTATGTGCATAGATACAACATTTGAAGTTGTAAAGCTATTGGTAGATATTGGTGGCAAAGACCTAGTGATGATGCAGTCTAATGATCCAAAGCATAGGAAAAGGACTGCATTACATATTCATCTTGGATTGTCTCGTCGAAGGACTGTGGAACTCAATGAACAAATAACCGAACTTCTCTTGAGAATAGGCGGTGTGGAATTATTAGACATAGAAGATGAAGATGGTTATCGAATTGTAGATTATTGCTCGGAACATGAAAGAAATATCATAATCAAGTGCTTAAGATCTTCATATGACAAAAATGTGTGCTCTGTACAACAGCAAGAGAGAGCATTCCAATCCGTAAAAGTATCTCCAAAGCAAGTTGAGGAATGGATATGCAATGAAAATTATACTGAGTTAGAAATTTTCTTGGACAACAAGGAAGTCAGTGAAGAAGTAAAACAAAGGTGCTTCAACTACAGAGAATCTGGGTTCAATAGAGTCGCATTCTTTTATTTTTGTATGTTACGTGGACCACTGCACATTGCTAAACGTATTATTGATTTGATGGGAACTGATTTTCATATGGCTGCAGATAACAATGGAGAGACATTTCTACATGAAGTTTGCACCTCTAGAGGCAAAGAATCAAATGTTATAAGACAACATGAGCTCATACATTTCCTTATTGAGCAAGGGGGCACAGCTCTATTGTGTGCTACAGATTGCTATGGCCGAACTGCTCTTCATTGTTTGATGATATCTTGCAACAGAGTGAACTTTGATTCCATCACCTTGATGACAGATGTTGGAGGTAAAGATTTCCTTTTCGAGACAGAAGATATGAGTGGTCGAACTGTACTCCATTTTGCATCAAGGAAAAAAGAACTAAACAAAGACGTCCTTTTGTACTTGATCTCTAAAGGTGGATCTGCATTATGTGATGTTAAGGATTACAATGGTAAAAAGGCCGAAGACTACTGGTCCCCAGAGCTCAAGCAATACATCAACCTTTGTACAAAAACATCCGATCTACCAGCATTGTCCGATGATTTACAATGCCCAATCTGTTTGGAAATAATGAATGATGTACACATTATTCCGCAATGCTGCCATCGTTTCTGCAAGAAGTGTATCACTGATGCCTTTCATCGTAATGGCAAGAAGTGCCCAGTTTGTAGAGCGGAATATTTAATTGGAGAGGTGAGGAGGGATCCACTGTTGTGCAAGTTTGCGATATTGGCGCAAGAAAAAGACGCTGAGCTAACAAAAGCAAAGAAAGAGCTTGAAACGTTGAAGCGAAAATACAATGAGATTTGATATGGACATTGTATAAGTACTCAAGGGGAAACATACTTAATGATAATAAATCATTTTTCATTTTACTTCTTCTACAAATAGTATGTAAACTGAGTAATGATGACTTTGTCAGATATATTTAAGTATATTATATTCTCTAAAGCAAGGGACTTGTGTTTACTATTGAAAAGGTAGTGCCGAGGGACTTGTCATGATACATCTCAATGGCTATTGCGCAAATAGTTTTATCGGTTAATGCGATTCTAACGTCACACTACCTCACCCATTTTCTGCATAACATACCATCTCAAGAAAGAACGTTGGTCAATATCCTCGGCAAAGGGATTTGCTTCTAAATATTGCACTGGGGTGACACCTATCTGGTTCTCCTTCTTGAAGGCTGATAGTCCTTGTGCTTGTACTATTTCATGAAGATTATTAGTGATGGGGTTGTCAGATGAACATGCACGATGAAGAGCAAATTGATCGCCATTTCCGTTGATGTTTTTGATCCATTCATTGACATTCTCGCTGATATTAGCATTATAGCTCCCATATTGATTCACTTCAAATGGAGATGCTCTGATCAAAGCAGTATCTTCAATCATGATTTCTCCAATTTGTGTTTGTTGAGGAACATGTAAGATCATCAACCTTGTACACGTTTTAAATGCCCCACCTCCAATCTCTGTACACGATGGCGGAATGAAGATTGAAGTCAGAGATAGGCAGACACCAAATGCAGCGTATCCAATGTATTCCAGATTTGTTGATAGCTTGGCACGTACAAGTCTCTTACAACACCAGTAAGCATAATCTTCAATTCTTTTGACTGTATCTGCCATGATGACAGTCTTCACATTCTCACAATAAAAGAAAGTAAATTCAGGAATCACTTCCACTCCTGGTAGAACAATGATGACCTCCCATGATTGTCTTTCATCTTGATCATAGTTAAAATAACGAGGACAGCCAAGCATATCGCCCTCCCTTCCTTCCATGTGAACAAGTTTCTCTCCGTTGTAAAAGAGAGTCTTTTTTCCTTTGTACATCCGTATTCCTGGAATGAACCGCCGCCATTCTTCCGTCTGAACCCTCATTTGCACAAATGACTTTTATGAATAAAGATCTGTCGCTTCTATTCTCATCCCTGTGTGGAATGTGTATGTTGCAACATTACATGATGATGATGCAAGTCGACCTTGCTGGCAGCCAGCAACACGACACGACTCGGTGACTCTTTTTGACTGATTTGTTGGTCTTAGAACATGAACTCAGTCCAAGGAATAGGTTCATGATATATATTTTATTAAAGTTGCATGTTTCATGATGAATATAGGAACAAGCATTTCTAGTTGTCTGTAGATGGAGTTTTCTTTCAACGGATGTGTATCTTTGCCAATGACTATAGCCATCACGGACAATTTCAATTGCTTTTAGTCCCATATTTGGCTTGTTTAGCCGTTTCAGCGAAGAGTGTTCGCAACCATAAAAATATGCAACCAGGTCAAACCACCCATACATGATACGAGAGTACCTTACAACAGCACCTCTTTGATGCATCAACATGAACATGAAAGAGTGCAATCAAAAGAGAAATATGTCAAAGATTTACAAAAGTATAGAGAAAAGGGTGAAAGAGTGGAAGAAAAGTCTTGCATGGGAAGCAGCAGTCCAATCGTTATGAGACACAAGTGAATTGCAAATAAGCGGAACATGAAGCAAGCATCAAAAGTTTGAAAACATGAAGGAGAGGGAAGACCTCAGGACCGCTCCCACTCCATATTCATATTATGGTTTTGCCGTAGGCCAGTTGAAAATGACGGAAGGTGAAATAGTGGATGTAGGCACCTGACCAACCGACGTGCTCATAACAAACTGGATACCCCCATTCAGGTCTCGTGGTCTCGTTGTGAACAGGATACCATGATCATGTATTTGTATAGACTTATATCATGGATGAATGAAGTCAATATGAGAGATGACAGTGGGTACATATACCTAGTGTTTGGTAGCTCGAAGCAAGAATGAAAAATGTTCCTTCTCGACTTTATATAGGAAAGAAGATTGTCTGTTAGCTTAATTGGCATCCATCAGCGACATCTCAATCGATGGCATCGCTGGAGAATTATGGAAGATTGAGAAGAAAGATTGAAATATTGATGTTCGCGGATAATATCCAATTGCTGTCATTTAAGTCCGTCAACTACATGACAAACTGTTCGACTTGAAAGTCAATCATTTGGTTTCCACCTAGTGCATAAGGGCTACATTTTTTGGTAGAATTGCTCTGAGAGCTAGGCTCTGTAACTTATCGCATTTGTTGCTACAAAAGTTGATGTGATGAAGCAGATTGTAGATGGTTGATTGTCGGAGAATAATTAGTATGCGCTATTCCTATCGAGGATGCTGTGATATATCTTGGACACCATTCCTTTCATTTCTTAATTCTAGATTTGTACTCGTCCCTCCAATTACCATTTCCAGTGGCATAGAAGAGCACTAAAGCAGAAGGAACAAAGACTCGACAATGTCTACTGATGATGGTGTCTTTAATAATTATTTAATTTCTACGGTCATTTACATAATACATCCAAAGTCTTTTACAAGATGTACCATGATTTCTTTTTCACTCAGGCATCTGAACCTCAATTCATTACATTTTAGATTTGTCATAGTCTACTCTTGTCTTTATATCATTGCCAAATAAACACTTTTCATTCATTGCCACAGCTTTATGGGCAGCTTCTTCTTCGTGAAACAACACGAGCCAAGCATTGCGTTGCTCTTTTACCTTGACGATATCTCCACAATCCTTGAATGCATTTCTTACATCAGCCTTAGTGGTTTCAAGACAGTCACCACAATAAATCTGCTTGCATCCATCTGGTTTTTCAGATCTATATGACTTAACATGAACCTTGCGACCATTAAACTGCAAATTGTCTTCTTTGTAATGGGTACATGCTTTATTAGCATCGTCCTCACTTTCAAATACTACATATGCAGCTCTTCGGTCTTCAGTAATCTTATTTGATCTGACTGAAGAGACAGAGCCATACTTCTTGAAAGCTTCCTTCAGATTTTCTTCAGATGTATTCCTATCCACGTTGGTAACATAAACTGTCTTTCCATTTTCATCGGAAGCTTCTTCTGTTTTGCGTCTTTTATTTCCATTGTCACCATTGGCACCCTCCGACGAATCATTGCTTTCAGGAACTGCACTCAAATCATTTCCTTCCTCTCTATCAGTATCATTGTTGATTGTGTTCTGTAAAACGTTAATCATAGCTGGCATGCCAGAAACCCATGTCTTTATTTCGACCACTTCTTTGTTCAATGTCTCTACCAAGGGGTCCAAAATAGTTGAAATCTTTTTTCTCTTTTTCTTCAATTCTTTAGGAATTTTAGTAACAAGCTTAAGGGCAGCCTTTTCTATTTCGGATTTCCCGTTCTTGTTGTAATTCTCCACTTTAGGCAAACGATTAAAATCAGAAAACACCTCCTGGAGTCCGTTGAGAAGAGTTGACACTTCCTTGCATTTGTGGAGAAAAGTTGACATCTCAATTGAATCAGCACTGCTACCACTAGAAGAATCTTGCATTTTCAAGTATGACTTTTGGAAAGTAAATGTAATTTATGTTTGCAACTGCTTTGTTTTTATTGTTGAATTGCAGTAATACCGTTGGCACTGCAAAACACACTCACTTGCCCGCCAACATTCATATGGAATAAAATTCAAAACGAGTCTTGATTCTATCGCCTTTGGATATGAAAGACTGAATCAATCATGTGAATAAGTATGTACTGTACAACAGTTAGCATTTTTGCTTGATTCCCTCACCCTTTGAATATTATATATATATATATATATATATATATATATATATTATATCATCTTCTCTAAGCAAGGGACTTGACATGATACATGTCAATGCCAATTTTAGGTTCCAATTTATTTGATTTTGTGATTATTGGCGTTATTTTAACGGTACTAATGTCTTTATAAGATTGCAGTACTTATGAAGTTTGATGGTTTTAGCTTTCAAATGACTCCATTCGTGTCATATGACTCCTGTCAACATCAGCTTTTTAGCGAAGAAGCAGATAGCTTCATTTTTTCTTCAACACAAATCGCATCCAACCAACATAACCACAATTTCATTGTACTTCAATACAATACAAACAATCTAGATAATATTAATACAATATACACTAATCATAATCATGAATCATAGCTTCAAGAACTTGCCTCGTGCAAAAGAAGTGAACGAACAACAGGGTGCAATGCACTCAAAAACAGTAAGTGATGACGACGACTTGATTGGACAGGAATTCAATACACATCGCTCTCAAGCAGTATCTAACCCATTCCATTCTCTTTCTATACAGTCCCTTCCTGGGAAGATCTCATTTGGAGAATTCCAGCAACAGATATATGTCAGAGCACAACAGCTGCTAAAAGGAAAAGAGGAAAACAAGAACATCAAAGATGGTAAGGAAAAAGATTTGTAAAAAGGAATCGCTGAATATTGGAATGAATATACTCAACTAAATTCATGAAACAATGTTAGGTCATACGGAGTATTCTAAGAAAAGTAAATACAGCTCGCAGAATCTAATGGAACATTGTCGTTTATTCTCCAAAGGCTGGTGTTTCCAACCTAGAAAACCAAAGAGCATTCTTCTGAACAAATACGATAATACACATGTTAATTGGAACCTCGTCAAACCACTTAGCTCACTAACAGATGATGATGATGATGATAACAGAGAAGAAGAAGAGGTAACATTGGAGGAATTTCCTTCTGCGGAGCAAAGCAACTGTCTCGTCAATGCTGATAGTCATGTCGGTCAAAAGAAGACCGCAGTTGATAGCAAGAACACCACATCTTCATCAAATAAATCTGTAAGTAGTGTCTCTTCTTCCTATTTTGCTCTTTTCGAAAGCAGCCTAACTTAGAGTATTTCATCTGCAGATCCATAATTCATCAAAATATACCAAGACCTATACCCCTATTAAATTGAAGAATTTTGAAAATGATACAACACCATGTGAATATCAGAAGTTGTTTGATACGCTCAATAGTATTGAACCTTGGGTACCTAGATGTATGAGCAAACATTCTGGCGGAGTCTCCACACACAAGAATAGAAATACAGACAAGAAGATGGTAAGTAAAAAGATGAGTTGAAAGAATCAGTAAATATTGAAACATGCAAATGTACCCATCTCATTTCTTGAAACAATGTTAGGCCATTCCGAGTAGTGCGAGAAAAGCAAACCCAATCTATTGGAGTTTTGTCAACGATTCATCAAAATATACCAAGACCTATACCCCTATTAAATTGAAGGATTTTGATAAAGACGATACAACACCATGTGAATATCAGAAGTTGTTTGATACGCTCAATAGTATTGAACCTTGGGTACCTAGATGTATGAGCAAACATTCTGGCGGAGTCTCCACACACAAGAATAGAAATACAGACAAGAAGATGGTAAGTAAAAAGATATGTTGAAAGAATCGGTAAATATTGAAACATACAAATGTACCCATCTCATTTCTTGAAACAATGTTAGGCCATTCCGAGTAGTGCGAGAAAAGCAAACCCAATCTATTGGAGTTTTGTCAATGATTCTCTAAGTCCTGTTTCTAATCTAGAAGAAGAAGACCCAGTTCGTCGCCCAAAGAGTATTCTTCTAAATAAAGATGCAAAATTTCCTATTGATAAGAATGCCGTCATTAATCTTGATGATGATGAAGATGAGGTATCAGTGTCGTCCCTCACACCAACATACGAGGAACGTCCTTCTAGAGAAAGCATCTGTCTCAATGTTGAAGGTCATTACCATATGCATGCAACGAGTGGAGAAAAGTTACAGCAGAAGGATTGCACTCCTGTAACTGACGAGATAGACCAATATCAAAATGAACTTTTCGCTAGAAATATTGCCAAGTCCTCAAATGGTGGTGTAAGAGTAAGTCATTGTGAGATTGAATAAATATATATTATTTACATCCAAATGATTTTGGTCTAACAAAGGTACTCTTCTCCCTTATAGAAGGATCGCATCACTGTTGCTATCAAGAAGAGTTTAAGAGGATCGTATAGAGACCGATCAGATACATACCTTCGACAATTTGAATTAGACAACAGAGGAACTGTTTTTCCAACTAATCTACATGAGCAAGGCAAGCTCCGTCTAAGAGCTATTGCAAGACGGCATCTTTATATTCCTGTCGATCGCAGTACTACACTCATTGAACTCGGTCACCATAACAGTAAAGGGAAGTGGCAGGGCAAGAACTTCCGTTCAAGTCTCTCTATAGTTGTAGAAGAGGAAATTGAATTAGATGTTTCCACATCAGCTTCGAGTGAGAATCTGCTTTCATCTACTACTCCAGCTACAGGTCCTTCATCAATTACCACTGAATCTACAAAGCCAGAAATAGATTTGATTAATAGTTCTACAGCTTCTTCGATTGCATCTGCATTAGATTCATCGTTCAGGCCATCAGACCCTTTCCCTTCTTCACAATCCCTATTCAAGGTTACCAAGAATGGCAAGAGACGCAAATTGAATCCTGTTTCCGATGGTATAATAGATGCTACATACTCTTGGTGTACATCTTCCCCTGCTCCAAGCCCTCCACCACCTGTTAAAATTGAAGTTATTGCTATGGCAAAAGATTGTCAGATGCAAAAGGAGATTTGTAGCAATGATTCCGATAACCTTGTTCAGAAATCACTTGCTCCTACCTCACCAGCAAGTCAAACTTCAGAGCAAGAGTCACAATTGCAACAGATAAATGTATCCCCTTCTTCCTTGTCTTCTCATCCAAGTGGATCAAATGATATTGCTCGAAGGAAACGAAGGAAGAGGTATCGACGATCAGCAGCTTGTACATCACAGCATTCACATACCACATCGCTTGTGCTAGAGTCAACAATGACAAATGAGAATGTACCAATACCCTCATCATCTGTAACTGAAAGCAGATCCAATGATATTGCACGAAGGAAACGAAGGAAAAGGAATCGACTATCGTCAACTTGCACTTCACAGCATTCCTCAGATACCCCATCTCTAGTGGAAGAATCACTACCCTCACCTTCACATCTAGACGAAGCTCGAAGGAAGCAACTGAAATCTAACCAACGCTCCGTGGAGGCATCTTTTTTACTACTTCTACCAGTCGGGCTTCTTGTTTCATCTGTAATAGAACATGCTATGACCCATTGCAACAGCAAGGTAGAAAAGACTGTTATCAAGGAGCAAACAGCTAATCAATCTGACGAGACGCGTCATAAGAAGGAGATGTTTCGAGCGAGCAAGGCTAATCATCTGCCATTATCTGTACTGAAGAAACAGCGCCAGGTGTTGCAACTTGTTGAACATTCGGGCGAAGAGGGCTTTGAGTGGATACCCATTTGCATCAAGCAGGCAGCAAAGAAATCATCTAAAGTGAAGAAGAAAGGGAGTAAGGAGTTGATATCAAGGGAGAGGCTGCAACGGCGTGCTTTTACTCGACGAAGGCGTCACACACCGGCTGATATGAACATGAAGAAGCTTTTGACTTCTCATTTGTATCGAGAAAAGAGAGTCAATGCTTCTAAGGTGAAGTCGAAGAAAGAGAAGAAAGGAGGAGGAAGGAGTGGGAGTCGAAGGGTGTTGGGTACGATACAAGAGGAGACATTAGTTGAATGTCATGGTGGTTTCCTGGATAGTCTTGAGAATCCATCAACCTCTTGTATCAAAATTTCGTCGCTGCAGAAGGGTTAAATCTTTGAGATATATACCTGTTGCAAATCTTTGTTCGAGGTCTGACTTACTGGTTCAAGTGTTGAGCTACCAAGTCATTCTTTGGAATCATACTTCTACTTGATAATGTTTTGAGATGTTTCATGTATAAGTATTTTGCAATCTATCCAGTGATTTCGAATCACATGGATTCACGCCGATTCTTGTCATCACTTTGAGTGGTTACACTTCTCGGTTTGCCAGTGTTGGTAGTTGTCGATGTTGCATCTCTCTACTACACTATACTTGTTAATTCTGTTTCGTATGCCACTTGTTTTTGTAATCACTGTAATTTGAGTGATACACAGGTTGGTGTCCCTGGTAGTGGTAGGTTTGATGTTGCATCTCTCCTTTCCACTTTGTATGCTGTTATTGTCATTACGGTATGTTATCTGCTGCAGTGTTTCACATGATGTTGCATCATTGAAGTCTTCGTGCGGATTATTGTTGTTACTTGTATGGTGCTGCACCTAATCAGTGCATGCTTTGTCTCTGATGAAGATGATGTGATTATGTATGTGTATGTAGATATTTTATTCTATGCACAATACTCATGTTGTTTTCATATTGTAATACAAACCCAAGTGTTAATCTGCCTTTTGATTACTACCCAGAGAAAAGGAAAAGCTCCTTCTATCACACGTTCCTAGCATGGTGATAGACAGACTGGACTAGGTCATCGTTACCCGCAGCCAGACTGAATTAATCTACAGATGAATGATGTTGAGCTGTTCCGTCCTTTTCCAAATTTAGGAATCATAGTAATCAACAGGGCAGTGAGGCACTTCCACATTGCTGAGCTTGGTTGGCAGCCTCCCCGCGGCGCTCAGTGGGCAACATCTTGTATCTTGTATCAAGGCAAGATGGCTAATAGTCAACATACATATACAAAGTTATTATTCCATGTTCGTACAATCTTTTTGTATGATGTTCGGTTTATACTTTTAGATTATGTCAATATATTCTTTTGAATGAATGGTATGCATGTAAAACATTCCAAGACATTCTTTTGAATGAATGGTATGCATGTACTTTATCTGCCGGCGCCATTTTGTGTGCAAAGCATGTCATAGTTGAATCAAGAGAGCTTCTATGGAAGAATAGAAGACTACGAAGGCTCTACATATTATTCATCAGCGTTGTATGTTTGGAGGTTTGATATGTGTAAAATTCCTTGTCGTTACAATTAATAGAGCCACATAGAGCCACATAGAGTCACATAATGTAGATAGTGCTCCACTTCCATCTTTTTCTTCAATGCTAAATGACTGAAGCTTCAGTTCCTCCTTCTGCTAGGTAAATGATTGCACGACTATAGAAGTAGGTCTATTGTATAAGCATTAACTCATGATCTCTCTCACCACAGTACAAATATCCATATATAGATATATTTATAATTTAGAAGTGATTCATAGCTCTCAAATCTTTGCACTTTTTTTTCACATATTTTCGACTCGAAAATATGTTGGAGAAAATTTACACCAATGCTTGGCAATTTGGTTCTTCCTACTACTTTAAACTGCTAAAGCTCATGGCCGGTCGGAATGATAGTGACAAAGATGGCATTATTCTTTGTATTATACTGGTAAATCTGAATGATTCACTAAAGATCTGATATGATCATTGATTCTACTACTTACGAGTATATTAATATGAATGGATGAATTCGCGCCAAAATTATGGCGGTTAAGTATCCGTTACTATTTACTGTGCCAAATATGTACCAACGATCATTTTTGCAAAACGGCCATTCCTATTTTCCAAAACGAAAACATTACATGAAAAATACAAAATAACTAAATATGTTCCTACCTACATCAACACTCCCTCTACCAACACCTAAATTTCTAATGGTAAGTCTCTGCACTTTTCCTTACTCTGGAAGCGGGGAGGAGGCAGCATGCTCTGAATTCCCTTTAAAAAGGTGGCCGGTGGTCCTGTTTGTTTCACCTTTCCTGGTGATTCAACTTGATTATCCCCCACTGAAACGGAACTGAAAGTAGCTTGTTGTCTTCTCCTTTGCTTTTGGAGTTTGGAAATTTGCAGAGACTCACTAAAAGAAATTACAGAGACCACAAAAAAGGGCAAGATTGGAGAACAGACAAGTAAAAGAAGAAATGAAATACAGAATCTTGTGGAATGTAACTTCACTCACAGCTTAGCCATAGTACAAGCAATATGAATATGTATATCAGACATCGTAACTTTTGAAGAAGGCAAGCTCAAGCACACATCGTCTTTATAATGCCAATGGATTGGATTCTCAAGCTATTGATGTACCTAGATTTCGGATCCATTGCGTCCACTTTGTCCAAGGAGAGGACCTCGTTGGAAGATATAATGAGTATTCCTTCCTTTCTTGGGATCCATTTCGCATGTACACTGACTTGACAGGAGATATCTAGAGAATCTTCCCTTCTTACTTTAGAAGGAGGCAGTCACTTGGAGTGAAAGGATAAAGTATGTATGGATTGATATGAGGTTCGAGTTTATGAATAGAATATGTGCAAGGGGAGTGTATACTTCAAAAAGAATAATATCAGTGCTGCGACGGATGTGGTTGCGGTATGTGTCGTTCAAATGTCTGCAAGTAAACAGTTTTAATCTAGAAAGATTACAATTTAAACAAAGTAAAGAGAATATGGTAATGAACATTTCTTATAGCTCACGACCTTTTTAAAAATAAATTTCAGGTTGTCTACAACGTTGCATTCATTTTCAGATGGCTTCCATGACAACGTGAGTTTTTCTGCATATGTAGTCTTGATCATCTTGTAGATAGTAATTCTTCGCCTCTAGAGCAAGGAAAGATGAGTATCACTCCAAACTTTGCAAATGAGCTTCAACTTCTGGTTTATTATTCAACATAGCAAGACGACGAAACAAGCCAAGGTCGATTTTACGAAAAGATTTATGAAGGTAGCTCAGAACATCCATGTTTTCCGACATCATACAAGTATAGACTATTGTTTTGAAATCACTTTCTGTCAAGTTAGGCTTGGCACTGCAAAACATTTTGACAAGATCCATGATATTAGCTGTATTCTCAGTAATGACAAAATACATGGCGCGGATAAAGTTTGAACCTTGAGCAAAATGGTTTCTCTCCTTTAGACATTCGACTGCCTTTAGTTGCAATTCATGCTCAAGAGCAGCTACTATAATGCGCTGGATTTCATAATCTTTTTCGAGTGGTACTATGTCAAGTAAGCACTTGAAGGTCTCAATATCTTTTCGAGTCAAACTGAATATTACTGATTCGAAATTGAAGACAACTCCCTTTCGTACTAATTCCTTAATCATTTGCGGATCACAGGCAACTGGAATTTTCTGTACCAAGTTCTTGACATCATCGACTGACGCGTTTATCTCTATTCCTTCAGGTGGGTTGAGATTCGTCAAGAAGTAAATAATATGGTCATTTCCAGTAATGAGGGACCTCATGATCTCTGTACTTTTGTAAGCTGTTGCAGTCACCAAAGATGCGTGTTTATTGCTCCAAAAGTTATTTGGATAAACTTCCAAATATGCATCTAGGTAGAGGTCTAGTCTGTCATTTTCAAATATTGCGACCACAATCTTGTAGAAAGTATCAATATCTTCTTCTTCTACTAAGTTCAAGACATATAAACAGATAGAAGGGGAACTAAGGATACTTTCCAAAGAATTATTGCGAACACCTTGGTATAGCTCTTTAACTGCAGCCTTGAAATATTTGTTTACTGATGCTAAGTAGATGTGGTGACCTGGCTTCTTCTCAGGATCAAGATAGGCAAAGCAGTTACTAACGAGATCAGTTGGAAGATCCGTAAGTTTTGTGGGCCCCGTGGCCAGTATTCGCTGCCTTTTGTTGCTCTGTTGCGAATAATCTGTAGAATCCATGGCAATAATAAGAAGTGCACAAGCTGTTGTTATTACTCAAATTGTTCATCTTTATGATGTTCACTCCTTGAGTCTCCGGGAAAGTGTACACTTCTTGAACTTTTTGGAAAAGTTTTGTAAGTTTTTTCCAAGAATGTAAAAAATCTGGAAAAAAGAAATTAGAAAACAAGAATGTCAATACGTAAAATAAACTCGGAATCTAAAAGTAAAGAGATCTGGTTATCTGCAACTTTGAATGTCCAAAGTATAGGCAACAGGCATTGCTGCCCGTGATAAATCGTCTAGTTGAAAGTATCATCTGTAGGGGAACGGGGAAAGCTACATGCAAATTTTGGCAATTTTGGAACATTTTGGATATTTTGGCAATTTTGGAACATTTTGGCAATTTTGGAACATTTTGGCAATTTTGGAACATTCTGGATATTTTGGAACATTCTGGATATTTTGGAACATTTTGGATATTTTTTTGTGAAGAACAATTTGTTGTTCTTTGGATTTGCAGATTTGGCGTAAAATATTTGCCCCCTCCGTAGTAAATACGTAATAAATAAAATATAATTTCCGCGAAATCTGCAATTCAAGATAAGAACAACAAAGTGTTCCTTTGACTATTCTGGAGATTTCGGCAATTCTGGATATTTTGGAACATTTTGGATATTTTGGAACATTTTGGCAATTTTGGAACATTTTGGCAATTTTGGAACATTTTGGCAATTCCTGAAAATTCTACATAACGAACATTGTAGCAGACAATGTGCCTTGTTTAATGATAAACCTGAAGCTTCATGCTACTTCAAACATTTTAAAAATAAAGTATAGTTTATGATTATGTTTCTTACAAAAGTAGCACTTTATTTACACAACAACAGTCTACTCTCAATATTAATCTCATGAAAAATTGTACTGTACGAGTACCTTACATGAAAGTGGTAAAAACTTACAAAACTTTTCCGAAAAGTTCTAGAAGTATACACTTTCCCGGAGACTCCTTTTGATTTTCGCAGCAGTTAGCAGCTGGTTTCAAACAAAGGGCAGGAAGAGGGCAATTTCAAAAGATGATTCGTGTTCAATCGTAGATGGAGAGAGTGGAATGCATAGGTAAGCTTTCCTGTGTGAAAATATATGTGCACATGGAGGGAATGTTCGAAAAAAAATGAGAATATTTTATAAATCTCATAAGGACATCCAGCCTTCTGTCTAAAGGACCAATTTAGCTTCATCGTGCACCTTAAAAAAAAGGAAATTGCCATTTTCAGTTGAAAAAATGTGACTGATGATTGTCAGTGTGAAAGAAGGCGATTTTTGCACTAATGATTGCAAATACCTTTTGCAATCTTTCGTGCAAAATTGTGACTGCAAGGTCGTTACAGCTATGTAGTGTTTTGGCTTAGCAAATGAGCGTGTCAAAATCAGAAAAAAACCTTTGGAGGAATGCAAATAATTATAAATTATCATAATATATTTATTTCAATTTATAATTATCTTTTTCAATGCAAGGAAATTCATATGATAATCAACTTCAATTTTTAATTATTTCGTTTTATGAATGGATTTGTGACAGTTATAAAACAGTTGTTATGACAAAGATCCGACTTTCCTCCATCCTCCATCCGACCATCACCCTCATTTTACCATCCACCAAACCACCAAACAAATCCGCTACAACTCAAATTGAAGTATTCCTCTTTTGCCGTGGCTATGTCGATTATTCAAATTCTCACTGTGTCCTAATGCAAAGATTTAAAAGCCTGAGCGTAGTAGTAGCAGCGGAGTGAGCCGGAGCTTTAGCTCACGAGTGTGTTTCTAGGGAGACAAATCAGTACTATATTGTAGCGTCTTTTTGAACGAGCTAAATCCTAGTGAGAGCCTGCAGTAAGTTTTGTTCTATGTGAGGCTGCGAGGCGAACATAGCTAATGAAGAAGGGAGACACTAAATGCTGTTTATACTATGGAGAGTCTGATTTATATGGAAAGTCTCAAGTTTTAGATTCTGGGTAGGATAGTCGTTTTAATTCATTTCATGAAGCAACTTGAAGAATCACACAACAAATTATTCAACTATACATCAATGAAAAGCTGCTTGAATACTATTTGACACCGAGGTCATTTCCAAATATTTTGGATTGACTTCGAGAACGGCGTAGGTTCATCAGTGTTCATAAATTTGAAAACTGGTGATCAAGAGGTGTAAAAAGGCGAGTGCTAAAGATCACTCCAAATACACTAGCTTTGTTCCTCAGAATCATTTGTAGCAAGAGAACGAAGCTAACAAAGAAGACTCTTTTCACACTTGGAGCAGAATCTCTTTCATACCTAGGCAGCAGCTTGCTATTGAAGCATACCTCGCTGCTGAACTTTGAAGTGATCTTCGTTCTTCGACACATATATTTCAATCCCCTGCTGTAAGGTAGTATTAATAATCAGACAGTTCCATGTCACAATTACTTAGTGCATCAAATAAGCAAATGAAACAATATGAAAATGTTGGAACGGCATGGTAGAATTAGAGTTGGGCGGTAGTTTCCAAAAGAAGTAAGTCATTCAAAGGATAAACTAAAGATATGAGGTAAATCAATTTCATACATTACATAAATTATTTGGCACTTGTAGGAATTATCTGCTCCTTTTTTTCAAATTGTAGTCTACCATTACTGCTTGCCCATTTTCCAGTTGGAATCCACTGCTTTGTACTGCAGTATCTGCATGGAGAGAGGAGCCAAAATGAACAAATGCACACTTCTTTCTGATGTCGAGTTCTGTCGGAGTAGCACCAATGTTCTCGAATGATTTTCTCAGTGCTTGTTCTATCTCCTCCTTTCCATTCATATTGAATCCTGTACAAAATACACTCTTGACAGTACCGGTTTGTTGCGATGCTCTCTTGATTTTAAGCTTGTAGCGACCTTCATGTCTCTTCCCGTCAAGTTCCATACATTTCTCCACAGCCTCCTCATTTGCAAAGGTAATGCATGCCCAACCGCAGTTGGTTAGACCTTTGCCGAATTTTGAAACTAGTACTTTTTCAATTTTACCACATTCAGTTTCGAAGAATTCTTTGATCTGAGCTTCAGTCAACTTATACTCCAACCCAGAAATGTTCACCATATTCTCACGAGTTGGTTCATCAGCAGTTGCACCAGTAGATAGTTCCGCACTGTCATTAAGGTGCACGATGGATTCAAAATCTTGTCCTTCCTCTCCAAACGGATTGTTATCGTCATCTGAGTCTACAGTAACAGAGTGCATTACAATGTTTCCTTCCTCTACAGACGATCCATCTTCGTTATCTGGCTCCAAAGAGACACTTCCATCGTTGGCATAGGAGTGGTCGGTTGGTACGAACTCTTTGATATCACGAAGGAATGGCATTGCCTTTGTTTTATACATATCTTTGAAACTTAGAAGTAGAGATTCAATTTTAGTTTTTCCATGAGGTGATAGGTTCTCAATACCTAATTGCATAAGTTCTTCAAGAGGTTCCGCAAGATCCTTATAGAAATGCAATGTCAATTCATCCTCTTCACCACGATCCTCTTCGCCAAGGTCACCAATTCTGCGTTTCTATGCATATGTTGTAAGCTTTACAAATAATTTTCAAAGTATAAAGCAAATGATTGGCTGTTGCATACTTGCACTTACCACTGCCATAGTTTGTCTTCCGTCGTTTCCTTTTTATAGCAACCTCTGCAGTTGAGGTATTTAGTTCGCAAGTGTGATTGTCGACTTCAATCTTGTTTCACATATTATGACAGGGCTTAAGTAAGTAGTCTGTGACTTTGACTCATGTCTGTTCTGACTTCCATGCCCCTCTCAAAAATCTATACTACCTCTGTACCAATTTCACTTCCAGGTAGGCGAGGATTTTGTGTTGTTCGTTTTATAAGCATAGACTTTGCAAAACACAGCATCAGTACTGTTGTCAGGTTTCATAGGCTTGAGCATGGTAAATTGATCTTTCCCTTGTCATCCGATTATTTCTTTTTGCACTTTCTCACCTTTCTCCACAGATTCATAGTAAAATTCCAAGAAGAAGTGAGGGGGCTTGTACTTCAAGACAGCATCAGCGAGCTCATCAGCTCGAATCTGAATTGGCCTATTCCATATCATTTCAGGATAACTTAGAGAAATTGAAAGCAATTGTATCGAACGACGCCAAACTTGTGAAACTTGTAGATTGTGTCATTTCTCAAAATGAACTTTTTAGTAATGAGCTAGAAAATGTTTGCAAAGAAAATGGAATCCAGCGTCCTGAAAGCACTAATCTCAAAGACCCACACCATGAGGAATGTGAGACCGAAATTGCTCCTACTCCTTTCCTTTTAGCCACCTTATCCACACCAAAAAAGAAGAATACCGAAGTTAAATTGAAATCTTGCTTAACCAAGAAGGAACCTGGCGACTTCCCAAATGAATTCGATATTCAAAAATTTAAAGAAGGAGAATATCTCTCGAGTGATGTCATGAATATCATGATTAATATGATTAGAGATCGCAACAAAAGGCTTCATACCTCAGAGAAAATTGTAATCATCAGTGCTTTAGAAACCAGTAAAATGATTGGAATTCAGATTGGCGAAGGATGTGACTTTTCCTGCAATGGGTATGAAGAAGGGCTCTATTTGGGAAGCATTTGGAGAAAGCATTTTTCGTACTTGAGTGATGATTATGAAAAGGTTGAGAAGAAAGACTGCAGTATTCCCTACTTGGTTGGAGAAGGTGTGAGAAGGTTTATCTTTCAAGTGAATACTCCGAATTTTCATTGGTTCACAATTGAAGTGAATGTTATTGCCAAGACTATGACTCTGTTTGACTCTTCTCCTGAATATCCAGGCAATCGGGTCATTTGTGAAGATCCTCGCATTACAACTGGCTTAAAATATATTGACTGGTTGAACAGTAAGCTCAAGATGCATCATTCTACATATCAATCTTTATTGAGGAAGCTATTTGAGGAGACAAACTTAGAAAAGGCTTCAGGTAAAATCACAATGGGATCTCTTCTACCAGCAATGGCTCTTCAAGAATTGCTTCAACTTTTTCGAAAAGAGAATGAGAATAGAGGAAGTAATGTGAAGGGAATGGATATGGAGGGATGGACGTTAAAAGTATCATCAGACCTTCCAATTCAATACAAAAAAAGCACAACTGCGGCATTTACACCTCACTTGTCACTGATATTTTGTCTGTTGATGGTGACCTTTCGGTGATTACAAAGAATCAAAAAACTGTAGAGGAAGATGCTAGAATCACTATGCTTTCATTGATCACAGAATATTGCAATCGTAAAAGAGGTATTTGAGCATCCAAAAGAATAAATACTCTTCTCTACAAAATCTTTTCATTATGCTCTTGCATAGTTGTGAATAAGAAAATCAAGAAACGTCAGACCAAGAGAAAATAGCAATGACTATGAATATAAATAAAATAATGTAACATCAGTAAAGATATGTTTATATTTCCATTAGCTAGTCTGTTGTTCAATTTCATTAGATGCAAAGGATAGTAAAAAAAGAAAGAATTGGTCTTTCCTACTAAAGCAAAATCAAATCAACAAGATAATTGTGGGTTTCTTAGTGCGTATAGAGGACAGTGTTTGCAATACAATCGTATGGACTACTTGCCCATTAACTCAACTGCAACAGTCAATATTGCATATTAAAATCATATGCCTCCTTCAGAAAATCGTTGCTCTATATACTGTATATGATTTTGAATCGTCTCCCAGGTACGATGTGGTTGATGACGCAATAAAGCTCAAATGCTCTTCAAATTTTCCATTTTTACAGTTCGCATCAGTTTCTCCGAAAAATAAATACGACATTTCTCTTTGAGCTATTTTCATGATTGAATATGGAGCATTCATCTGTTGAAACAGAATACAATTGTTAAATAGACAGCAAAATTAATATTTTATTATTATTAGATGACTAATAACAACAATTGACTATGAAATGTTGTAGGCCTCAATAGGACCATCAAGATTTATCTCATTTTAGCTATTGCTCCGAGTCATAACAAGGTTCTCTTCTTAAATAAGCTAGCCGGTTTAGTTTTCCATGATATTCAGCTAGCTCACTGAAAGCTACGAGCTCAAAGCACAACAAACAACAACCCTATGGTACACATCAACGACATTATGAACACAATTCTTTGGAGAGTCCAAAGGTTCTTCTGATGGAGGCAAGGCACATCTTACACAGGCTATAACGATACATGTCAAGGAGTTCTTCAGAGAAAAGCACCAGCTGCCTGGACATGTGATATGGTCTATTCTGACCTTCGTATTACTTGTTTTACGAGCGAGCCAAACCAACAAGGCTTTTGCGATAGTTTCTACATGTGTATATCTCGCGAGACATTCCCATTGCTAGGCTTTGTGTTCGTTTGTGATGCAGACATTATGTCAGAGGGACTCTTTGTAAGATCTTTTGGAGAAAATGTAAGATAAGCTAATGGGATCGGGACAAACCATCAGTTCTGTGACTAAGATTGACAAGATTCTTGATGCTATAAGGCGAGGAACGCTGGTGGATGGATCATATGTATTAGATTTAAATAGAGACAAGAACTCGTATAAGGAAAAGTCGTATCATTGACTGAAATTGCTAACTGTCTAGCTAGTTGCATTGACTCCAAGCTTAGGGGAGGGAACTTCTTCTATTGTTGTTAATAGCGACAACAAGCGATAGCTGTGATAATGAGAAAGCAGTGGACTGCCTTGCTTTGGTGGAAAAGGGATCACATTGAAGCTTCAATGACCTGATCAAGCCCAACATTGATCTATGAGATAGAAGTAAAGTTCAACCCATACCGACAAGAGTCAAAGGGTCATGCAGATGAACTACATTCCCTTTGACTTTCTTAGAACATTTGAATAGCAATGTCGACTTTTGGACTAAACAGGATTGCTATAAAGACATTTATATCATTAAGTGCTTGAATAGATATAAGCTTTGAGTGATCGAGTCAATTGTCCACACTAGTTTCAGAAGCCCAGCTTAACTCTTCTCCCCTTTCTTTGAGGTTTTATATTTTTGGTGCATTGAATGCTTCTTTGAGATTGACGATTTATCTTTCACTACTATATGGTACACCTGATTTAACTTTACTTTTGGGTCCTTCTTCTCTTGCGGAGGAGATTACTACTACTGTCATTATCAAACCTCGAATGTCGATCCATTACTGAAGGTTGTCGGCGAAGTAGATAAAACGTATTTTCTAAATCTGCATGCTCACCTACCGCCATCGCTGCAAATGGAAACAATGTAGTGATTGGATCTTTTGTTTGAATCTGGTCGTCTGAGAGTGATGCAAGTATCATATTATTCTTGTTCATGATGTCAGGTCCCGCTGCTAGTACAGCTTGGTGCAGTGTACGACCATTGTGATCCTTTAAACTGTAAGCCCATGGGAATTTCTTCATGAATAAATCTTTGTGCTGCGGAGCATTGACGAAAACATGGTGCAAGATAGGGTAAGTGCAATCTGGAGTAAGTATTTCATAAAGTAACGACATGGCCTTTTCTTCTCCTTTTCTGTCGCACAAACAATCAAACACTGTAGTTCCTTTGTAATCTTTGATAAAAAGCAATCCTCCAATATTAGGATGGTGTTTGAATCCAGCTTTTAAAAGCACAGTTATGTCTCGATCCTTTTGTTGCGTTGCTGTGAAATGAATCAAAGGTTCTTCAATTAATGCCTCTGGATCGCAGCTTACCAGATATTCAAACCTCATTTTATTTTCTTCATAACAAGAAAACCACAGCAACCATTTCTCTCTTATATCTGTTTTAACCAAGAGTCCTGATTTTTGGAGTTCCTTAATCAGACTAATTGCACTTTCATCATCAACATCGCTATTTTCAATCAAGCATCGCAAAGTGTTCCTATGACAACCATCACTTGGATCTTCAATAAACAATCCTCCTCGCGCATCTTCACCTTCTAGTACTTCGTGTTTCATTCCTTCTTTTGCCAAGACGGGTACATATCCAACACAAGGACTGATTGCAGCACTTTGGATTGGGATCCGTCCATCAACATCAGATTCATATAAAAGTGTCGATGGAAACTTCTTGACTACTTTTTCAACTGCATCAACAGATGGTTTGTGTTTGTGAAGCTTGTGCATGGATTTCCCGAATGCCTCTTCAATCTTGTCGTTGCATTCTTCAATAGCTGCTAGAATATCATTACGACAATCCTCATCTTTCCATTCTTCGAAGAAATAAATACTCTTGATGAAGTCGAGTTTGGCTTGAAAGGTTGAAATGTTCATTGTAGATAGTATATCGCTTAGATTATAATATTGTATTTATGTTATGTCAAGAAGATTGAATTTCAGTGGTTTCTTTCGAACAATTGTTGATAGAGCAAATTGGCGGGCTGTTGACAAGAATAAAACAGCCAAAATAAATTTTGGCGCGGGGTCAAAAATGGGAAGGAAAGTTGGGACTGGAGTGACAGCTCCTAGTCATTGGATCTTTTCTTTCCCTTTCCCTTTCTTTTCTCAATTTTTCTGAAAGCTTACTAAACTATTGACTACTTCCTTCTACGAGTAATCGACCAACTATCAAAAACAAGCACAACATCAACAACTGATGATGTTCACTTTAGTTCACTTTTGTGTAGAAGACTTTTGATTTTCTAGTAGCTTTAACTCAAAACTTATTCTTTATCAAGAGGGTTGCTACAGTTGACGGTTTCGTGACTCTCTATTACAATGGATCGAAGGAACTCTACAACCACGAAGGCAGCCACTAACATTTGAGAAGAAGGAAGAAAGCTTGGCAATATATTTATGTCTCACATCTATGCTGTTAAAAGTTGATTCATTTGGACTTCTCCTGACACATTGATTGCAAGTTCTTGTTCCGTTTTGGCTTCTGTTTCTTTGTTACTTTTGGTAGAGACGGAGAAAGAATAACAGTTTCAAAAGATTCATCGTGCTTATCAAAATCTAGTCGAAATTAGGAGAAGATGTGGGACACCAGTATCCTTTTGTAATCTTTTTGGTGCATGGAATATGCGAACTTCACCACAATAAGTTTCATTAGGTTCTTGCATAGTTGTGAATAAGAGAATCAAGAAACGTCAGACCAAGAGAATATAGCAATGTCAAACAGACATGATATTTAACATGAGCGAAGTTTTGATGGGACGACAGAGACGAGAGAACACAACCAACAACAACATCAAACTGTGCACTTTAATTTTGGTAGCTCTAGATGTAAGCCTCAGTGAACAAATTAGATCGATGAAATGGAAGCTTTAGATGTATGTTAATGGAGAATCTTGCTTTGGGAAGCTAATTCTTATTCTTCTTGCATCAAGTTCCCATTTCTTGTTGTAGATACATATTACCTGGGTAATGATTTGTTTTGATATTCATCTCTCGATGCTTAAGCAAAATGGATCTGAGGGATTTGTTACAATGCTTTGGTAGCATGGAATGACTCAGCATTTTTAGGTATAAATCAACAAGAGATCATGTTTACAGAACAATGCGATTTCCTCTCAGTGCTTTGTATGGCAAAGTAAACCATTCAACTTAGCACAGGTGTTCAACAGGAGTAACGATCATGGCTCTCTTGAGATTCCCAAATACTTTGTCATCTAATCAATGACACTAATGAGATTCCACAAGAGGAGGTCTGGTAGATAATTGGAAGGAGGGTATTTAAATTGGATCCGAATCATATCCGTACTCACATGGGACAACTGAATATATTTGATTGATCCAAATCGCCATGGAAAAGAGGAGAGACAAGTCAATGCGACACACAACTGATTGTGAGTTTCCTCTAAGTTACAAATTCAATTCCATTTGTAAGTTTGTTCAAGGCTATAAGAATATTCTGTTCAATACTTAGATAATTTTACGTTAGACCTATAAGTGTAATTTAAATAATATAGTTGGCTCAGAATAAAAATGCCAACGAAGGATAGGCTTTCTTCTAAGTCTTCTTTAGTTCTCAAGTTCTTTCTCTTCAGTTTTGTCATTGTTCTTTTCTTCCTTCAGCAAGTCGTCGTCGATCATATCCTTTATTTATATAGAAGAACAAATCAGAGTATATATGAGACAAATGGTTTAATATCGAATCATGTCTTACCTTGGTTTCATGCTTGGATAAGTCACCATTGCAGTTCTCTTCATTCTTTGTTGGACTGGTATTTTTGATGTCGTCCCCTGCTTCTACAAGTTTATCTTCAGCCCAATCCGACCCGATCTTCTCTTTCATTGAGCTTGCTTTTTTCTGATAATGGATTGAGTTAATTAGCCAAACTATTACAAAGGACATGTTAATGATGAAACAAAACTTACTCCCAATTTGGACTTATCATTCAAGTCTTTTGTAATGTCATATTCTTTCTTTGCTACAACAACTTGCAAACCAGGAGATTTTTCTTCTGCTGTTTTCGAACGCTTCGCTAGTGGACTTACTAGTTCATTAGAGTCATCAACAGAGCTGATTTCCTCTTTCTTGCGCTTTTTTGCAGCAAGTGACTTTCTTTCTGCTGTTTTCGAACGCTTCGCTAGTGGACTTACTAGTTCATTAGAGTCATCAACAGAGCTGATTTCCTCTTTCTTGCGCTTTTTTGCAGCAAGTGACTTTCTTTCTGCTATTTTCGAACGCTTCGCTAGTGGACTTACTAGTTCATTAGAGTCACCATTAGAGCTGATTTCTCCTTTCTTGCGCTTTTTTGGTCCTCCAATATCAATCAAAGGGGCATCAGTAACTTGGACAGATCCAACGATGGCGTTTGCAGTGGTATAATCTTGTTTGAATTCTTCCTCATCTTGGTTCTCGTTTCTACAATGTTCATTAGCTTCTTTATCAACAGTACTCTTTTCCCCGGAGGCAGAGGAAGAACTGTCATCTTCAAAGGGGGAACTGTTATCTCCAGAGGAAGGACTTGATACCACATTGGAGTTTCCATCACCACAAGCTTCAGTCGAGTCTAGAACTTTGCTCTTGTTTGTTACATCCTCAGTGGACTCTTTCTTTGTCTTTTTCGGAGCTTGACTAGGGGACATTGTGAACTAATAAAAGGATGATGTATGTTATTTTTCAATTGTTTGATGAAAAGGGAGTACAATAATGCAATTGAAAATGTTAATGAATGTAATGAATGGTATTCACGTTGATTTGTTTTGACAAGTGAAGGCGACAGAGCAGGGAGAGAGCTTGAAATTTTAGTCGTGTAAGGAAAATTCGCCAGATAAGGGAAAATAATAGCCACATGTACGTATTATTATGTGTTTGGATCGCTAGTGAAATTTTTTTCAAATCCATTTTTATTTTGCTCTTTATTGTCGTACATAAATGTCACAGGGTTCTCATTGTTTTAAAATTGGCCACATCGGGGTTCTCATAGTTCTCATCGTAAAAAAAAAGTTTGCATGAATATCATTGCATTGAAAACCTTTAGGACACTTTTCTTCTTCATAAGTGGAGTTAGAGATTTTCTATTTATTAGAAAATACTAGTATGCTAGTCAGTGACATGATCATGGTAATATTTAAAAATGTCGTACTAGGTTCAATGATTTAGGTTTCTCAGTACTGTAATTATATGTTTAGGAGCATCGTTACTATGCATAAAACTTTTGGGGGAATAGCTTCTCTTCTTTCCTCTAGTTCTCTTCATATAATAATAACGAACTAGCTCAGTTCAGCAATACGAGAACAAAAGACAATAGTGGCTTGTATGCAAACAAAGAATGGTGTACATATAAAGAAAGATATTTATCGTTGGGGCTACAAAATGATATGCATAAATTTAATCATTCACTTGATACAACTAGTCGTTTAGTTTATATTTTACAAACCTAGCATGGATGGATGAATCGTTAGGCGTATAATCGCTAAATGAATTAGATTTTTCAAGTCATATTGCTGACACGAAGGAAATGATCTCTTCCGCCTATCTCCATCGTCATATTTATATTTGCATCGCTTGACATAGTGTAAGAGCTAGCTACTTACGGTACTATTGCTGGATAGCTACTACGACAGCCTACCTCTTGATGTTTCGATGATAGGATGAAAAAGATAAACAATGTTCGCAACAAATACAGTTTTTTTTCTGTAATTTAACTCTAACTCCTCCATTCATGGGTTATAATAGTTGTATAGTTGCTGAGAAAGGAGATGGAATATCATATCTTCTGGCTTTGGTGTATATTTTCGTCAAATCATAATGAAAAGTATGGCTCTTTATTGCAGATCCTATTATTCGAGCAAGGTGCTGTGATCCTTTTTATTCACACTCTTTCAAAAGTAGTGTACCGAACTGTTGAAACTAGGATATAGAATCAAAGGTAAAGAGAACGTTGGAAAAGAGATTGCTTGCTACAACTTTTGAATTAATTCTCAAATAGAACATAAATAAATGACGATGCTTACTCTCGACAGTGGATGAGAGTAATCGTGTAGAGACTAATTTTTCAACTTTTTTGATTTTAACATTGATCCCACTATTTGAGTTATAATTCTGATACTTGAATGAATTTATTGCCGATTTTGCTGTTTCTTTTATCGAGGACTTCATTCTAGGTATCTATCTTCCCCTTGACCCAAGTTCTTGATCTTAGTAAAAACAATTTAGAATTTGTTTTGCAAAACTTTTAGACGCTTCCAACAGCTTCAATTTAAAGGAAGTGCTGTTGGGCCAGAAAGTAGACTTTTTAGTCCCATCTTGCAATGAAACTATCATTTCCATCGGAGATACGTACGTAAATACGATGCAAATGAAAAAAATCATCATTTATGAAAACCTTAAAAGTGCAAGTATTTCATCTATTTATGAAACAATAATTTTCATTCATTGTTACCGTACATTCAATGATAAATTAAATAGTCAATCAATCATCAAACATGATTTCCAATTCTTGATTTAGCACATTTTTAGCTTTCAGTCGTGATGATGTGTTAGCGAGCATCTAAGCACCGTTTTTACACATCAACATCAACATCAACATCAAAACAAATCAAAGCACATAATCTTATCATTCATGAAAAGAATCATGCCTCACAACCCCCAGCATATTCATTTGCCTTGTCCGGTAGAACAAAACGAGCAGTCATCCTGTTCCGAAATTTCTACTCCAGTGGTAAGTTCATGAAACCATTTTATGCTCGTTTGAAACAAATTGTATTTCATCATTCTTTATTCTATCCTTCCTCCAAACAGACTCTTTCTTTTGAAGTATATTTCACAGCTTCTAATCAGAAGGAGGAACTTATTTCAACCAAGATCGTCAGAATGGTAAGCACAACAAATGTTTTCCGCCAAATATTGAAATTCCGGCAACCATTTAACTCAATGAAACTGTACATAGAAAAAATCTAGAAGAAAACCATTTCGGGACATAAGTAATGAGGAATTTGTTCCTAAGAAACGTGTCCGGTTTGCTGATATTCATCTGATAACACCAATAGTTCCTCTTAAGAGTATTCTACATAACGCAAATGCCTTTTGTCCAGTAGATAAAAGCCTTTTCATTTCTTATGACTCCTTGGCTGAAGAAGGAGTGTAAAAATAATTTCATTCAAGCTCGCTCTAGGATAATTTTAGCACCACTGATATAGAGAATCTAAAAGAAAGACTGTAAATACTTCGAGAAAATAAATTGTACTAAGGTTATCGAAACAAGTGGGGCCTCCAGGTGCAATTGTCTCATTTTTAAATAAAATCAGCCTGGACACAACAGCATCCTTAACAAATTCAGCGAAGCAAGTTAACTAGTCGGATCTTCAGAATACTCGAAACCACATTTAATAAGATATTTTAAACATTCCAAATGTCCTCCTTCACTGGCCCTGCTTGTGACTATGTTCCCTTCACCCTTTTCACATCCGTTCTCATAGAGGTAGACTAGGCACTCCAAATGACCGTTACCAGCGGCATATTTGTAGCAATCACTATCCCATTCGCATCCATTTTCATGAAGATAACGTAAACAGTCCAAATTGCCGTTGCAAGCAGCATGATGACAGCTATCTTTCTTCCATTCGCATCCATTTTCATGTAGGTAACGCAAACACTCCAGTTGATCAAAACAAGCGGCCTCTTTACAGGCTTCACTGTTCCATTCACACCCGTTCTTGTGTACGTAGCGTAAACAATCAATATGGCCCTTCCAAATAGTACTCTTAGAGGTCTCACTGTCCCATTTACACCCATTCTTGTGTAGGTAGCGCAAACAATCCAAATGGCCATTACCAGCAGCAGAAGAGCAGCTATCACTACCCCATTCACATCCATTGTCGTGGAGGTAGCGCAAACACTCCAGTTGACCATAGCAAGCAGCTTTTTGACAGGTTTCACTGTCCCATTCGCATCCATTCTCATGAAGATAATGTAAAGAGTCCAAATCACCATTAGAAGCAGCAGTCTGAATACACCAGTCACTGTCCCACTCACATCCGTTTTCGTGAAGGTAGCGTAAACAATCTAAATTACAATTTTCAGCAGCTTTTTCACATGCTTCACTGTCCCATTTGCATCCGTTTTCGTGTAGATAACGTAAACAATCTAAATTACCGCTAGCAGCAGCTTTTTCACATGCTACAGTACCCCAAGCAAATCCATGTTCGTGTAAGTATTGTAAACATTGAAGCTGCCCATAACTAGCTGCTAATTCACAATAAATTGAAGAGTAATTCCAGTTGTTCATCTTCTCCAACAGATATTCTAGTACATTCAAATGACCGTGCGCTGTAGACCATTGAATAGTATGACAGTATGGATCCACTACTTCCACATCAATTGAGTTCCCTTGGCCTAAATTCACGTTATGAAAACTACAATTGTGTGTATTGCATGTCGAATTCTGGACACAGTTAGCAACAGCCTGCATAGAGGTAGTCCATTTGAGAACGTCCAAATTACCAACTTTTGCACAGTTAGTTCGAAGTAAAAACATCATTTTACGAAATGGTAGAATCTCTTGTCCTTTCTCTTCACTGTGAACAATACAACATTCACTGACATAAATTTTGGCATGTAGAACAGAGCATGCTGCATTTCTGATGAAAGTCTTGGTGTTTCTGTACTCTTTATATGCTTCGTGAAACTTTTGTGAAGTTGGAGCAACGTATCGGTAGTTACCTTCTTCGGTGAAGGAGAGAACATGAGCTAAAACTTCACATGGCAAGTCATCCATATTTGCATGAACTTCCTGCGAAATAGATTCTTTAATTTTCTGTCTCTTCTGAGGAGGAGATTTTGACAACATGATAAGTTTGATGAGAAACACAATAAGAGGAATATGTGGAAACGAAACCTCGAAAGAAAAAAGAGGAGACGATTCTCACTCTTCTATCAATATACATCAAGTTGAGGTAGATGACATTTTGCTCCACGATGTGACCAGTATTGATGCCAGTCATACATCACGCCGAAGCTGAAATGAGTGCTATCTATTTTCTCCATTCTTTTGATTATAAGATGATTTGGTGAACACAGTGTGTAGTTGAGATGTTTGACTTAAGGATTTACTAGGTATTTTGGTCATGTAGTGTGTTGTTGTGAAGTGTTAGTAGTGTGTTTGTGTGTACCGTAGTGTGTTGTACCAGCATCGGTATCGGAGAAACGGATGAACATCATCTTCTAATTTTACTTCAATTGTGACAAAACTTAGTCTTATCTTGATTGTTGACAGTGTCAGCCTCAAAAACGAAAAGTGAATCGAATTCGATGAAATTTTTCACACGAGTCAAAACATGGCGGGAAATAAATATCTACCGCCGCTCACGAACTCTCTCTTCCTCTCTCTAAATATTATTCATCCTACACTGAATGTAAAGGAAAAGTACAAAAACTCACCTATAAAAGTAGAGATGAAAGCAGACAGCAAGATCCAATTGACTTCACCACCTATTTATGTAGAAAGGAAAGCGTCAATGAAGAGAAGGCTCTTTGATGAATCGCTATCATCATTATCCTATGACACTTCACCAGAAGTCAAATCTTCACCACAGCCAAAAAGACAAATGAAAGGCGAATTCGAGAAATATGAATCCAATGAAAAGAAGGGACCAAATGCCAGTGACCTATTTGACCAAGATGATGACGACGATAGCGACTGCTGGGTACATCGCTCATTTATTTTACAGAGAGCAAAGGAAGGTGTATCAGAAGCTCAAGCAATCAAAGAATGGTTTGCCAACACTGATAAATGTGAAGAAAAGGAAGTTGAATTCAAACCTGATCAAAAGGAGTAGTATACATTGCCTCAGTGACAATTGCTTTATTTGCTGTAATGACAACTAAGTAGCCGCAAAGGTCTGACCGATCGGGTCAGATCGGAATTCCTTTGCATTAGCCTTATGAGTGCAAACATAAAGTAAACATCAATTATCATCTATTCTCAATATATATTACATACAATTTGAATTTATTTTCACATCCTAGTTAAAATTTAGTTTCATAATATTATGATTATTTTAATTGACAATACAAATAGTATGTTTGGAATGATTATTACATTCCTATTATTATTAAATGAGTCATTTTTACTTTCAACCTTTCGTGTAGATGCATGCAAACTTACAAGTATTTACATGAGGCGATAAAAAATACATACAGCATCATTCCAGATGCTCTCATCTGTTCAAAGTTGGAATCTACTTCTTCGGTTCATGTAGGAACGTCTTTTAGTTCTAATGCTCTTTTTCTTTTTATCAACTTTTCTTTTGCTGCAGATGAGTCTTCCAAATTTTAGTGTGGAATGTGCGGAATGTGTGGAATGTAATTCAATATCATATGAATCTAGACTCTCTTGAAGAAAGGCATCAAGTGGATTCATTTTAGCTCGTCTTTCCTTTTGCTTTTTTTCAAGTCTCAATCTTCTGCTACGTTCCACCCCAGGTGGATACTGTATTCCCTTTACATTAAAGTCAAACATACTTTTATAAATGGAAGTGTGTCAAAACATGAAGGAAACGATAGGGATGAACATAAAAATATTCAAACGACGGTTTCCTTTCATTTTCAAAAATCATTACAGAGAAGAAAAATGTCTGACTCTGACGTCACTAGCCCAGTCGAATTTTTAAATCAGCTTTCGATTCTGTTGATAGCAAAGTCTTTGCTCTAGCTTGTCACAATACTGCGTTTCAAAAGAAAGACGGTAAACAACGTAGATTTCAAGAAGTGGCAAAGATCGCTAATATGCCTTAGAGCAAGCTATCGCTTGCTTATAGTTATAATTTCATGTTCACTAAATTCAGTAAAGACTTGGTTCCATGTTGTGATCATCTAAGAAGTTACCATATGAGAATAAGAAAAGTGTACGACTAGTAGTTATTTTATTTGGCAATATATTATTCATAATAGTGAACAATACAAAGTTAGTCTACACACACTGACTAAGTAAAGCTATGCTAATGCCATATTTTCATCATCATTCTCAAATACTCCTAATCTTCTTCATTTTTTGGAATTTCTCTACGAGAAGGAGTATTAGGAGTATTAACAATGGTGTAATGAAATGTGCCATGCTGCTCCATGCGCACATTATTTGATGCTAAACTTGTAGCTACTCCAGCACGAAGGTCCTCAAGTTCTGCGATGCGCTGACGGAGGCTCTGATTTTCATTCTTGATATTTGTATCATTTGACTTTAGAGGAGTTACATAATCATGGCTAGATTCAGTAAATTGAGCTTTGTTACTATTTGCCTCTGCATTTGCCTCAGCACGTTGAAGTCCTACCTGTAGATTTGCATTCTCTTGGTTTGCATTGTCAAGCTGTCTTTTCAGATCCATGTTGTCAAGTTGCAACTTGTCGATCTTTTGCTGAAGATCATGAACCTCTTTCTTGTGTGATTTGTTTAGTTTCTTTTTGAGGTCGTCTTGTTGGCGGTCTTTAATAAGACAATGACGCATACGTAGAAGGATTTTATAGATACGATCATTGCCACCGTTTGCCAACTTCTTTGGAAGAACATTGTTGCGGTTTGGATCTAGCTTAAAATTGTAATCCTGGATGTGCTCTTCAAAGATAGGTATTGCTGCCTTGTAAATAGTGTCCATGCTTGGCTCATCAAGGGTTAATTTTTTCTTTCCTTCAGTAACAAGCTTGGTTAGAGCTTGCTTTACAGAAGATGTTGCAGGTTGATGAAGGGCATGCATATCATCCTTTAGCATTTTAGTGAAGTCGATATTTTCGTCCTCTAACATTTTATAGTGTTGACTTTCAAGATCACGAAGTGATTCCATGACAGCATTTCCATTCTCCATCATAATTCGATGGCCTTCTTGCTGTCCGTAGCAATGGCTAAGACTGGAGACTGACTGAATTCCATTCCATTTGTTGCCTATACGCTTCACAAGAGAATCAAACTCAGCTTTGAGCTCAGGATCAGGATGGAAATCAAAGTATTCATCGTCAGGGCTTCTGATTAATGGAAGATCTTCGCACTCAGAGAAGGAACTGTTGTTGTCGTGGTCATCGTTTCCCATTGTTGTTCTTGACTCGTCATCAGATGAAGAAAATTCACAACAAGCTCTGTCTCCTCTAGCAACACTTTTGGTAGCATTTTGAGAGTTTCTTTTACTGCGTGAAGTGTATGCAGTACCCATGTTCAAGTTGTAGTATTGGACAGAAGATAGTTGGCTTTGTGTATGAAAAGAGGTAGTCAAGAATGGTTAATGAGAAATCATATAACACAAAAGAATTAGAACAGAGGAATTGAATTTCAAATGCCCCTTCCATGCAATCGCCACATTTCCTTTGGGCTTCAGTCAATTTACTTACCTCGGTTACAGGAGTATCAGTGAATATTTATTGACTCAAATACAGAGTTTGTGAAGAGAGCAGTGCAGTGAGTAGTGATGGATATTATGTGTGGAAAGAGAGTGAGTGTCGAAAGCATATTTTCATCAACGGTATTCTACTTTTTTAGCTGCGCGCAAAAAATTAGCGAATCTCAGATAATATGAATAAGTCATTGTGCATTACAAAACTATGCAGAAAGAAGTGAAAGTGGAGCTTAAAGTCAAAATTCAGTGGAGATTACTAATTACTATGTAGCGATCAATATCATTTTCCAAACAGTTTTTTAGCAAATCACATCGAGATCAGTCCTTTAATATACTAGCCATTTTATTTTGGCGCGCTGGGACATTTTTTGCAAAAATGGCTATCTGTGCCCTTGCACAGCTTCTGTAAAAATTTTGTGAGGGACCACTCAAATGGTATTTACATGTACCCCCGGGGCCCCGCGGGGCCCCTATCTTGCTATTTTATCTAGTTATTTGTTGTTGTTGAAATGACTCCACCTTCTTGAGCACCTGTTTACCTCTGCTGGTGGTGTAGTACCATCAGATACATCGAGAGAAGAAGCATCATCACATCTTCTATGGATACTACTGATACAGGTCATCTACTAGAATCTATTTACACATAGTTGATGCTGCCTCTGCATCGGTATCATCGGCTGAGATATCGCTCCACACTGGATGTGAACAATGTGAAGAGCTGAACGAAGCAATTCTTCCATGAAAATAGGAGCATCTGAGACGAATAGCTATTAACTTTAAAATTTTCAAGCACAGAGAAATACTTGACATTCCTGCCGATATCGACCACTAAGAAATCATGAATAGACACATTCTATATCTGATGGGTCTGATGGATGAAGTCATGAACTAAGCTTGGTTCCAACTCGACTACTCTATATCATTGAATATCACTAATTATTGTTATGAGTCTTTTATTGCCAGCTTCAATTTTTGAGACCTCTACATCATCAGATTGCATCCATTTAGCTTGTTCAATAATTCTGGGAAACGGATGAATCAAATCAGTTCCAAAACAATGCCAATATGCTTTAAATTGAAACTTACAACGTGTAATTTTGCAGTCAGGTATAAAATTAATTCTGAACAATGTCAAAACCTACAAAAGTTCTAAGTAGTAGTAAATAATCTTTATCTTTATTCTATAAATCTTGCTACGGACATGACTTCAACAGTACCTACAAAATAAACTGCTGTAAAGTGTAAAGTAAGTTACACACTCCCTTGTACATCGAACCTACAATGTGGACACTGTGTACTTCTTTTCAACCATTCATCGATGCACTCTTTATGAAATGCATGCTGACATTGCAATTTCTTTCTTTTTTGTCCATTCATAAATTCGTCCAAACAAATACAACACTTGCGTCTGTCTTTTGGAACTTCCTTCTCTACATCTTTAATGGTGTACGATACCAAAGATCGAATAATCAAAGGGTCAGTTGATCTATTGGTATCAAAACGATTTCTTCTTAGTCTTCTTGTTCTACTTCTGGAGCTATCACTTCTTCTTCTGCTTGCTGTATGCGCTTGATTCCTAATGGTTAATCTGATTGACGAAGAAGATATAGGATCCATGAGAACATTAGAGTTCGGGTTTGTACAACGAGATTGAGATCTTGTTATCATGCTATGATTGGAATATCTTGGTCTTTGACGAGGAGGAGACTCAGGGGTTTCATCGCCTTCCATGCTGGAGTCATCAATAGTTGTAGTAGCTTGCTCGTTTGTCCGTCCAGATTCGTGCATATCTCGACGAGCTGCTGGTTTTCTATCGTCATCCTCTTCTTCTTCCCCCTCCTGTGATGAGTCATCAACAATTATAGCTTGCTCGTAAGTCCGTCCAGATTCTTGCATATCTTGACGAGCTGCTGGTTTTCTGTCATCATCCTCTTCTTCTTCCCTCTCCTGTGATGAATAATTGTTGCAGAGGATAATACTGAGATTCAAAGTTGTTCTAGCTTCACCATAACTAGTACCAGAACTTACATTGAAATTGGTATGTCTACCAGACATTGCATCACTTGAAGAAGCTGTATTTCCCATGGTACTACTAGTAAATTCTTTGAAAATGATTGAACGAGAAATGATGATGGTATCATATCGCATGCACTTCTCTTTGCTACTGCTCGACTTGTTTCCGCCATGTTGTTCTTAGAATGAGCGTGCGTTGAGTTGAGTCTTGTGAAGGGGAATTCTAAACAGTCCAATATAGAGTAAGAGTTGAAAGAATGTTCAGTTACTCATGTGGATTGCAAATGAATGCACACAGAACATAGTTTTATTGTTGACAGAACGAAAAACGGTTTTCAGTCTCAGACACCGACTTCTATTCCAAGACCTTAATAGATACAATTTAGGTATAAGATACGATATAAATATCACATTAATTCTGTCTATCAGTGTCTATGACTTTATGACACTCTAATTATATATTACTACTTACTATTTTCTTTGCATTCCGTCGCAAAAAAAAATGTCTTTTCAGTAAACGATGATCAGCAGCACTCATGTTGCATGCTACCATGTAGAGCAAAGAACATGTATAAAAAATAGTTGCGAATATCTATATTGCCATATCTTCATAGCTCTAGTGCAATCAATCGCACTTGAAAGAATATACTACATAAGGCTTCACCAGTCTATATGCGTCGTCGAGTAATATCGTGTTTGCCAAGAATATTTAGCCGCTGTCCAAATTCATCACCAGCCATAGATAATTCAAGAATATAGATACGAGTAGTACACATAAATCATCTGGATACAATTCCATAGAAGGATGAGGGTTCAGACCGAGGAGTGGCAGAGATTCATTCCTGGTGTACGAATGTACAAAGGAAAGAAGACTCTCTTTTACAACGGAGAGATTCTATCGAAAGAAATACCACTCCAATACTATGGACAAGGAATAGAGTTTCTTATTTATGATGAAGAAGAGAGACAGAGTTGGGAAGCAATCATCGTACTTCCAGGAGTTGAAGTGATTGCTTACCTTACTTTCGTTGACTGCATTAAAGTCGAGGCAGTCATCATGGCTGATTCTTCTGTGCGAAGAATTGAAGAAAGTGCATTCCAAGATTGCTATAAGCTAGCATATGTCAAACTATCAAGAAATCTCGAGTATATTGGAAGAGTGGCATTCTTTTCTACATCTTTGATTTCAGTTTTTATTCCGCCATCCTGTACAAGAATTGATAGTCAGGCATTTAACTCTTGTGATGAGTTGATCATCTTTCATGTTCCTCAAGATACTGAACTTTATGGTTGGGATGTGTTTCATGGTACCAATTTGTTGGGTATTTCTCCAGTTGAGATGAATAATGAAAGAGAAGTTGAAGATATGGATAATGAAGTAAGTGACTGGATCAAGAACATCAACAATGACGAGCAATATGCACTTCATCGTGCTTGCTCATCTTTCGATCCGTCAGAAGATTATATCTATGGAATTGTGCAAAGAGAAAGAAGTCTTGCGATTTTCAAACAGAAAAATAGCATTGGAATCACTCCATCACAATATCTCAGTGCAAATCCATATGCCGAGGTGACGGAGCAAATGATCATCAAACGTTTTGTTCTTGAGATTATGGGGGAATTGTAGTATACAAAGGTTTGGACGAAAACTAGAGTAGTCCATAATGTCTTATCCATTTTAAATTCATGCAGTTTTACTTAAATTTATCTACATTGATTCAACATACATATTTCTAAGATGAAATGGACTCATTGGAAAAGGTTATCGAGTTGAAGTGCTTCCTGAAGAGATTTTCTAAAAATGTAAGAAAATCAAGAGTGTCTTTTTGGTTGATTATGTGTGAACGCTTTCGGTCATTGCAGGAGCATTGTGTTTTTGAAACTTTCAACATTCCTTGATTTTATTTGATACATTGCATTCATTTTCTATTGATCTCTTAATTTCAACATTTATCCCTCCTTCCTGTGTCGAGATTGATAATTATGCAGTTAGATGCTGTTTGCAAATTTGATCAATGCATCTCCGTGTGAAGCTGAGTACATTACGAGGGGTATGAAGTACACCCATTCGAAACGAATCTGTATGCTGAGGCGACGGAGCAATGAATATCAAGCATCGTGCTCTTGACATGATGGAAGAGATCTTCTCTTTAAATTATATCATTCTGGACTTCTTCCGTTGGAATCCATTAGAAGTATCAGCTTTCAAAATATCTCTGAGACAAAAGGAAATTATGAAGCAAGCTAATAGCTACAATGTAATGTTGTGATCTCTCTCGATATCGGAAGCAATACAATCTGCGGCATTTTGTACTGCTGTCTGTGTGTGAATAATATTATCTATTTCCCTTTTTGCGCATATTGCTCACACTACCGCAGTTATTGTTTAATTGAGGTGAGATAGTTTCTTTCGGTAGACGATTTGTTGCTAGATTACTTAGGTAGTGCCTATCGTCGTTGAGAAGATTCGTACCGAAAATATATATGATCAAGTCCTCACCAGTCCAACAACTGAAATCCCTAAGTCCTCTGCTTGAGTTCCTAGACAACTTCTAGCCCGAATCTCTCTAAACATGCAGTATCAGCTCCTAGGTGAACCAGATCCAGACCCTATTGTGCTGTTTATTGTGGTGGTTGTTTTAGTTTTAGGATTTTTAGGAGATGAGACGAAATGGTGAAAGAACAGACGGACGACGGACAGTCGGCCAAAGAAAGCACGACCCAAAATAGCAGGGATAGTAAAAGATACAAAAAACAAAAAAGATATTGACATCTATGCAAAAAGTATCTTTTCTATATTACTTATCAGTACATTCCATCTTGTACAGTACACTATTATAATGAACATTTCAACCTTTCAAGCCAATCTCGACTTCATCAAGATTCTCTATTTCCACGAAGAATGGAAAGACGAGGAGTGTCGAGATGATATCCTAAAAGCCATTGAAGAATGCAACGACAAGATCGAAGAGGCTTTCGGTAGATCCATGCACAGATTGCACAGACACCAACCAACTGTTGATGCAATTGATTTCCATTTTTATCTCAAAATGCCGTCTATTGAAGCTGTGGAGAAAGTAGTGAAGAAGTTTCCATCAGTTTTATCATATGAAGATGAAGATGAGGATGGCCATTTTCCCATTCAAACTGCTGCAATTACTGATGGCTTTCAGTATGTACCTATCCTAGCGAAAGAAGGAATGAAACACAAAGTAGGAGGTGAAGATGCTAGAGGTGGATTACTGAAAGTTGCTAAAAATGGATGTAATACTTTACAATACCTGGCTCTTTTTCAAGATGATGAAGGTGATAGCACGGAGAGAGTGGATGTGTTTAAACAACTTCAGAGATCAGGTCTGTTGAAAAAGACAGATGTGCAAGACCAAAAAATGTTATTTTATTCTTGTTCATATGAAACAAAACTGAGATTTGAATATCTGGTCAATTGGGTTCCCGATGCTTTGATTGAGACTACAGTCAAAGTAACTAGGACTAGATATGCACCTTTAATTCATGCCATGTCATTGCAATCGGAAGAAAGGCTGATTTTTGCTTTGGAAGCTGGATTCCGACATTGTCCACAAATCGGTGGATTGCTTTTTATTAAAGATTACAAAGGGTCGACAGCATTGGATTGTTTGTGCAACGAAAAGGGAGTAGAAGAAGTCGTGTCATTACTTCATCAAATACTCACACCAAATTGTGACTATCCTATACTGCACCATATCTTTGTTAAGGCCCCACAACACTATACTATATTTATGAAGAAATTCCCATGGGCATATCACCTCAAAGATCACAACGGCAGAACTCTTCAGCAAGCGGTACTTGCAGCTGGTCCAGACATCATAAATGCAAATGATATTCTACTTGCAACACTTTCAGACGACCAGATTCAAACCAAAGATCCAATCACTACGTTTTATCCATTTGCAGCGATGGCAGTTGGAAAGAAAGCTGATTTGGAACAATCTTTTTACTTGTTACGTAGACAGCCATCTGTGCTGGATAGACATTCGAGAGTCAGAAAAACTCGCAGAAGAAAGAGAAGGAACTTATCAAGAAAATAACGAAAGTCAAACTTAACTTAATATATGCTTATATACAGAATCATACACTTTTGCTTCGAGAACCATATTTGTCAACAAATTTGCAATGCTTTGCTGCTTCTCAGCTGATACTCATTCGTCACTCTAGATCTCCACGACCTTGGCACATCACATGTCTTTACAACATCACAAAGCCTTTGACATTGGTCGTCTGACTTTCTTTTGTCTTCTTGGAATGAATCTGGAGCTCCCTCTATGTGCTCAGTTACTAACGACGTATGCAAATCATGGACCTGATCTAAGTCTGCCCGTTTCGAAGAACTATGTGTATCTTTAGATTCAGTATTTGTAGATGTTTTCACTTTCCCCCGAAGATTATGCAATTTAAAAAGAATATCTTCTTTATCTAGAAACACAGGCGTTGATTCTCTCACAAGTTCGCCTAGATTTTTAGTACATGTTTGAGATTTCGCCATCAATTCTACTGTTCTCTTGCTCTGTATAGAAATTTCTTGACATATATCTTGTCTTCTTCAAAGTCACTTGGTTTGAGCAGCAGGTTCTAGATCGTTTTCTTACATAGTTGCCATCCTCCAGTGAAACTTGCCTACTATGGATAGAGTGATTTCGTCTCAAATTCAGAGGGAAATTGCTTTTTCCCATGAGCGATATTCTCAAATTCAATTTTAGGCGGGAGAAAATTGAACTCTTCTGGAACTTTGCCTCTGTTCTTACCATCGTGTCCATGCTCCATTGTTAATGGTTAAGCTTTGATTGGATTACTTGTATTCATTTATGTATTTTATGTTATGTACGTAGGTCTCTCATGAGTTTTGTTGTTGACATACCAAAACGCTTGACAGGGAGATCTTGACATTCGACAGGCCTTTTGACAGAGGCCATTTACCTTTCATGAAAGAAGGAAAAGTCAAAATAGAAAGAATTTTCTCACGTTCAAATTTTCATGGGAACTCCTTCTCTTTTCCTTTCCCACGCTTTCATTCACATATACACCATGCCTCTTTATTATCAACACGATAGAAAGAATTTTCTACCGCGATATAAAGAGAGTACTTTCGATAGAACTCGATTTAAACAATGGCCTTTCCACGTTGCGAGGCTCGCGTGGTTGTACGAAATTCCAGTAGTTTCTATCAGGATTTCTCATAAAAAGTACAAGGCAACAATTACAAAGCCTTTGCAACTCCTCATTCAGCTTATTATCATTTCATATCCTTGCAATGGAACCTCAGCAACACATTACCTATTCAGTAGAGGAGGTATGATCTATGAAATTCATTTCTTTATTCCCAGCTTCGTTTGTAACCTCACATTGACTCACTTTTGTTTTTTCTTCAGGTCAGGCGTCATCATGTTACTGAAAACGAATTTGAGCGAGTAGGTGATCCCAATCATTCCATTAAATCTTCCTTTTATCAAGGACCTGATAGAAAATATTTTTTACGAACAAATGAGACAGCTGGAGCCTTTACAGAGCTTATGCGAACTTCTCTTATTGCTCAACCTCGAGTTATGGACCATGACCCATGTCATGTTGTTATGTATGCCAGCAATCATTCTGTCCATAGAAGAGTAGGAATGGGAAGACAATATCAGAAGAGATTTGCAAATCCTATTTTGGCCATATCATTTTGCAATACCTATCAGATTCTCCTTGAATGGAACAGAGGTTTGAATGGTGCTCCTAATGTTGAACCTGCTGGAGATGACGATGTTTCTGACGTTGAACCTGTTGGTGAGGATGGTGCTTCTGACACTGATCCTAACGAAGGACTTGGTGATGCTCTTGGTGGGGATCATGATGTCGCTGATGCTGATCCAAATGAAGGGCTCGATGATGCTATCGATGATAGATCTGATGGAGGAGACTCTAGTGATGAGGTAGAACAGCCTAACTCTCAGACTTGGCCTGATTTCAGAATGCCAGGGGAAGAGGCTGCAGCTTTAATGGAGGACCTTAATCTTGGAGATGACGAGGAAGAGTAAGCTTAGGAAAGTCCTCTTGACTCGGAGTGAAGCACACACTACGCAATATTTAGGCATTACATTTTCGAATTGTTGTAAGCTTTGTTGAAATCAAATATAGATCTTGTGATTGTGTAGACTCTTAGCAAACATAAACTAATGATATACAACAAATAATTCACCTTTATATTTATTGTAGAAGAAGTTCTATTTTGATATAATCTGTTTCCCTAAGAATCTTTCTTTATCAAAAGAATAAACGATTTCACCGTTCTCCCATCATTTGTAGTACATATTTCTCAATGACTTCCTTCTCACTCACGTAAGCATATGGATTTTCTTTCAAATACTGGGAGGGTGTAACCCCGATACTATTCTCTACTTGGAATGCTTTTATGCCTCCTCTTTCTTCCATTGTATCGACAAGCATTTCTACAGTCGGTTCGAAAGAGGCGCAAACTCTATGCAAGGCGAACTCTGGGCCGATATTTATATTCTTCATCCATGTATTCATTGAACCGTGGCCAGGAAACCTTTCAAGTAACTTTGCATCATTAATGACATTGCTTGATAATTCAGTGTCATTTGGAACACTGAAAATTGTCAAGTTTGTGTTTCGGGTAAAAGCCAGTAATCCAACCTCTCTGCATCTTGGCGGTATAAAGACACTTGTAAGGTTGCAATGGCCGAAAGCAAGAACGTTGATGATTTCAAGGTTGATTGATAGTTTGATGAAGATTAGACTCCTGCAATGAATGAAAGCAGATCCTTCAATTCTAATGACGGTATCAGCAAAGATGACTCTCTAGATATTGTAGCATTTATAAAAGTACATTTTGGAATCTCAACGACGCCTTCTACAACAATTACCTGCTGCCATGTTTGTCTTTCTTTCCAGTATCTCTTACATTCATCAGAAATATCCAATGATTCAAGATCACCAGCATCTGCAGCAATAGTAAAACATTCCCAATCTAGTTCATCATTGTAGAGTTTCTTCGATCCGTCGTAGAAAAGAGTCACGAGACCATCGACTGTAGCAACCCTCATATTTTAAAGCAAAGAGAGATTGGTAAGATGCTAAGTTTCCAAAGACTAATACAATGAACTAGTCAGTCCTCCTTCTTTCTTTATTTCATATTATTTCCTTTAGTATTCCTCTCTTGTCACTTGATGCACGTAATAGTTTAGTAAGGTGCGAGAGTATTATTCAAAAGAAAAAAGAAAGGAGAAGAAAGGACAAGAAAAGAAATGGCCGCGTCAAAAAACAATGACGAGAAATATTTCGCTGTCCAAATTCATCACCAGCCATAATTCAATGTAGAAAGTACACATAAACCATCTCGATACAATTCCAAAGAAAGATGAGGGTTCAGACAGAGGAGTGGCGGAGATTCATTCCTGGTGTACGAATGTACAAAGGAAAGAAAACTCTCTTCTACAACGGAGAGATACTATTTGATGATGAGACTGGAGAGTGGCTTATCTACGATAAAGAGGAGAGAAAAAGTTGGAAAGTAATCTTTGTACTTCCAGGAGTTGAAATCATTGGTGAACTTACTTTTGCTGAGTGTTGTAATGTCGAGACAGTCATCATGGCAGATTCTGTGAAAAGAATTAAAGATGATGCTTTTGCTAATTGTAGGAAACTCGCATATGTCAAGCTATCAACAATTCTCGAGTATATTGGAAAAGTGGCATTCTATCGCTGTTCATTGACATCAGTTTTCATTCCACAATCCTGTAGAGAGATTGAAAGTCAGGCATTTTATGGTTGTAGAAAGTTGGTCATCTTTCATGTTCCTCAAGAAACTCAACTTTATGGTTGGGATGTGATCAGTGGTACTGCATTGATTGCAGCAGCACCATTTGAAATGAATGAAGAAAGAGAGGATGAAAAGGATATGGATAATGAAATGAATGACTGGATCAAGAACATCAACAATGAAGAAAAGTATACCCTTCATCGTCTTTGCTGCTCTCATATTATTGAAATGAATGACATTCAAACCTTTGTAGAAAGAGAAGGTCTGCGGGCTATGACGGTTAAGAATACTATTGGTGTTACACCTTCAGAATACCTCGAAGCAAATCCTTTTTTGAAAGTTGAAGAGAAACAGATCATCAAAGACTTTATTTTGCGCAAGATGGGTGAGATGGTGTAATGATAAAAAGTTCTTCAATAATCACTATTACATAGAATAAAAATAAAAGTTCCCGTCTATTTTTTATAACAATGATTGCATGAAAATTTTCGAAAAACTTTGTCGGTGCTATCAATGCAACCAATCCCAGAGGGGCTCTTCCCGACATCAAGCCTCAAGCATTGGTATGAAATGAAGCTAGCGTCGAGCATCGCTATAATCTATCATGAAATTCAATAAAATATAGTCATCTTGGTCCTAGCTACAATATGCTTTATTTTGCTCGCCAAGGCCACATACTTCGTTTCCAAGTTTTGATTCATGCTGCATGGTAATTACTTGATACACATTCCCAAAGGTGTTGTAGACTGCAGATAACGGGAAGTGTATTTTCCATCTACCAATGTACTATAGCACTAATAATTTGCAAAATCCTAGTTTTCCTTTGTTTCATTTCTTCTTTTCTTCTTTATTCAATGCCGTGTCTCATATTATGCAACACTTATATATCACTATCTGCAATCAATACCTGTCTCACTTATAAATGGTAAGTAGCGATTTCACGTAAACCTAACCAGCCAATAGGTTCAAGTACAGTTACATGATCAAGAAATCCTTTGGAAAGACGAGTCTCAACAAAACTTATTTTGTTTCCGCACTAGTCTAGCACCCGCATAGCCAATGAAAGATGGAATGAGTGCATGCTGACCTTCAATAGTTCAATCTATGAGGCAAGTTTCATACAAACACGCATTTACTAAGCAAATTCACGACACATTCAGCAATATCAAGACGACCGCAGAAGCACTACTACCATTATTTGTTTCCACTTTTCTTGGGCAAACTTCATTCGAGGCCTCTCGTTTTTTTCCCCTTTTAGACTACATCCTCGTCCAAGACAGAAAGAATGGGGTTTTGTAGATGACACAAAAGTTACTGCTGATACGGATGAGAGTATCTATCTCAACACAATTATGAGGGTGGAAAAGTGGAGTGTAAAGGCTGAGACCACGGCGGCCGACAGGATGGAGGATGGAGAAGGACGGACAAAAAAGAAGGACCAAAATTAAAAAATAGCCAAATATTCAATCAACTAGCTACATACACAGATTAAGATGGGACTTAAAGATTCTGAAAACGGTAGGTTCATTCCCTCATAAGGTCAAGAAACTTTCCGCATTGGCAATTTATATAGCAATCATTGAGTTGTTGTTGTCGTTGTTGTTATCACTACATGAAAATCAAGGAAATTGTGTCAAATATAGTCGCCTCGGTCTCAGATACAGTTAGCTGTATTGCACTCGCCAAGGTCACATACTTCGTTTCCCAGTTTTGATTCATGCTGCATGGTAATTACTTGATACACATTCCCAAAAGTGCTGTAGCAGCATTGATAAGATAGCCTAAAAGTATATTTTCCATCTACCTATTTAGTACTAGTACAGATTTTTCCTTCACTATTCCATACGCTTTAACATAGTGAAATCGAATCGAATCGAATCACCTCGCGCAGGCATTCTATATGCCTGCGCGTAAATACTTAAATGAATGTCGACTATACACGGTTCTCAATTTATGTGTACTCATCTAAACATCTCCATATACCTCGATGACAACAGAAAAATCATTTCATTATGTACATTGCCTCTTGTTATCAAAAATACCACTACTGCTTCTACTGCTACTGAGCCACATCTCGTCAAAAGTCTCCATGATGTGAATTATGGTGAAGTGATTCCAAACGACCATAAGCATCTTCCTTTCAATTGTCAATGGGATCACGTCAATCCTATCTATACGAAGACATTGAACGTTGATGTCAAATGGGTTTGTTACAAGTACGAGGTGAAACAGAACAAGAATTGGAGGGACACTCTTGTGATCCGTACACAGTGCTTTGGTTGTACCGGATCCAATTGTCCAAGCTATCGTGCAAAGGCGATTGCTTCTATTTTTGTGTATAAAGGGGCAGTCAGAGAGATGTCCAAAAGCAATTTGGACAAAGCCTTGAAGGATGAAACTAAACAGGTGCCTCCATTTCCAAGTCAAATTGTTACATTCTTTTGCAAGATGCGACCTACAACAAGTTATTCTGGGATGTATTTTCACCAATGCATTCCTATCCAAATCTGATGCTTGGTTTCATCTCAGCACCGCGATGAAGAACAGACAATATCTGTTTATCTTTGAATCTCTGTGAAGGATCCCCATGAGATTCTAAACTTACGCCATCCTATACTAATGTGAAGTTTCTTGGTTGCTGTAGAAATCCGAGCACAGAGGATTGAAGTGTCACCTTCGATCAGATATGTCTCAATATCGCATCAGGTAAATCATTTATAGTAGGTAGTTTTTGTGCTGTATGCGACTCAGTCATTGCAACATTAGTAGTGATAGTTTCTTGCAGTTCATGATAGTCGTCAGTCCTTCTCTTTTTAGGTGGGAGTATGATATCCTTCACGTATTCGATAAGATCTCCTATCACCCTTTTCATTTTTCTTGAGTCAGTTCTCTTTCGATACGATGATGATGTGATGATTGCAATTGTTATAAGCACTGAAGGAGTTGCTTGGAAGAAGGGAATAAATATTATATATTATAGTATTGGCTTGTGCTTCACAGTACACTCCTATCCGTCATCGTGATGCTCGTTGATTTTTCTTCCTTCATTGAAATGGCTTCAAACAAAGGGCGGGAAAAGAGCCTTTTGAAAAGAGTCGTGTTGAATCGTAGATGAAGAGAGTGGAATGCATAGGTAAACTTCCCTGTGGTTGCCTGTGAAAATATATGTAGTACATAGAGAGAATCATTCGAAAAAGTGGGAAGAAAAGTACGGCCTTTGCTTCTCAAAGAGACAGTATGACTTCTGTCTGAAGGACCAATTTAGCTCCATTGTGCATCTGATAATAAAGATTTCCACTTGGAAAATGACGAAGCATGGCCATGTAATCATGTATCTATGTAAAAATATGCATCTCACAACAACTTACTAGTAATTCGAACGACAACAGATCAAAAAGCATCAAGAATGCTAGTACACATACAAGACTTTCAAATCAAAATCAAGAGCGAAACACTTTATTCCTACGTAGCTTAGATGAAAGTTATCTAATAGGATATTGCGATGTTGATTATACAAACTATTTCCTTTCCTTCAGCATCCAGCCTGGCTTCACACAATACACTTAGAACTGTGAAAATTTGTTAGGCAAAATGATAGTTATGCTCGGTTCTATGTCAAGGTAATCGAATTAATCGAAGTCATTTCTGCAAAACGTCGAGCCATTCAAGCACACAATACTCTATTTATCATTCTAGAGCAAGTCTTCCGAACTAGGGAATGGGTCCATCACTTCATTACAACTCATTTTCTCAAGTACCCCGTCGTGTCAGTTTGATGATAGTTCAAGACCAATCGAGCCATTTATATTTCTTCGTGCCAAATAAATAATTGAACAATGACGATGAGAAACGAAATGGACTAACAAAAGAACTACATTGTAATTCAATCTATTAACATTATTAACTCTTCAAAAAGATGAAAGCAATAATGGTTGATAGTAGATCATCGTCAATTTCAAGTGCATCACAAATGATACGCTTCTGAAAAGAAATGAATACCCTTCAATGAATATGTCTACATGATGGTGGAACAAATACCTAAATTAAAGATATACAGACAGAGAATGCATATTCTCCAATGAATTCAAGATTTCCAGAAAGCTTGACAAACTTACGATTAAGGCAACTATCGAAAGCGTTCTTTTCAATTCTCTGTACAAAATTTGGCTTGGGTTAGGGATAGGGCTCTGCAGCACTTTCTGAAAGTATGCTCAGGAATTGCTTCCACTCCAGGAAGAACTATGTTTGACTTCCGCATAATAGTCTCCCTTCTCGATCAAAGATAAAATCATCGAAAGTACTCGCACCCCTCTTAGAAAGAGAGTTTTCATTCCTTTGAAATTATAGATGAATTGCGAATGAGCCTTGTATGTGCCGTAGCTGTATGGGATTTCATGGCTACTCATTGAACCAATAGCGAGTCAAAATCATAGATGAATTGCCATTTGATAAGAGAGCGAACTTTGCGAGAACCTATACGGGATTTGCTACTATCGAGCCACTTTATCATATATTTGGTGGTTAGATGTCTCTGTTGTGCTTGGGGCTGTTTCGAGAGTAGCACATCTTTTTACTTTTCGAATTTGTAGTTGTTTGTGGAAGTAAGAGGAAGTCATCTTTTTCTCAGACGTATGTTTTTATTAAGTAACACTGTATTTAGATAAGTTATTATATGCTACTTTAGTTTTCGACAAAACTTTGGATACATGTAATTGAAAATTAGACTACATTTCCACCGTCATCTCGAGTATAAAACGATTGATGACCTTTTGCTCCTTCACCTCAGCGTATGGATTCGCTGCGAGGTATTGCAATTGTGTGATTCCAATGCTATTTTTCCGTTTGAAAATCGCAAGACTTCTTTCTCTTTGCACAATTCCATAGATATAATCTTCTGACGGATCGAAAGATGAGCAAGCACGATGAAGTGCATATTGGTCGTCATTGTTAATGTTCTTGATCCAGTCATTCATTTCATTATCCATATCCTCTTCATCCCTTGCAAAATTATGCTCAAATGGAGATACTTTCATCAATGTCGTGCCCACAATCACTCCTTTTTCAAGTTGAGTATGTTGAGGAACATGAAAGATTAGCAACTTATAACATCTCCAAAATGCATACCTAACAATTTTTTGACAGGATGGCGGAATAAAGATTGAAGTCAGTGATCCACAATCATTGAATGCCACTCTTCCGATATACTCCAAAGTTTGTGAAAGTTTGATGAATACAAGACTCATGCAGCCATAAAAAGCTCGCTCTTCAAGTCTCTTGACAGAAACACTCATGATTACTTTCTCGAGATCCCAACAGCCAGCGAAGGTCCACTCAAGAATCACTTCGACTCCTGGAAGTACAATGATTACTTTCCAAGACTGTCATTCATCTTGTCCACAGATAAGATACACATCATTATCTGAATCTACATCCCTCAGTGTCTCTCCATTATAGAAGAAAGTTTTCTTTCCTTTGTACATTCTCACACCTGGAATGAAACGCCGCCACTCCTCCGTCTGAACCCAAGGGTGAGAGAAAGCTGAAATCAATAATTACAAATGAGGAAGGAGTGCACAAGACAGATGTCATTTGTCTTTGCAAATGTACGTTTCTTTCTAATACTATCTCTTACATTCATTTGAAAGGTCCCAATCTTCCCAGCCCTCATGATTTCTTTCATTTTCCTTCCATTTTACAAAACACTCATCATGTAGATCTGAATTGTAGAGTTCCTTCGATCCATCGTAGAAAAGAGTCACGAGACCGTCAACAATAGCGACCCTCATTGGCAGCTAGCTTCAATTGTTTCCTCTCTAGAATGAATAGTTCTTTTGATGATAACAAAGAACTACAGATTTCTACTTGTAACATATGCAACGCAAATAATATATTAGAACCAACTTATATTAAACTATTTCACCCATCATACGTAGAATAGTGTTTCATAATTGTTACTTCCTTGATGTCAATAGTTTAGTAAGATTTCGGAAAAGAATGAGAAAGGGAAAGGGAAAGGGAAAGAATATGATCCAATGACGAGGAGCTGTCACTCCAGTCCCAACTTTCCTTCTCGTTTTTGACCCCGCGCCAAAATTTATTCTTGGCTGTTATTCTTGTCAACAGCCCGCCAAGTTGGCCCTCTCAACAATTGTTCGAAAGAAACCACTGAAATTCAATCTTCTTGACATGACATAAACTCAATATTATAATCTAAGTGATATATCTATAATGAACATTTCAACCTTACAAAGTAAGCTCGACTTCATCAAGAGTATTTATTTCTTCGAAGAATGGAAAGATGAGGAGTGTCGTAAGGATATCCTAAAAGCCATTGAAGAATGCAACGACAAGATTGAAGAGGCTTTCGGGAAATCCATGCATAGACTATGTAAGCATAGACCGTCTGTTGAAGCAGTTGAAAAAGTAGTCAAGAAGTTCCCATCGACACTTTCATATGAAGATGATGGTGAGGGACGGATCCCAATCCAAAGTGCTGCAATTAGTCCCTGTATTGGATATGTACCCGTCTTGGCAAAAGAAGGAATGAAACACAAAGTAGGAGGTGAAGATGCTAGAGGAGGATTGTTTATTGAAGATCCAAGTGATTTTTATCATAGGAACACTTTGCAATGCTTGATTGAAAATAGCGATATTGATGATGAAAGTGCAATTAGTCTGTTAAAGGAACTCCAAAAATCAGGACTCTTGGTTAAAACAGATATAAGAGAGAAACATTTGCTGTGGTTTTCTTGTTATGAAGAAAATGAAATGAGGTTTGAATATCTGGTAAGCTGCGATCCAGAGGTATTGATCGAGACACCAACAACGTTGTATTTTTCTCCTTTGATTCATTTTGCAACGGAACTGAAGGATCAAGACATAACTGTGCTTTTAAAAGCTGGATTCAAACACCATCCTAATATTGGAGGATTTCTTTTTATCAAAGATTACGAAGGAACTACAGGGTTTGATTGTTTGTGCATCGAAAAAGGAAAAGAAAAGGCTATGTCGTTTTTGCATGAAATTCTTACTCCAGATTGCACGTACCCTATTCTGCACCATGTTTTCATCAATGCTCCGCAGCACAAAGATTTATTCATGCAGATATTCCCATGGGCTTACGGTTTAAAGGATCACAATGGTCGTACACTGCACCAAGCTGTACTAGCAGCAGGACCTGACATCATGAACAAGAATAATATGATACTTGCATCACTCTCAGACGACCAGATTCAATCAAAAGATCCAATCACTACATTGTTTCCATTCGCAGCGATGGCGGTAGGTGAGCATGCAGATTTAGAAAATACGTTTTATCTACTTCGTCGACAGCCTTCAGTAATGGATCGACATTCGAGGTTCGATAATGGTAGTAGTAGTAATCTCCTCCGCAAGAGAAGAAGGGCCCAAAAGTAAAGTTAAATCAGGTGTACCATATACTAGTGGAAAATAAATTGTCAATCTCGAAGAAGCATTCAATATACAACAAATATAAAACCTCAAATCTAATTTATCCAAAAGAAAGAGGAGAAGAGTTAAGCTGGGCTACTGAAACTAGTGTGAACAATTGACTCGATCACTCAAAGCTTATATCTATTCAAGAACTTAATGATATAAATTTCTTTATAACAATCCTGTTTAGTCCAAAAGTCGGCATTGGTATTCAAAGTGAAAGAGCGATGTAGTTCATCCGCGTGACCTTTGACTCTTATCAGTGTGGGTTCTACTTTACTTGTTTCCCATATATTAATGTTGAACATGGTCATGTCATTGAAGCTTTCATGTCATCCCTTTTCCACTAAAGCGAGTCCGCTGTAGCTATTAACAACAATAGAAGAAGTTTTCTCCCCTAAGCTTGGACTCAATGAATGACACGAAAATTTTAATGTTCGACCGCAGATGTTGCATGTGGTACTGCACTACATGTCAAAGCACAACTTACATGTTCCACATCTCCAGAGTATTATTATTTACAGACAGTATCTGATCCTAATTCAACAATGAAACTAATTAGCTTCCTCCTCTTTACATGCTCCATTGACAAATCTGTTGTCGACGCTCGTAGACTACAGAGCAACGGCAACAACAATGAAAATGGATGAAAACACCTATGAAATGGGATTTTTTGCACCGATAGCAGTCTCTGCCTCTGATGTCAAGATTTATCTCAACAATCATTCCACTGAACAGTCAGCAAGTCATGCTTTGATGCAACGATTTTTTGAAATTATCGAGTTGGCGAATTCACCGTTTCTGCCAGCTCAATTTGTAGGAGAAGGTGGTGGTTTGTCTACGTAGTCCATTTCTCTTTATCATGGAAACACCAGCCACTTGTCGTCATCTGATCGAACCAATCCCAATTTTCCAACCTATTCTTGATCACTGCAAATCTCACATGTTCTCCATTCAAGCACTCAATACTCTATTAATTATTCTTGAGCAAGCCTTTCGAAACTCGGAAATTGGTCCATCACTCCATTACAACTCACTTTCTCAGTACCATGATGTTTAACAGCAGGCTCACCAATCCACCTCACTTGCGGGCTGGGTGGCAGTCCTATCGAAAGTACCAAAACATTGCTACAAATATAACCAGTCAATGTAAAGCTAAAGGAATTGCTAGAATAGAATGAGATTTATCATTATTGCTCTACTTTAGTATTTGCAGAGTAAAGACCTTGAACTATTCGAGCTCTCCCATCTTCTTCAAGATGTAGTCTCGGATAATATCCTTTTCGGTAACATTTGCGAACGGGTTCTCCTTCAAGTATCTAGATGGTGTGATACCTATTTCATTCTTTATAGCAAAAGATTGTAGTCCTTGTTGTTGAATGATTGTATGTATAACCTCCTTGAGTGGCTGAAAAGAGCTACAGGCTCTGTGTAGGGAATACTTTTCGTTGTTGTTGATATTCTTGATCCAATCGTTCACTTCCTCACTATTTCTGTTGTCACCTCCAAAATGAGATTCTAAAATCAATTTTGTCCAAGAAAGAACAATTTCGCCAAGTTCTACATTTGAATGAACATGAAAGATAGCCAAGTTCTGATTGTCTTTAAATGCTGCAAAGCCAATACTTCTGCATCGTGGAGGAATAAAGACGCTAGTGAGATCACAATTGAAGAATGCATTATCCTCAATGACTTCAATATTGATTGAGAACTTGATATATGTGAGACTTGAGCAGCAACTGAAAGCACAGGTCTTGATTCTAATAACGGTATCAGCAAAGATGACACATCTGATGTTGTAGCAAAACCAGAAAGTACATATTGGAATCTCAAGGACCCCTTCCATAACAATTATCTGCTGCCATGATTGCCTTTCTCCCCAGTATCGCTTGCATTCAAGTGAAAGATCTTCCCAGTTCTCATAATTCCGATCATGGTCGTTCCATTTTGCCAACCACTCAACATGTAAATCATGATTGAAAGGTCCCAATCTTCCCAGCCCTCATGATTTCTTTCATTTTCCTTCCATTTTACAAAACACTCCATCTCTAGATCTGAATTGTAGAGTTCCTTCGATCCATCGTAGAAAAGCGTCACGAGACCGTCAACAATAGCGACCCTCATTGGCAGCTAGCTTCACTTGTTTCCTCTATAGAATGAATAGTTCTTTTGATGATAACAAAGGACTACTGCTGTCTAGGAATAGACTATCAATGCATTAAGTATGATCAATGTTTTCATTCTTGTTCGTGCTCAATTCCTAACGTTCAAGACATTTCGAGCCAATTAGATTTCTTCGTGCCAAATAAATAATTGAACAATGACGACTGCGCCAAGCAAAGAGATAGAAGACGAAAGATTGCTCTGCTGGACCAAGCGGCTGGACAAACAAAAGAACTACATAGTTTTTCAATTTACTACCGTTAAGTGATCGGGTTTATGGACAATAGATATATAAAAGCATTCACGATTATCCCATGAAATTGATTTGTGAAGTTTAATGAGAATAACTAAAGTCAGATGTCAACTTGGTAGACGAGTGCTTTAACTTTGGTCAAGATATCTAATTGTACATATACAACGTAAATAAATATTAGAACTAACTTTAGATTAAACTATTTCACCCATCATACGTAGAATATAGTGTTTCATAATCAATGTTTCCTTGATGTCTGTAAATGGGTTTGTTGAGAGGTACTGTGACGGAGTAACTCCACTATTATCTGGTATCTTCAATGCCCCAATACCTTGTCTTCCAATTATCTCAAAAATGACTTCATCTAACGGATTGAAAGATGAGCAAGCTCTATGCAAAGAGAATTGATCGCCTGCCTTGTGGTTTTTGACCCATTCATTCACTGCCTCATAATTTACGTGCCTGCCCTCACTACTTACATACAACCCTTCAGTCTCAAAATCAAGTCGAAAAGGTGAAGCTTTCAATAATGCAGTATATCCAAACACACTTTCACCAAGCTGAGTGTTCTCAGGTATATTACAAATGATAAGCTTCTGACAATCCCAAAATGCATCTCTATCAATCTGTCTACAGGATGGTGGTACGAAAATTGAGATCAAAGAATGACAGCCAAGAAACACAGCCTCTCCAATGAATTCCAGAATTCCAGAAAGCTTGACAAACTCAAGCTTGGTGCACATAAAGAAAGCATACTTTTCAATTCTTCGTACAGAATCTGACATGACAACTATCTTGACTCTATAGCATAATTTGAATGTATCCTCGGGAATCACTTGCACTCCGGGTAGAACAATGATGACTTCCCAAGAGTCTCTCTCTTCTTCATCATAAATAAGAAACTCTTCATTCTCTTCATCCCATAGAATCATCTCTCCGTTGTAAAACAGAGTCTGCTTGCCTTGATACATTCTCACACCAGGAATAAACCTCAACCACTCTTCTGCTGCAATCCTCATGATGTAAAATATTATAGATGCGACAGAAAGGGAAGGTCAAGATTCAATACAGAGAAGGGGGAGTTCATGAGACAGATGCCATGCATTATTCTTCTCCTGCCTTTGAACCACCCACGTCAAAATGATAGGTCGGATTGAAACACTGGCAGCAGTCCATTTCGATCAAAGGAGCCTGAAGCTAGATGGAAAGTTGTGACCCATGTCAACGCAATGAATATCCCTCATATAGCATCTACTTGGCTTTTAAAAAGTACTATTACTCTAGCAATTGAAATTGCAAATGTAAGTTTTAGAGAGGATTGATTTTTCTGTGTGTTGCGTTTCGGGTTTCGGAGTCAAGTTTGTTTGTTGTAAGAATAGTTTTGTAAGTATGTAGGAAAATCTTAACGTCCAAATAACTTGTCAGCCTATTCTCACTTTTATTATGTTTCTGTCAAGACCCGTCCAATCTCCAATCAACACCAATCAGTCCGATGTTTAAGAAATCATAATCTCAAGGCAGTATCATTTCTATTGTTAACTTCGTTTCGCCATCCAAATACAAAGTGTTGAATATGGTTTCTATGAAACTTTCCGAAGCTGAAATTATGGATTGGAAAAAGTTTCACGTTGCACTGCACAACTTTATTTCGAATCCACAGAAGAAATCAAACCTTCAAAATTTTTGTAGGCTTTGGGACCAGTTCCCTCAGAAGAAACACCTGCCACATCAAGGAGCTATGTATTCTAGAATCTGTATGATGAAAGTCATTACGGTTGTTCTTAACTTGATATTTGCCAACTCTCAAGAAGTGAAGAATGTCGAGGACATTCAAAAACATCTTCAAATGCTCATGGAACGTCTTGGTACCTTATGGGGGACTCTGCACCAGGTTGGTTTCCGATTAAACATTTATTCAAATAAAGGGAGTGCAAAATATTCAGAGCTCGAACATCGCCTCCTTATGTCTGAAAACGTTGCACTCAAGTTTTCCAACATGCAGAAAATGGTATTCATGAGTCGACTCCATTTTGCAAATCAGGGTCATTCAATCCACCATATTGTTCAAAGTTTTTCAGAGCATGTAGATGCCCACACATATCAAGAAATATCTTCCTGTTCCACATTGTTAGGAGGTCTTCTTGATCCACATTTTATCTTTACTACCATAATGAGCACTGTACAGCAACTCGAGAAAAGCCTTCTTCTGTCTCCTCTAGAAGAATCGCATCCTTTGGTAGCTTTAGCTTGACCAGACCAGACGCAGAGCAATCAAATTCAAAGCCTTCTAAAACAACAATAGAGACAAAATCGTAATCAAAGTAAGTCAAAGTACTACAAGAAGAGAATAATTGAAGAACTATTTACGTATATCATTCTGCAAAAGTAGGTTTGTAGATGCTAGAGAACTAGCTTATAATATTATAAAAATATATTTTGCAAAAGTTTTATAGGGTGGATAATCCTTATGTTAGATTCCAAAAGCAAACAAGTTTGATTTTTGCACAATGTTCCAGGTTCAAGCCTTGGTGTTGGGAAAAAGAACCAGTGATGTTAAAAAAAGTAGAAGCTACAAGATCTCAAAAAGAAAAATATGAATAATCTGAATTCTCGAGGCTCAAGCCTTGGTGCTGGGAAGAACCATTGCTGCCGAAAGTGAAGAAGAAGCTACAGGATCTTTCTTCGATTGGTTGTATTTATAGCACTAATAAAGTTTTCTGAATTGTCATACTTCCGTTTAAATATATTCTATAAGATATAAGTAAGGAGAAAAAACAATGTCAAACCTATACATACAACCATGCGAATACTACGGTAACTTCAAAATAAAAGGAAGGGATGTTGAAATAGTTCAGCACGAACCAGTACAGCCGTTAAAAGTAACCATGTCATGTAAGGTTTTCACCATCTTGCCTCGCCCGCCAAACTGCCACTTTTCAAATTTTTCAGTCCATGTTCAGTATGTTTTGTTTTGAGTTTAAACCAATTGTAAAAAGTTGTCTTTTGATTTAAATATCTAACTAAAACAAGAAGTTATATACCAAAACAAAGTTGAGAACATTATGTATTAGGAAATTTTATTTTGTTTTTATTTATATCAAAATGCTAAATGATGAGGAAGATGCCGGTACAGGTTAGTTCAGGATAGAGAATGTATTCATATCTAGTTCAACAAATCTCAAACTTTTATATTTCACATATGTGATTGCAGATATCTGTCAATTATTAGATCAATTAAAGCTCCAATTTAATGATGTAGCAACCTGGAAACCAGAGATTATAATGTCATGTATCTCCAGCAAATCTGGGAAGGTAGAGGAAATTGACATTTGTAGCAAGATGCTACATACGGAGACATGTAATTTCTTCAAAGGCAATTCTGAATGCAATATAAAATTTGATCCAGCTCAGTACAATGGGATCAATTCTTTTGATAAATTGAAAAGTGACATTATTGTGGCTTGTCGCAAAAGTGGCTTCAAAGCTACAACTGATAACAGACAATATCGGAAACAAAAAGGATCAAAGCTAGCTTCTTTCCAAATAATATGTGATCATAATAGAAGCTCCCAATTACCAAAGGGAAAGAACAAAATTTACAATACAACAAGACCTCTCTGTGAGGAAAAACGGTGTGCATTTGAATTTAATGTTTTTTGTAGCAAAGACGATGGATTTTGGTACATTTCCAATACAGACCCTACAAAAGTATGTCACAACTTTCACATACAACATAGCCAGGAGTTTATTGAGTCCAAGATCAATTTATTGAGTCCAGACCTACTTTCTTTTGCTGAAACTTGTTTTTCCCTAGGTTTACCTACATCAGTTATCTCACACCTTTGCAAAGCATATTCCCAAAACCAGTCTGAGTTTACTGACAACCAGGTTCGTTATTATATTTTTACATTTTGTAAATTTAATCTTACATACTGTAAATTCTGACTTTCATTCTGTATTCAGCTGAGATACAAAATTATGAAGGAACGTGACAAGGAAATTGTGAAAGATCTTTCTCAGTATAAAAACTTATCTTCAGCAGAAGCTTTGATCAATGACTTTGAGAACTGCAAAGAAGAAGTCTATTACTGTGAGTTGATTCACAGTAAAAAATATTTCTCCGAAATGTTCAGTTCATTTTTCGTACAAAATACAATTGAAATCCAAGAACAAACATGAAAAGGACGCTCCTGTCAAGATCTAAAGCAAAACGCATTTGAGTCAGAAAATAAGCATGATTGAAGTTGAGATTGAAGTGCAAGAAGGTAGTGTTAGCGTAGTATCTAGCTAGGCTAGGAGCAACATAACAGCTAGGTGGTGGTGGTTGACGGAGCGTCTCCCAGCCACCAAAACTCACAAAATCACAACAAAAGAAGAAGAAACCAAGCAAGAATCAACCTAACATTCTTCGAACTCGATGCTGTTTGTATGTTACATGTAAACGCTTCATCAAGGTAGCCTTTATGCGACTGTCCATAAACAAAGTAAAGTTCCACATCTCAGTTAGCAACTCAAATGGAACAAGAAACTTCATTCCATTCGTCAAAGAAGAACAAAATGAAAACAGAGGCAGTGTTGTGAGAGAAACAGCAAATAGCTAGACAAAACGAATATAGTTCAAGTATGGAGCTATTAATCAGCCAGCTATTGGAATATGCAAAGTAAATCTTGCCCTTTAGATCAATATTTGGAAATGAGCGGTAGACTAGTACGGGATCAAAATACGCGTTGCGAAAATTTTTCAAAAAATGAATATTTGCATAGAAGGAGCTTGAACATTAAGTAAACAAAGCAGTAATTCGGCACTTAATCAACAAGGGAGGGTGAGATTTGGCTACAGAACAAAGTCAATAAAAGAGTCATATTTCAGTGATGCTGATGCTAATAAGGAAACAGCAAAGGTCAATCTTTGTATCAACAATTTTAAAAATGACAACAAATTCGCTCTAAATAGAGCATGCTGTTCCTATCAACCTTTGAAAGACATTATCTATGGCATTGTCAATAGAAATGGTATTAATGCTTTTCTGGTAAAGAATGAGATTGATGTGAATCCATCTCAATAAGGATGTGATAGAGAAAGAAGTTGTTTAATACTAGAGGACGAGTGAAATCTATAGATATAGCTATATATATATATTCCATGCAATGAATGGCGAATAGAGTACTACTTGTTCCATTTATTGATTGAAAAATAACATGATGGCCCAGAGAGAAGAATAATCAAATGAATATGACAAAGGAAGTACGCATCTGAGATACCTTGCCACTATTTCAATAATGTGGACTTGGCTGGACTAAAGGTAGTTGAATGAATTTGAAATGGGTGATGGACCAAGTGGACTACCTTCCAATTAATGGTATTGGATGTATATTAAGAGAATTGATCTCAATGATTAGTCTTTGCAGAACCTTCTTTTGGGAAATATAAACAATGAAGCGCACAACATCGGAAAGAGAGTTTATGAATCAGTAGTATATTCTACTGGGTTTCTTCGTTAATGGTATGGTTAATGGATGGGCTGTGTGTCACGGGAACTTATTCAATACATTCAATCATAGAACATTTCTTCATAGCGGAGCAGCCTAAATACAAATCTCTTTCTCTTTTGTAGAGATCAACTACATTGCAAATCATACTCGGCAAACTTCCACTGATAGCTGATCGGCTTGAACATAAGAACTGCTGCCATTTTGTTGCCCTCCGTTTTTCTTGCACTCTCCAAATTTTCCGGCCTCAAATACTTCAAGGGCCCATTTTTCTTAAAGCGAACAGCTACTCGACCTTCTGCGTTCAGGGAATCTCCTTCTACTAGTCCTGGATGTTTGTTAAGAAGCTTGCCTGTGTTAGTGCTGAGATCTTTTGCAAAGACCCACTCACCATCATGAAATGGAGATATCTTTTGCTCATCTCTGCTGATTGCTTGCGCTAGGGCTGAAGAAAAATTGATCTCAAGGAAAGATTGTTGACAGTCTCGACAAAGTTGTACACAGTTCTCAAACAAAACCACAATAATATGGAATGAGTTAGTTGCAAGGGCAAAATCGTGATAACTTCTCTTTTCCGATGTATTATCAATGCAACCTTTATGAATTTTACCTGTATGAAGAAGGATATTGAAGAATTCCACTTTATAAAGTAGAAAGCAATTGGACACTACTTCATCTTTATCTTCTGTCTTCTCATCTATTAAATCATATGTAATTATCTTCAATAATTTCCATATTGCCATAAATTTTTTGTCATTCAAAATCCAATCAGCAGTAAATACAGGTCCAATGTGCATAATTTCGACGAATAGTGAGATAATACCAGTGATAACTAAAATATCTTGAGATCTAATTGGTTTTTCCCAGATAATGTGGAAAAAGCATTCTACTCCTTGCTCGAGAAGTTGGGAAGCCTTTTCCCCATTCTTGTTCTGATCCAGTTCAATTCTGCTTTGACATAGGAACCAATGAGGGTCAAGGGGATTCTTGATGACTCCTTTTCTACAAATTCTTGAAGCAGTGTTAAATTTACGGCTCTTCATGGCTACATGTAATTTCACCATCTTTTTCGAAGTCTCTTTGCATCTTGCCAATTGAAGTTGTGTTGAAGTAACCTCCAAACTACGTTCCTCACTCTCCTTACTGAATCGAGCATGCTTAGTTTTGTGAGTTTTCCAGTCAACTTTGAAACATTCTTGGCAACAATATGGATATGGATCCATGTTCAGTTTTTTACATATTGGACAGACTTTGAACTTGCAGTCTTGATTCTCTTCCTTGCCACATTTACTGCATGTTACTTTGAAGCATTCCATGATATTGGTTTTTATATGTATTGCCTGTCTATTGGATCTGCAGTCAAATGTATTTGGATTATGATTCATCAAGTAAGTTTCATGAAATTTCACATCCTGGTATTTTTCAAAAATTGGGCGGGCTATTTCATTCTTGCTGTCAGTTGCGTGTCTCTAATTGTTCAGTCTTGGCTACCTTCGTCATACCAAAAAACAGCGCGCGAAGCACGGCGTGAGCATCCTCCCATCTATCGCTTGCTTTTAGATACTGTTCATTCACTTCTTTCACAAAATCAAAAGCTTCCTCTTCATATAGCACTTAATATGGCTCCTTCTACTTCTAGTACAATCACGTTTAACGTGGGTGGCACAATTTACAAAGTATCCAAGACACTCCTTGAGAAGTTCCCAGGATCCCTACTTGAACGCTGCGCATCCAAAACTTGGAATGAAGGAGGTGATGAAGTGTTCATTGAAGGTGATGGAACTAGATTTCGCCAGGTCTTGGACTACATGCGTCATAGTAAGGTAACTCTTCCAAGAGGTGAGAGTACTGCTTCATTCTTGACCGAGTTGAAATACTATGGCATCGAATACGACAAGGATATGATTATCAACAGTGATTACTTCTATTTACCAAACATCAAGAAAGTTGCTGACTCCATCACTGAAGCAAACCAACAAAAGAAGCTCGAATTCCTTGTGTCTACTATTGCTACAGACGCTATGAAAAAAACAGGCATTCATATTCTTGGAAATAATCGTGGTGGTGAGAAATCTGCATGTACAATCACTTATTCTACAAAAAATTTAACTTTTGCTAGTGTGGAAGAGGGGTATATTGTATATTTGTTGTTGCATACCTTTGAGACAAACATTGTCGTCAAAAGGGTCAATGATATCATTGCAAGAGCAGGTCTCAAAGTCAAATACATTAGTGGATGTGGCGGGGTTGAGGGTGACTATTTCTTCGTAGACATCGAAATTCTTTGATTTTAAATATTTTATTCAAGAAGAATGCTTCAAAAAGGTCGCTGACATTGCTTTTCTAATTATAAATCATTGCTTGGACTTTTTCTTTTCTTCCCTGATTTCCTTCTTTTGCTTTTTACTGCTTTCAACAGATTTACTAGGTTTTTGCATAGATGCATAAGATTGTTGGTTAGATGGTTAGAGATGTATTCGAACTGGGGAGAATGTCAAGAAGAAATTGGAGTTCTCATCCATCATAAAAATGGGACTCATGTGATGATATTCTAGATCCAGGCATTGGATGTAAGCAATCACAAACAAATGAATTAATCTGGAGATGTATGAACCCGAACCCCATGTTTAATTCACACGCTTGGTTACCTTTGTCATTCTGTAGAAGACTGTAAGGTTTCGGCCTGAAACACCAAAAACTATGACGAATTATCATAAAAATCTTATTCATATTTATGATCGTCATCATTTCGATGTCTCTATCATAGGTATGTCTAATTGCAAAGAAGTTTCATAGTCAACACATGAAAAGTATTATGATATGATATACCTTACCACAGCATTCCATTCAAAAATGATAAGAGTAGGCTAAGAGACAACAAGCCAAACTTTAGTGCCAGATAATTATGTGCATATGACATTAGAAATATAGGAAAGAAATATATATGATACAATTATTTTATCTATCTAGATCACAGATAGGTACACTTTGTTACTCTTTCTAAACCTAATCCTATTTGATTTATCCCCAAAGAAAGTAGAACTGTTTATTCTACATCGAAAAGATTTCTTCCTCGTAGCTTTTTACGACGAGATTTCTCCTTCCCCTGCTCTTGGTTTGCTGACTTGTGACTACGTTTGTTCAACTTAGCCGTGACGTATGGATTACTGATGAATTCATCCAAAACCGTGGGATTTTGGCGAAGCAATTGAAAAGATATGTTCAATTTTCCATCATTGCCACTAGCAACTGCAGCAAAAGGTTTCAGAGTGGTCAATGGATCTTTTGCCTCGATCTCTTCAACATTCAACTTCATATAGCTCAAAGGATTCTTCTCCAAAATTTCTCTTCCAGCAGTTGAAGAAAGTAATAGTTGAGTAATGGTGCGACCATTTTCATCGCGTAGGTGAATTGTCCAAGGAAACCAAGTGACAAATTGGTTGAAATAGTCTGGTTCATGCAAAATAACTTTGTGAAGTAAAGGATATCCATCTGTCTCCAAAAATACCTCTCGTAAAATACGCATGACATATGCATTAAATCTCTTGGAAGCTCTTTTGAAGGCAGTCAGAGGTCCATTCTTCTGAAACAAAAGATCTTTTTGAAATTTCATGGTGTATTTCAAGCAATTTTTGAAGTAATCTTCTCTATCTGAATGGTTTGTGAGCAGAGCATGCATCAATGACATGTCTCCATACCTGGTATTGTCGAGTGCTTCAGGGTCCAATTCCATAAAGTATTCAAATCTCAAAGACGAATCATTTCCATGACATGCATAATATAGCAAATGAAATTCGCAAATATCTTCTTTCCGCAAGAGGCCTTTTTCATGCAGATGCTTTAGTACATCGAGAATATATCTATCATTGCCAACGGAACAAAGTTGCTGTAGAATATTTTCCCAATTTGAACTACACAAAATGCCTCCCCGCATATTTGCACCGCCTACATCATGCTTCATACCTTCCACTGCTAAAGTGACTATGTATTGGCTACTCCAATTCTTGTCTGTGGCATCAAGTAGGCACTGGAGAGGAAGTTTCCCATCAATTCTTTGCTTTAGGGCATCGGGAAAGGCTCTGATTAGTTCCTGAACTAGAATCTCATTGGGTCTCGAAGCTCCTAAACGAGTCAAAGCATCAGCAACTGCTTTCGTGATACAGTGTTCAGAGTTTTTCACTGCAGCAAGTGTTACGTCCATGAAGAACTCTTCGTCATTCCACTGCTGTTCCTCTTGTAAAGGCAAGATGTGTTTTTCAATCTTGGATAGAAGATTCGTGCTCTCCTCAAGGGCTTCTCTGATGGACATGATGTAAAATAGACGTATGTGCAAAGTAATGATATCTTCTTGATTTGCAAAACTACGGATACTAGGAGTGCAATGATGTAGCAACCAACATTGCATAAAGAGATCAGCCAAGGTGAAGATGATGGATTCATTTTCATAGATCGAAGTGAAATCGGAGAAAAGCCTGTCGTATCAACTATTTTAGCGCCTTTTGACAAACCAGATAAAGTTACAGCAATAAACAAGTGCCAAATATTTGGCTCCTAGGAGTACTTGAAAGGTTTGAATAGTTAGAAGTTTGCTATTTCATCATAGGATAGGTCAAATAGGAGGAAATATAGGTTCAACAAGAAAAGAACGTTTTTTAGGTTTTCAGTATGAAAGTACGTACGTAGCATTTATCTAGCCACCTAAAAACCTTAACCAACTAGGGAGCCCATAATCCTCTCCGAATTTGATTTGCGATGAATAAGCGTCATTGGAATAAGTTTATTCCTGCTTTGCTTAGAGTTGGAGTATATAAATGTCGTAATGCAATTAGGTTAGGATGAATATGAATAGAACAGGTGGTTATATTATAAATTGATTCCATTCCTACAAAACATTCTCATATACACAGTAGAATCCAAATGACGTACAGATTTTTATGAGAAAAATTGAAAAGTCGAAGTTTAGAGAGAGAATGGAACAGAAGTGGTACAGTTTCCACTTAAGCACTTTAAAAGAGAGATACCATACAAACTCCAAGTTAAATAATCTTCTTTAGAATGCTCACATAATAACGTACATTTTTGAAGTAACGCAGTTGAAACCTTACCTCAAACTGGTTCTTGCGCGCTTCATATGCTCATTTCAAAGGTCAGATAAGGTCTGTCATTACAATAGATTAGTATTTAAATAACTCACGACGATTAACCATTTCCTCTACTCCCTTCAGATCAATGGTGAAACCAAAGAAGTATCCCAAGTACTAAAGAATGGTTATTTCTTTTATAGCAGAGATGGTTTGGTTTTCCGAGCTGATGATTCATCTATGAAATTTAAATCATGGAAAGAACTTTGTCTTACAGAAAAAAAGTTCGAAAAGAAAAAAGGAAGATGGAAAAAGAACATATGAAACTCTGTCTCCATCAGTTTTGGGGAATGACTTGGTTAAATCCCCAATGACAGAAGCAATAGTGACAGCTATGAGAGTGATGGTAGCTATGACCCTGACATTAGCTTGTGGTACAGTGACGGTGATGATGATTGTTTCGTTGATAACAGAAGCAGTAGTCCATGCAAAAGCATTAGTGATAGCAGTGATAGTGATGATAGTTCGTGTCACAGCAGTTGTAGTTTGTGGTTTAAATAATACAAATGCAAAGGTATATTCATGTACAAGATAAAATACTAGAACAAATGGAGCTTTTAACAAATTGTTTGATTCATAATGTTACTTATAAAGTACACTACAACTACGCATTCTCGTGTTCGTTTCGTGCTCTCTCACTAATGCCAGTATAATAAGGATTATAAGACAAATATTGAAAAGGGCTGATCCCCATATTATTGGGTACATCCATAGCCCCAATTCCATCTTCGTGCTCACGCACTTTCGTTGCTATAGTGTCAAAGGAAGGAGTATCTGATGAACACAATCTATGGAGTTGATACTCTTCTTCCATGTTCAAATTCTTGATCCATTCAGCAAGACTCTGATTGTTTGGATTGTTCTCGTCATAAGCTCTTTTCAGTGCTGTATTATTAATGGCATCCTCAGCAAACTGTTGAATGTTTTGTGGAACACTGAAGATGATCAAATGTGTGCATCTGTCAAAGGCTTGGTCAAGTATTTCTCTGCAGGAGGATGGAGCAATGACGGCACGAAGTGATGAGCAGCCAAAGAATGCACATAGGAATATGCTTCGAAGGTTTCTTGAAAACCTAATGGAAGAAAGGCTCGAGCAATTATAGAAAGCTCTGAAATAAATGCCTTCTACAGATGCTTCATGCATGATCACAGTCTCTACATTTGTGCATCCTGAAAATGTATGTTGAGGAATGTTTCGAACCCCAGGAAGTACGATGATCACTTTCCATTTCTTGCGTTCTTCCAAATCATAACGAAGTGGTTGTAAATTTAGTCCCACAAGTGGATCTCCGTTATAGAAAAGAGTGCTCTTGCCTAAGTATGTTCTACTTCCAGCTGGAAAACCCTGCCAGACTTCTTCAGAAAAGTTGAAATTCGGCATGTTGTTTCGACAGATTCAGATTGAAAAAATGTGAAGAGGCAAATGATGAGAGGAAAAGTGTCATTAGAACTGCGTACGTATTCATAATCACCTATAAAAAGAGAAGCCCGATCCATCAGTCATTTCATGTAAAAGTCCAAAAACATCAAATAATATCAGCGCACTGCATTTTGCAATGAATGCGAATATCACAAAATTTATTTCTTTCTGATGACTTAGAATTATCATGTATTTTCCCGATTGGCTAAGAGACTTACCTATCGAAGTACAAGAACAAGTACGAAATTCGCTTCCTCGCCCTCCTCGCCCAAGAGGCTCAGAGATGATAGAGTCTGTACGAAGGTCAAAGGTAACTATTAGAGATGACGAATGGGCCACATTCGATCAAGGGGTCCATATGTATCAAGGAAAGAAGACCTTCTTCTTCAATGGGCAGGTTTTGCGTGATGGCTATAGCCGGCATTTGATTTATGACTTTGAAGAAAAATGTACATGGGAAATGATTGTAGTGATGCATGGAGTTCAAATTATTCCTTGGTGTTTTTTTCAACATTTAGAGAAGCTGGAGACTGTCATTATTGCTGATACTGTGACAAGAATTGAGATGAGAAGTTTTGCACATTGCTCTAATCTTGTTTACGTGAAACTATCCAGACAACTTCAATTGATCGGAGAGGGAGCATTCGACGATTGTTCTTCTCTTGCTTCCATCTTTCTTCCTCCGTCCTGTCAAGTGATTCACAGATGTGTATTTAGTAGCTGTAAGAAGTTGCTAGTCTTTCATATCCCTTCTGATACTGAACTTGATGATGGCGATGGCGTCATGGATGGTTTGTTGACTAAAACACCTCCATTCAAAGCTATAGCCGTACCAACTTGGTCTACAGAGTTTGATGAGACAGTTAGGCGTTTTATTGCTTACAACAGGGAAGTAAACCAGCTGTTCAAGGACATCAACAATGGCCAAGAATATGCTCTTCATCGACTTTGTGCTTCTTATGACCTAAATGAAGAAAACATTTATCAATCTTTCAATGATGCCGCTAACAAGAAAGATTTCTTCAAAGACTTCTATCACAAGCAAAATGCTATTGGTGTGACTCCAGCTCAATATCTCGAGGCTAATCCATTCAGCAATGTTGATATTGTCAACCTAGACGAGCTCAGTTTTTGTAGAAGATACGTTCAAGAGATGATAGGAGAAGTCCAAGCGTTTGTTTGAACATCTATGTCTCTTTGTTACTTCGACCTCTTTCATCCGACATGATATGACAAAAATAAACATATAAGTGTATAACTCTTTACACTCTGATTTTACATTTGCTTCAATTTCGAATAAGGTCGTGATTTTAGTACAGCCTTTTTACCTGCCTCTAAATTCATCTGCTTCCTAAACGATGATTAAGAAGTCATTCATGTATATCATAAGGATCATAGATTATTAGTTAATCTTAGTCAACAAATTCGTATCAAATGAATCAAATCAGATGCATATGAAAAGATTATAGAAGAGGGACGGCAAACACCTGCATAGGTCAGTCCCCGATTTGACAAATGATGAGAGACATGGGAAGTAAAGGTACTCATCTATAAATCTTTTACTAGTCTAGTTACTATCATGATACTGTACATATTCACATTGTCTCTACCTACCCCTATAAAGCATTGACCTACAAAAACATAGCACCTACTCGTACAAGACATCTCGTCACTTGCAAGGACTCGCACAAACCTTTTTATGTGCCTTCCAAGCCTTCTTTTGACAATTTTTACTACAGTACAAAGTAACTTTGCAAGCTTGACATTTCTTCAACTTTTCACTCAACAATGACTGACTTTTCCCACATGTATCGCATACATCAGCATCTTTCTTGACTTTATCGAGAGGTCTAAAACCGGTACCCATATAAAACCCATTTGTATCCATGAATGCATTCATATTCATACCATTCATATTCATTCCACCAGCATCAGTTGGCGGATTCATCATTCGTACACTATCTCTTTTCAATGCAATTTTTCTCGGTGAATCTTTGCAATCTCGAAAAAAGACAATGGTATCATACATTTCCTGTGTACTAATGAGAGGGACAAATTTTGCATCTGGCGAAAATTTATAATCAGGTTCGATACGAATGACAAGTGCTGATCCATGAATAGTCCAATCAGGCTCACATTGTGCTCCGTCAAGACCATACATGTAAAAAGTCCGATTGGCAACTTCATTCAATGGAGAAGATTGATCTTTGAGGTCAAAGTAGATCCATAAATCTTTGTATTTGGAATCTTTTGAATAGCCAAATAGTCCAATGGGGTGTTTCCAGCCAAGTTTTGATTTTAGAGCTGCAATTTCTATTGAAGTTTCTGCTTTTCCAAGGACAGTGGAGGGTTGAATGGCATCTTTGATTTCTTGTTGCGAAGCGGTGAGTTTTACAGGTTTGATTTCAATGCAGTGATGACCCGACATGGTTCTCTCTTCTCTCGTTCGTCGTCGCTGTGGTGAGTTGTAGTAGTAGTAGTAGTAGTAGCGGTAGTAGAAGTAGTGTAATTAGTCTAGATAGCTGGCGATGTGATGTAGTATTCGTCGTAATAGATTTTTTTGTTGCGATGATGTAAAGATTGTAGATGGCAGATGGTAGGTATCTCAATGTCATTGCGTCATTGACACTCAAATGATATTCATTGTTGACACATGTTGATGTCAATTTAGGCCATTTCAAAGATGTCAAACATCGCCGAACATGGGACAACTGAAATCATTCAAAAACAAAAACATGAACATACAATGGATATTTCAACATTACAAAAACACAAATACATAAAATGAACATTACAACCTTACAAAGCAATCTCGACTTCATCAAGAGTATTTATTTCTACGAAGAATGGAAAGATGAGGAGTGTCGTGGAGATATCCTAGAAGCCATTGAAGAATGCAACGAAAAGATTGAAGAGGCTCTCGGGAAATCCATGCACAGACTATGTAAGCATAGACCGTCTGTTGAAGCTGTTGAAAAAGTAGTCAAAAAGTTCCCATCGACATTATCATATGAAGATAATTATTGGATGCTGCCAATTGAAACATGTGCCACAAATGAAATAACTTCTGAGGACACATACAACAACAATGGCATCGAGTATGTACCCATCTTAGCAAAAGAAGGAATGAAACACAAAGTAGGAGGTGAAGATGCTAGAGGAGGTTTACTGAAAGCGCCCACTTACATCATTAATATATTGCAAGGGATTGTTTCACTTGGTGAATATGATGGTCCATATCTTGACAGTGATGATAATGACGATGAAAAGAGGGTAAATGTATTGAAAGAGCTTCGACAGAAAGGTTTATTGCTCAAGACAGATATTCAGAAATATAGCTTATTGCAGTTTGCATGTCATACAAAAGACACGAAAAGATTTGAGTATCTTGTACAATGGGAACCAGATGCATTGGTCAATACAAAATATTGGGATGAATTTATGGTAAATTCAAGGTTTATCAGGAGAGATGAGCCAAGATTACCATTGATTCATTGTTTTCTACAGACATCAGACTTTGATATCTTAAAAAACTTACTCGAAGCTGGTTTTAGACACTTCCCAAACAATGGTGGTTTGCTGTTCATAGAAAATGATGAAGGAACCACAGCTTTCGATGCTGCTTGTGCGAATTGTGGAACAGAAGAGTGTATGAATATGTTGCGGGACATACTTTCCCCTAGCTGTGATTACCCTATCCTACACTATGCTTTGATAAAGGCTCCGCAACACAAAGATATATTTATGGAAAAGTTTCCTTGGGCTTACCAACTGAAGGACCATAATGGTAGATCACTTCAGCAAGCTATCTTAGCAGCTGGTCCTGATGTTATGAATGCAAACAAGATTCTATTTGCAACACTTACTGATGATCAGATCAGATCAAAGGATCCAATTACTACTTTATATCCCTTTGCTGCTATGGCAGTCGGTGAACACGCAGATCTAGAAAAGGTTTTCTACTTGCTTCGTCAACATCCATCTGTGCTTGATCAACATGCGAACTCTGATAGTTCTATCCTGAGTAGAAAGAGAAGAAGAAGTGCTGATAAAGTTTGATTGAAATTCTCAGTGTATTCTAAACTAAGAAAAGTTTGTATAATATAATATAATTGTAGATGGTATCTAATAGTCAAGGGTGAGGTGACCAAGAGTAATTTGCAATCAACAATGCTTTTTTCTGTTTTATCGGCTATGTAGGTAGCTACCTAAAGTGATGATTGTCAATCATCCCTATCTGGTTGGGGCACAGTCATTCACGCATTGGTACAGAAAAGGTGTGATGGAAACAACGAACTTTTCTTCAGCAACAGTATCTCACATAATAATGAACTTGTGTACATCTCATACATAAAACAAATGAAATACATATAAACACAACAATCAACTGTCAGCTCTAGGCATTCACAAGCCTAGTGCGATACAGCTTCTTTTTGTTTTTTGTATTGTCGAAAAGGTGGCCGGTGGTCCTGTCTGTTTCACCTTTCCTGGTGAATCAGCTTGATTTATCCCTCACTGAATGCGGTACAAAGAACAAAAAGAATCTGTATCGCACCGCTGAGCCTGCCGTGTTACCAGCCCTTTCTGTATTATCTTGTGGCAATTCTGCAGAGTCTACTCTCTTATTTCGAAGTCTCGAGAACAGTATCCCTGTTTTTAAGACATACATCTGCTACAGATGTTTCTACAGTCAACCACAGCACTGATGCACCAGTCAAAAGGATAAATTATCTTCCATCAATGGTGCTGTTATCTCTACAAGAAATTCTACAACATATCACAGAAATCAATGCAAACTTGTCTAAAGTATATTACTCATGTAGACGTCGACATAGCTACTGGCAAGATCTCTTCCCTCGCAATCATTAGTAGTATATTGAGTTTAGGAAAGACTGATATTACTGATGAATTCATCAACGTAGCTTCTTTCATATGGAGTTGCGCGACGTATATTACTCATGTAGACATCGACATAGCTACTGGCAAGATTGATACAATTGGAGCCATAGGATCTTTATCAAGTTGAGAGAGGCTGATATTACTCATGTAGACATCGACATAGCTACTGGCAAGATTGATACAATTGGAGCCATAGGATCTTTATCAAGTTGAGAGAGGCTGATATTACTCATGTAGACGTCGACATAGCTACTGGCAAGATCTCTTCCCTCGCAATCATTAGTAGTATATTGAGTTTAGGAAAGACTGATATTACTGATGAATTCATCAACGTAGCTTCTTTCATATGGAGTTGCGCGACGTATATTACTCATGTAGACATCGACATAGCTACTGGCAAGATTGATACAATTGGAGCCATAGGATCTTTATCAAGTTGAGAGAGGCTGATATTACTCATGTAGACATCGACATAGCTACTGGCAAGATTGATACAATTGGAGCCATAGGATCTTTATCAAGTTGAGAGAGGCTGATATTACTCATGTAGACATCGACATAGCTACTGGCAAGATTGTGATACAATTGGAGCCATAGGATCTTTATCAAGTTGAGAGAGGCTGATATCACTCATGTAGACGTCGACATAGCTACTGGCAAGATCTCTTCCCTCGCAATCATTAGTAGTATATTGAGTTTAGGAAAGACTGATATTACTGATGAATTCATCAACGTAGCTGCTTTCATATGGAGTTGCGCGACGTATATTACTCATGTAGACATCGACATAGCTACTGGCAAGATTGATACAATTGGGCCATAGGATCTATATCAAGTTGAGAGAGGCTGATATCACTCATGTAGACGTCGACATAGCTACTGGCAAGATCTCTTCCCTCGCAATCATTAGTAGTATATTGAGTTTAGGAAAGACTGATATTACTGATGATTCATCAACGTAGCTTCTTCATATGGAGTTGCGCTGACGTATATTACTCATGTAGACATCGACATAGCTACTGGCATTGATACAATTGGTTTCATAGGATCTTTATCAAGTTGAGAGAGGCTGATATCACTCATGTAGACGTCGACATAGCTACTGGCAAGATCTCTTCCCTCGCAATCATTAGTAGTATATTGAGTTTAGGAAAGACTGATATTACTGATGAATTCATCAACGTAGCTGCTTTCATATGGAGTTGCGCGACGTATATTACTCATGTAGACATCGACATAGCTACTGGCAAGATTGATACAATTGGAGCCATAGGATCTTTATCAAGTTGAGAGAGGCTGATATCACTCATGTAGACGTCGACATAGCTACTGGCAAGATCTCTTCCCTCGCAATCATTAGTAGTATATTGAGTTTAGGAAAGACTGATATTACTGATGAATTCATCAACGTAGCTGCTTTCATATGGAGTTGCGCGACGTATATTACTCATGTAGACATCGACATAGCTACTGGCAAGATTGATACAATTGGAGCCATAGGATCTTTATCAAGTTGAGAGAGGCTGATATCACTCATGTAGACGTCGACATAGCTACTGGCAAGATCTCTTCCCTCGCAATCATTAGTAGTATATTGAGTTTAGGAAAGACTGATATTACTGATGAATTCATCAACGTAGCTGCTTTCATATGGAGTTGCGCGACGTATATTACTCATGTAGACATCGACATAGCTACTGGCAAGATTGATACAATTGGAGCCATAGGATCTTTATCAAGTTGAGAGAGGCTGATATTACTCATGTAGACGTCGACATAGCTACTGGCAAGATCTCTTCCCTCGCAATCATTAGTAGTATATTGAGTTTAGGAAAGACTGATATTACTGATGAATTCATCAACGTAGCTGCTTTCATATGGAGTTGCGCGACGTATATTACTCATGTAGACATCGACATAGCTACTGGCAAGATTGATACAATTGGAGCCATAGGATCTTTATCAAGTTGAGAGAGGCTGATATCACTCATGTAGACGTCGACATAGCTACTGGCAAGATCTCTTCCCTCGCAATCATTAGTAGTATATTGAGTTTAGGAAAGACTGATATTACTGATGAATTCATCAACGTAGCTTCTTTCATATGGAGTTGCGCGACGTATATTACTCATGTAGACATCGACATAGCTACTGGCAAGATTGATACAATTGGAGCCATAGGATCTTTATCAAGTTGAGAGAGGCTGATATCAATCATGTAGACGTCGACATAGCTGCTGTGAAGATTGATACTATTGGAGCCACAGGATCTATATCAATTGGAGAGAGGCTGATATTACTCATTAGACTAATGCTTTCTCTTCTATGCAAATTAACAACTTTAGTTGGTTGAATAAAAGCAAGAGAGGACCAGAAGCAATACAAATAAGTTTTAATATTACTCGATAATATTCCTATTTGTTATTTCATTTGCCTTTAAAAAATACACTGATGTGAAGACTACAATTCCCCCATGATTTCCAGTACAAAACGATTGATGATCTTTTGCTCAGTTACCTTAGCATACGGATTTGCCTCAAGATACTGAGAAGGAGTGATTCCAATGCTATTCTTTCTGTTAAAAACCTCCAGACTTCCTTCTCTTTGCACAATTTCATAGATGATATCTTCCAACGGATTGAAACATGAGCAAGCACGATGAAGTGCATATTGCTCCTCATTGTTGATGTTCTTGATCCAGTTATTCGTTTCAATATTATATTCCTCATGATCATGAAACACAATGGGAGATGCATGAATCAACTTTGTACCAACAATCACATCATTTCCAAGTTCAGTGTTTTGAGGAACATGGAAGATGATCAACTTATGACATCCCATAAATGCACATTCATCAATCTGTCTACACGATGGCGGAATGAAGATGGAAATCAAAGATTTACACCATTGGAACACAGACTCTCCAATGTACTCAAGACTTGTTGAAAGCTTGACAAAGTGTACTTTCTCGCACAAGCGGAAAGAACCTTCTTCAATTCTTCGTACAGTATCAGCCATGATGACTGTTTCAATATTCTTACAATCACAAAAAGTAAATTCAGGAATGATTTCAACTCCAGGTAGTATGATGATGACCTCCCAAGAGTCTCTCTCTTCTTCATCATAGATGAGAGGATGCCCAAATTCATCCCCTCCCCATAGTATCTCTCTGTTGTAAAAGAGAGTTTTCTTTCCTTTGTACATTCTCACACCTGGAATGAACCGACGCCACTCCTCCGTCTGAACCCTCATGATGTGAAATACTCTAAGGGTGACAGAAAGGGGATGTAAAAATTAATGTATGTTAGGAATGAGTGCACAAGACAGATGCCATCATGCTTTCTACCTATTCCTAGGTCTTCTTGGCTGCCTGATGCAAACACTGACAGCTGACAACAGTCCATTTCAATCAAAGTCAGGAGGGACTAGCTAGCTAGCTAATGATAGTGCAATGAATATAGACACGCTTTTATTTATCTTCATTTGCAGTTGCATCTACTTATATGAAGCAGACTCAATAAACAATAATGATGATTTAATAGAAAATTGAATAGAAAAATGAATGAGCGTCGTCGTCAAGAAATTTCTGGTATATTATATACGTACAGAAACGTTCCTTTTTCTTTCTCTCCCCCTTTTCTTTCTTTTTTGTCTACAATGATGTACGTGTACGTAGGTGTGAACAGAAGATGCATCGCAACACAGTGCAAGCAGCAACACTTTGCATTCATAAGAGATCATTAGAAGCAAATCATCACAACTTCATATAATTCAATCTCACTGCTGCGAATGAAGACTTAATTGCCTCTGAAAGTCAGAGCTATATACATGATATATAATCGAGCGACGGGCGATACCACTTGTCGCTCTACTGCTAGTACTAGGCTATGCACTATTGACTGAAAAGATGATTAGAATCTGTATTTGCAGCCACTACCGAGCCTGCTATGTTAGCAGCCTCTACCTAGTTGCTTTGCATATAAAAGACGTGTATCAGTCTCTGATCTACCTTTTTCTCCCATTCTAGATGGTCGATGATTGTCTACTCGAAGAATCATTAAAGTACCATCCAAGTAATTCGAAGATAAACTGTTCAACATCTCTCCGCAGCTGATATCTGCTCCACTGAATCTTACAGGTGCATTGTCCAGATCACTGACAAATGCCTTTCCAATAGGAATGCTCATCACTCAGCCAATGTTTCAGTAATTAGGGATAAAAAAATTATTTGCCTCATTCTTCCAAATTAAGAGACAATGAGTCTGGGAAGATATACAATCTCCATGTCTAAATTCCCTGTCTCTCTCAGTTCATTATGATGAGTGACAACATCGATATACTGCTTTCTGATATTTGTGACGACACACCAGCACTTTGTGATGATGATGGATCTTAACTTGCCGTTGGATGAACGATGGTAGTCAATCGAAGACAGATACATCTAAGGTTTAGAAAAAGATCTGAATTCTTACCATGGTAAACTTGGTTCGCTAGTGGTATTGTGAAAGTAAATAGACCCAATCGGCCTCAACAGTCGCCAGTGATATTGAAAGGTGCTTTGGACTGTCGATGGTTGCAGAAATAGCATCTCAAAGCATCTAAGTCCTCACTAGATACTTTCTCGAATCCCAACGTGAGTTAAGGGAAATGTGAATCCGTCTCCATACTCAGACATGTCCAAAAAAGCAAATCTATATAAATATTCATTTATATTTACATGCATCCATTTGTATATATTCCATTTGCTTCACTGTTCTTTCCAATCGCATTGTTGCTTCACCTTTTTCATCAATCCCGCCTGTGGAAAACCATTATGCTTGCCAATTGACATGAATTTGCACACAAGAAAATATAATCCATGCTCTTGTTCTTAGTGGTGTAAAGCCTCACCCTTGACCAATATACGGATTAAACTTGGACGTTCACGAATAAGCTCATAAGAAATTGATAATTCCATCCAACCACTTTCACTTGTATAAATTTCAGAAAGAATCAAAACCAAACTTTCCATATCTATAGAATTTTCAGCTTTTAGAATAGATTGACTGAGACAAGAACTCATAATGGCCAAGACTTTTCTTCTCTTGTCCCCATACCGTGAACATATATGAGAAAGAAAAGATTTCGTTCCAATATTATACATCCATCCTAACCTTGCTGGAAATAATTCTGATGTACTTGAGAGAACAAGCTCAAGAGATTTTAAGTCTTTGGTACAAAGATATACAATCAATGGTAACTTGGATTCAGTTTCTTGATTGCTGTTGTCCTCTTCATCTGTATCAACCAATCCATCCTCCTCCTCTTCCTCCATGTGGAATCTATCTTTTTCTGTAATATTTCGAAGCAGAGAATCTTCACCTACAATACTCAAAAAATATGAAAAGACATTTCTGTAGCCAGCACCACAAGAAGCACTCAACAGGGAGCATTCAACAATCTTTTCTGCATGGATGAGATCATTTAGATTTTTCATACAGCTTAGTACTTCCTGTTCTTCTGCATTAGAACGAACAATAAATTCTGGAATATACACTTTCATGTCATCTCGGCGGAAGGAAAAATAATTAAGCCCACCATCTTCTTGAGCAAATCGCTCTCTCACATCAATTGCAAGTCTAACGATATGTGGGATCACTTCTATCTTTTGTTCAGAAATACAGTGTGACAGTATAAATTTATTTGTGTCACATGCAAACCTTGCACCACAACTCAGTCCCATGCCAAGTGCATTGGGATAATCACGCAGAAGCCCAAGCAATAAATCTTTATCCTCATTGTTTTGAAAGTCAGAGGATTTTACCTTCATGAGAACTCTGTTGAGTTCTAGAGGAATCATTTGTGTCCACACTGAATGTATGTTTTCGTTGACTTCATCATCCCTTACCTCACCGTCCCTATCATGAGCAAGGTGGGTCTTACATTGAATGCTTTTCTGAATAATCTTCAGTTTTCTCTCTAACCAACGCATTATGATTGAAATATACACAAGTCTAATCCAATTGGAAAAAGAAAGATACTCTTTTTGATGATCGGCGAAAGAAGTTGGATGAAAGAAAGATATTTTTGTCTGACTATTAGGTACGTAGGTTACGTACCTTGATTTGACATCTTTTTTATGGGATTAATTCATTTCTAGATCTTTTTCTATTTTTTGCATTCCATCGATAAAATCTTTCCCTGTTGCATCACTTCACTTCTCTACAATAAAAAAAGATACATCCATCATGACATGGTTCGATGAACAACTTATACTTTAAGTTCAGCTAGAAGAATCATTCCAAAATACGGCTGGTGAATCAGAGGCTCGGGACAGGGAAATTTCTTTGAAATTGAATCAACAACTTTTATTCAATTTAGAACCAGTGCACCTAGAGAAAACTTCCAATACTGCTGATCTACGTAAATGGATTCGTGCCTATCCAGATTCTCTCGGTTTACATCATGAAATGACAGCTTCATCAGGTCTACCTCCATGTATTTTCAACATTTTCTTGGACGATAAAGACAAATCCAAACTTGATCTTCTTCCATTCCTTCTTGAAGAAGCAAATGAGTGCGGATTCAAGTCCTGCCTTTCTTTAAATTTGATACATGACTTGAATGTCTTGGAATTTCTCGTATCAGCAACTCAATACGGGTATGACGAAACCAAAGTAGTTGAGATATTGAAAAAATTAGAAATCGATGTGGACCTTATTTATGAAGAAGATTTGCAAACAATTGCTTGTGCAAGTCTATCAAAGGCAGTCATCCAGTACTTGAATGAATTGGATCCTAATTCACTTCTTCGTAAGTTTACTGATTCTGATTTTAATTCTTTTGAAAAAGTTTGGACAATCCAATTTGAGGAGGATGCCGAAGAGTACGGATGGAAAGAAAATGAATATATCAAAGATGAGGAAGATTTCCCATCTCTGATATTTTTTGTTGCCACTAGAGGTTTGGCTTATTTGAAAACTGTTCTCCCAATTTTTTTGGAGACTGATATTGGTCGTTTGTTGATAAAAGAAAATAAGGAGAAACCAATTTTGGAGAGTTCAGTTTTGGTGACGCATATTTTCCGATGTTATTGCAGTGCTGAGACTTATTACCCAGTGGGAGAAAAAGAACTGTGGAATATTATTGAGGAATCAATTGGAAATATATCCAGATTTGATGACATTTATAAAATGGAGTTGATAATCCATATATCATCATCGTATAATGATAGTGTTGACGATGACGACAGAAGAATCAAGCAGACAATACTTTTTCATATCTTGAGCAATTGTGAAAACTTTTTTTGGGCGAAAATTAATTGATATAAATTGATATAGCGATAATTATTTAATGAATGTACGTATGTGCATTTATAAAATTATATTCTATTCACTTTGGTAAAAGATTTAGGAAAAGTCCCCCGCCCTTATCAAGGTCTATCATCAGTGAATCTTTTTAGAACTGTACAAAACAAAGTCTCCATATCAAGAGAATCCTGCATTTGCATAATTATACTTCCAGCTATCTTTCCGTTAGTTGCATCTCTACTTGAGCTTTATCTTCCATCTTCGCTACCCGTCTATCAAAAGGAGCTTGAACAGTTGCAAGTTTGCGCAAGATTGTGAATATAATTAGTCTCAGAACTTGCAGTTGATGCTGCTTCTATTCTTCATATAATGAAACTGAAATCAACAACAACAGCCAGTAGAGAGTCTGAGTGATCGGTGTCACGCCACACCATACTCGCCGTACAATTCAAAAGAGGATCCTCTGCTGCTTCCTTCAAATTCGGTGAATGTGTCATATTTCAATTATGCACCATGCTCATACCAAATCATCAAATCTCATAAGTACACGAACCAAATAGAGAAGCTTCTAGAAGTCTCAAAACACTATTCAACAGCTCCTCGTCGTCAGGAGTTCAAGATGAGGAGGAATGCACGAAGACCGGCCATAGGTAGTCAAAATCAGAACTAGAGTTAGTCAAAAAGCTCACCCGGAGTCCTCCCTCGTTGGCAAAAGTATCATCTGTCACTCTTTGCTATCTCAGAAGTGAAATCATTTCTCAAACAGTTGCTGAATCAATGCCTACAATGAAGTTGGATAAGAAAAGAGAATATAGGAAATAAGATACTCGCATACTCGCATCACGCATCACTTCGGAAGTGCATGATCACAAATCCCAACCCGAAAGGGGAATAGTATATAACTGCTTTCCAACCTCTTTTTGATATCAACACAATTCTAAAAAATATAGGAAGTGACTGAAATAAGGGATTCGATGAAGATCTCTTTTGGAAGAAGTCAGTTTGAATCTGTCCTATATATTCATAATTTCACTTGTTGCACATCTTTACACCATGAGAATTTCAACAGAAGAGTGGAATGAGATAGTCAACGAAGGACCAGGAGTTGGAATGTACAAAGGAATGAGGACTCTCTTTTGGGATGGAAGGAATCTTTGGGATAGGAATCGTAGAATGTATGTTATCTATGATGAAGCAGAGAGACAATCATGGCAAGTAATCATCGTTCTTCCCGGAGTTGAAATCATTCCCAAACAGACTTTCCACCGTTGTTGGAATGTTAAAACGGTCATCATGGCTGATACTGTACGAAGAATTGAAGAGTGGGCTTTTTCTTTATGCAATGAAGTTGAATGCCTTCAGTTATCAACAAATCTTGAATATATTGGGGAGAATGCATTCATGTCTTGGTTCAAACTACCTTCTATTAGACTTCCAGAAAATCTTCTCGAAATTCGAGAGAATGCATTTCAACATTGCAACCTTCTGACTTCTATCATTATCCCTCGAAATTGTAGAGTGATTGGTGATGGGGCATTTAGTTATTGTACTAAGTTGCTCATTTTCAATGTTCCTGCGAATACTGTGCTTGGTAGAGATGTGATTTATCGTACTGCATTGATGAGAAAATATATCGCACTAGAACTAGACGAGGAAGTGAATACATGGATCAAAAACATCAACAACAATGACGAAGATGAACTTCATCGTGCTTGCTCATCTTTCAATCCGAACAACAGAAATATCTTGAATATAGTTCAACAACAAGGATTAAAATCATTAAAGACAGAGAATATGAACGGAATAACTGCATCTGAATATCTATGCGCCAATCCATTTGCAAATATCACAGAGCGAATGATTATCGAAACTTATATTTTGAAAATGGTTGGTGAACAAGTTCCTTAAAATAATACTTCTTTATGTAAAATCATTCTAGTCAATTATCCTCTTCGATTTCAACCTTCATACTCGAGATCGCTTCAATATCGTCTTTGTTTCTACCTTGCTACGAAAGCATTTCAGAAATGAACGTAGGCGGATTTACTTTGAAGATCTTATAATAACCATGTGATTGTGTTGCACTCCAACTCTTTGTCTTTCTTTTTGTTTAATTACAATAAGTGCAAGATCTTTCTCATTCATTGCAGGTTCTAACTTAGCACTATCAGTTTCACTGCATTGCTTCTTCAAAAACTCTATACATCTCTTGATAAAAGTGCTTCTCTGTCGTAGACGTTTGATGACCTCCTGCATTTCTTGGCATTTTTCAATTAGGGACAAGATATCTTCAAAGTTTTTTCCCTCAAGCTTCTTAATCATTTCAACCTGCATGCTCGAAATCGCCTCTATTTTTTTCTTTAGTTTCCTTGAATTCTTTGCGTCTACCTTCAAAAGACTTGCTATGTAGTCATCCTTCAAAAGACTTGCTATGAATGCACTATTCATTTGAATAGGTACAAGATTTTCCTCCTTCAATGCAGATTCCAAGTGAGGACTAACACTAGAATCCTGCCTAATTAAAGGGTTCGGTGTTGGGAAATATTTAAGCCTATACTTCTTCCTAACCCTCACTTCGTCAGGATTTTCAAATTTCAACTTGTAAAGTATATAAAAGTTTTTTGTCATTTCGGTGCGTACTTTTTTATCTCGTTCATCGTCTGCGCAGCAATAATCCAAGTGCTTAAGATCTGTGTTGTGCCGATGTTCACCAAATGCAGTCAGCACATTCTCCTCAAAAATACGATAACGTTTCAATTCCAGACAATGAAATTTCCACAGCACATCTACATGAAGAGGAGGTAACAACTGTAGTTGAATGGCGAATACATTCGCTTTATTGCACTGTAGCGATTCAATCAAAGCTACAAGAAATTCGACATAGTGTCTTTTGCCTTGATCGAAAAGAGTGGAAAGGTTGGCGTTGCTTTCGTACTTTTCTTTGAGGAAGTCCAAGTCTGGACCAAATTGATCCATTATGAGATCTGCGATGAATGATAATGTTGCTGAAGGAGTACTCATGACTTTGTTTTCAAATAATGCAATAAATTAATTATAATTACGCTTATTTGCTTTTTGATTGAAGTTTGATGAATGTCTATTCGTTTAGACAAGTGATTTTGATTGATTAACGTCTCCTCTTTAAAGCATCACGATAGAGATGGCACAGAATTTAAAAACTGGCACAAAGTTGGCACAGATTTATCAACTGCATCGTCTTTGGAGCTAAAAGTAAGTACTCTCATTGTTGCCCTTTTTGGTGGACCTAGCCAAGATTGAGTCATTCTTAAAAAATTGCCCAATTCATAACTTCGATACTACCTTCATCCACCATCACGGGCCGAATGTAATGATATTGATGCTCAAAAATACGTTAAAGATTTTCTTATTATTAACATAACTTCGATACTACCGCATCTACATCATCAAATGAATTTTCATAGTGCTCTTTCAAAATATCAATATCCCCATTTCCCACTAGACAGTTGATAAGTTCAAATATGTAAAAGGAAACCATCTGGTAAAGACTACTTGCCTTCCCTTCGTACCCTATTTTCTCCCCCCTGAGCCAATCAACTACTACATATTCTAATCTGATAGATATTTTGATCCATCTCGAGTCAATCTACTGTGGACACCCAACACATCTCAGCCAACTAGCAACATTTGATCTACCAAGTCTCTCAGCACAAGGGATAATATCTCTACTCCAAGGGATACCATAGTCATGTATCTTTTGCAGCATTGTGATCATGTCCTTGTCAGTTACATCGTGAGCTTCTTTCATTTTGTTCATTACAAACACATAAGCAGTGTCATTGGTTAATGCAAGATGCTGCAAATAATACTCTAGGATGGGAATGTTGCTTTTTCCAATTACGTATCCCAGTATATCTTCATGGCAAGGACAACCATTATCAATTGCCCACATCAAGGTTTTCCAATGACCTTCTCGAGCTGTTTTCAAAGTAGAATACTTATCCCATGGGACTGCGTGTTGATGGAGCCACATGTAAAGTTTCAATGATTTTTCTTTCAACTCAGTGGGGGTAAAAATATCAGTGGGGGTTAAAGTGTCATCGAAGTAAGCAACACTGTCGAAGTTAACGTGATAATCTATATCATGGGCCATAGGGCAATTGTTTTGGAAGCAATAATCTAATATATCCACATTTCCTTGTCTAGCAGCATAGTAGAATGTTTCCTCATCCCATGGGCATCCGTTTTCTCTTGCCCATTTCAACGCCTTCAAGTCCCCGTACTCTGCAGCATTTTCACAAACACGTTCATTCCAAGGGACATTGTTCTCACGCAACCACTTCAATGCAATGAATGCAGCTTCGTGATTCCAATTCTCCATAGCACTCGAGCATATATCTTCACGAGGAGGGCAACCTTTCCGAAGACAGAGTTCCATCATTGGAATGCTTCCGCCTCTTGCAGCTTCAGTAAATAAAGACAAATCCCATTCACAATTTTTCTGTTGCAATAACCAGTTCATAACTTCAACATTACCACCCCTTGCACAAGCTAAGAAGGTATACTTGTCTATGTATTCGGACGAATCTTCGTAACTTTCTTTCAAGATATCAATTTCTCCATTTTGTACAAGATAATTGAAAACGAGTGATTTGTTCGAAATAATTCCTTTAGACGCCATCCAATGAAGACTACTTGCCTTGCCTCTTTGTCCGATTTCCCACATGAAATGATAACAATTTAAATCTACTCCCTGATCATGAAGAAACTCTATAACATCAAGATGACCGTTTACTATTGTTTCCACGAGTTGACGCCTCGACACGATCTTCATATCCATTCTGAAAGCTACTGCACACTTTAGAATGTCAAGTCGACCATTGACTGCAGTTGACGGCAAGTTTCTTCTTGAAATGATCTCGGCGCTTTGAGAAAGCATTCTGTTGCCAATCTAAGCGGACCTGTTGCGACATCTTTTGCTGTGGTCTTCTTATTGCTACCTTGTTGAAGAATGACATCGACATCAATTACATTATTCTTCATTTCAACTCCGAGATTGATGTAATTCCAATAAAAATGTTTTGAGACAGGAGCAACAAAAGCAAAGTTGCCTTTCCCGACAAATTCTAGACAATGTTGAAACACATCACTTGGAAGATCTTGGATATGTTTCAGCACGTCTTCCCGAATAGTCGAGTTCGGATCCTCTTCGCTTTCTTCGTGAACTACTTTGATCCTTTTTACACTTGACATTTTTTTTCGAGATGGATTTTATGAAGCTATTGATTGTTGTATTGTTGTTGTTGTTGTTGATAAGTACCAATGTACTGCGATAGATGAAACGATGATGTCTGTTGTGGTCTGTGTGGTCTGTCAGAAAGCCTTTTGAAAGAAAAGGGAAGAAAAGAGAGTGAGTCGAGGATTAGGATTTTAAAATGTAAAACACCTTGATGTGATTGTGATCCTCACTCCTTCATTATTCATACTCATCAATCATGAGAAAAAGTACTTTATAGTCTAGAAAACATATTTTTATTGTAGCTGTCTAAATTTTGAACATCTGCATCTATTTGAATGATGATCTCTTGAAGCAATACTACTTCTTCTCAAGTGTATCAAATGAGGTGTCTAAGGCACTTCAATGAATATATTAAAATAATATTTAATCTCTAAAAATGTAGAGTGTAAGAGAAATATATTTGATCTATTGAACTTCTGCTTTTGATTCTTTCTTTCAATTTGGAAGAATCTTTTTCTGACTTTATAGTCTATATAATAGGTTATCAAGACGTCAAAAGTTGGAAAACAAAACGAGGAAAAAAATGTGCTGATCTCTTTTCTCACCAACTACAAACAACCATTCTGGTATCTAGCTTGCAATAGAACCCAACAAAGTTTTTAATCTCTTTCCACACACATGGAGGACAGCCTCTCTGTTGCTTTTGTAGAGTTTGTTATACATACTATCATCACACTACTTTCTGACATTCCTTTCAGATGACGTTTGGTTGCCTAGCCTAGCACCTTTCCTTTTGACCCATTCAGTGCTTTGATGCAATCGATGTCTAAATGGAGGAGTGATGGTTCTAGATTCCCAGCATTATTTGGTTAGAGTTGAGAAATATTTTACAATGTGATACAGAATTCATTCGGTGATAAGTTTTAATTTCCACTTTGAATCAGTGCATGGCCTATTTGATGCAGTGCGTTGGTACATTTCTACCAAGTGAAATAAAAACCATGCCAAGATTGATGGCATTTTCCATATATATTTGGATTATCAGTATATTCTTTCTATGCGATGCATTTCTTAAGTACATTTTCGGATCTTCCACGTTGAATCAGGACAAGTAGCTTTGGTACATTTATACCATGTGATACAGACTTCACATTGCGATAGATTGCATTTTCTATAGTTGCATCACTGGTCTTCTTTGATGACAAGATCTGGTGCATTACTACCATATGATATATAATTCATGCAGAAAAAGGTGACATGTTCCATTTTGAATCAGTGCATTGCCTATTTGATGCAGTGCTTTGGCCAACTCCGATCATCAACTACATCGATTTCTCTGGAGATTACGCCTTGTATGATTTAGTACATCGCCTATTTGACTCAGTGCTTAGGTCCATTTTTCTCATTTTATTACGATGAAGTGTCCTAAGATGCAGTGCTTTAGCTCATCACCATCCACCGCCTTGATTGTATCTATCATTATTTCTAGTTTCAAGCAGTTTTCCAAGGAATTTGAGACTAGTCTTTTGCCAATTAGCGTATGGTACAGTTAGGGTCTCGAGGACTACAGCTTCATAACCACAGCTAATAATACAATAAATCAAACTTATTTTTATAATATTTCGTCTTACTCATCTTGTTTTTACAATATCTACGATGCTTGGAAGACAAATTCTTTCGACAGATACTTCTCAAAGCTCAGTTCATGTTGATTCATCTACTCATCATGGAATGATAGGTCAGATACTGGCATTTTTCCAAAGCCATTGTGACTCAAGGAAAGTCTAGAGATAGATGATGATGGAGCTTGGTCCAAGGAGAGAGGTTTGCTTTGAGAAGGAGTGCGAATAGGAGAGGTAACATAAGTATTGAATCTACGTTTCTTCATAGGAGTGCACTCTTCCTCTTGTTCTTGTTCAGATGATGACCTCTTCAAGGACAAAGGCTTTTTTGGGGTACGTGCAATATATCCGGCAGGGCTTTTGATCTTAATTGAAGAAGCTCTGTCTTTCTTTTTCGCATCTTTCTCAAGGAAACATTTTGAAAACGCACCAAGAACATTTTCATTGTTTTTTTTTATGTTGCCTTTTAGAGTGCATACTTTGAGTGCTCTAAGCTTTTGCTCTGCAAGAATCTCTGTGAATCCATTTTCAACACGATTTCTTGCATTAAGATCCTGATCAGAGGTACAACTTTTAAATGAGGAGTTTAGATGGAGTCTGAGGTTCTTGAATGCTTGAAAAAGTTCTTCAATTTGTGGTCTAGTCATATTTGCAATTGACTTCTTCTGTGGATCAGTGATCAAAGCAGACACCTGTTCATTAGACATGTAGGCAAGGACACAGTTTGTATTCTGAAATTCTAGAGGTCCAGCACCAAAAGTTGTGAATATACGGCCTTTAAGTTCCAGCTTATTGCGTTCTTGAATTTTGATTCTGTGTTGAATCGCTAAATTCTCCATTGCAGCAACCTTAGCTTCGCTTTCCAATATGAGTACATTGCATTCAGTCTTTTGGCTCTCGAGGTTTTTCTCGTAATGTTGAGCCTCAGCATCTTGTCTCTTAGAAAGACTATCAAGCTCTTTCTGTGCGTCAGCTGCAAACTTGTCCACTTTATTCTTGAACTCTCTTTTCATCTGTTCAATTTTCCTGTTCAATGCAGCTTCCTCCTCTTTCAATTCATCTTCTTCCATTAGATGTTGATGACGCAACTCATCTTTTTGTTGCTGCCAGTTACCTGAAACCTCATCATATGTGCACTCCAGGGCATGGTATTCCTTCGAGGTGGCATCAATTCTCATGTATAGATCATCTCGCTCATTTTCCAACTGCCGAAAGTTGGCACGGTTAGCCTTGAGTTCATTTGTTGCAAGCTTGATATCATTCATGAGTGTTGCCCTTACAATAGACAATTTTTCTGATGTAACAGTCTCGAGCCAGATCTTCAAAGACTCATCCAGCTCTATATCGAGGTTGTCCTTGTTCTTGATGTATTCGAAGAGGAGAGGTATTCCCTGTTTGACAATCTCCTTTGAGAGCACTTCATCTGCTTCAAGCTTGAGATCAGGAAGTGCGAGACGGGTGTTGGAGAGCTCCATGTTTGTGAGGTCGAACTTCATGTTGGAATTGTTGAACTTTGCTTTTGATGGAATGGCTTTCAATACTGCAATTTGTGTTTTTATGTGAGAAGAGCAACGATGAAATGGAGAAAGATGAGCGAGCCATTTGGTTGACAGTGGTTGACAGTCGTTGGTTGAAGCTAAAAAACTCATACATAATTGGCGCGAAACTAACTAAGATACCCCAACCTGAGAAGGATAGAGATGCATGTAGTTTCTCGTCTTTGATCAATCAACAGCCACCATTGAAATCTTTACATTGATGAAGCAATAGATTGTCTGTGCTGATTCAGTTTTTACAATTCATCATTGAAAATGCCTAGATATTAATGAACAGGATCATTTTATATGGGAGAGAAGACCAATGCAAGCAAACCTTGCAGGTCCTTTCTTTGGCTGACGAGGGAGATGACTACGTTATATATTATTCTTTTTCAATGAGACTTATGGGAAACTTGCTTTTGACTTGAATATGTAAATGCAAATGAACAAATGAAGAAGAAAAACAACAAGAAGAAGAAGAAAACGATTTCCTCAAAATTACAGGTGGACCCTTAGAAACCAAGAAGACTTACTATACGTTGGTAGATTATAAAGGAATAAAGGGAAGTGGAAGGCTTTTGATCCAGAAGTTGGGAACATAGTACTGTCCATCCCTAACGCTAAGAATGAAAAGGTAATATTGAAGCGGTTACAATGCTTAGAAGCGCGAGAAATGCTGGAAGTATGGATGGCTATGGACGGAAACAATTGTAGACAGGTACGATGAAAGCCGTAAAAGAGTGGGCTAGTAAACTCCGAAAAGGGCGATGCTCCGAAGAAATGTCTTGGAAAGCGTATTGTTCAACGATATGAGAAAGGTGGAATATGTACTGTTACAATACCTAATACCTTTACAAAACCAGAGTGGTCGAAGATTATGACGCCAGCAACGAAATTGGCTTTACAGAGAGCAGGATATAGTTCAACCCTGATTACCAGTCTCGGAGATAAGCTAACATTGGAAACGGGTACTACAAGTATGCATCTTCCCTTTGATGTGGTAAATGTATCAGCTCTCTTATTCCATCATTGGAAACAATCATCCACACAGGACATACTCAAGTCCAATGTAGAAGCGATGGTATTGGAAATCGGCTGGTATGGTGACATTACGGCTCAGAGAATTAGTCTACAATACTGTTCTACAAATTCATGGATGCTATATACTTTGAACTTTATGCAAGAACATGGGATAATGGCTCAAGTGCCACATGTCCAATTAATACCATCCAGAAGGGGAGATATCTCTATTATCCAAGCAGCATTTACTATTGGATAACTTGGTCTCCATTAGTGATTTGTGTCTAGAGTATTTTAGGTAGCAGTGTGCGATGGATCGTACTTCGAGGTTTACAATATCTGCACAGGTGCTCTGGTGATCTCCAGTGCAGATGGCTCGCAGCGGATTAAAGGAGGAGGAGGAGTACCGGTTTTATTAAGAGAGAAACGAACTCTTACAGAGGAGAAGTTACGGTATTTCGCCTGGTAGCATTGACTATAAGCCTTGGAGATAAAACTTCCTCTATTGTGGTTGCTAGTGATAATGATAAAGCAGTGGACTCATTGTGGTGGAAATGGGATTATGTCAAAACTTCCATGAAGAGTATAGATCTGATTATATCAAACTTTGACCCGGGGGATAAGAGCTTAGTTCAACCTATACCGACTACAGTGAAAGGGTACGCGGACAACTTGCATCGTCCGCTGACCTTTGTAGAACATCTGAATACTAAGTTGAATCACTGGGAAGGAGAAAAACGAAATTGTACAAAGCAAGATGAAGACCTATTGCATTTCCTTACTTGTTAAGAGCACGAAGATATTATTCAGTTTCTGTAGAAATATGATGTATATATATATATATATATCAAAAGTCAATCTTTAAAATCACTAACCCACAACGTCAATTTCATTACAAAAATATATATTTGTAAGTGTTTGTGTTAAAATTGGTCAATGGTGCCATATCGAAATAATTTTTCTTCGAGACGAATTTTAGCTATTTTTATCTGTTACTCCGGGTACACGACCAGATACTCCGGGTACACGACCAGATACTCCGGGTACACGACCAGATACTCCGGGTACACGACCAAATACTCCGGGTACACGACCAGATACTCCGGGTACACGACCAGATACTCCGGGTACACGACCAATTTCTCTATTTTATAGCTACTGCCCGCAGAATTGCGACAATTTGCCCATACAACCAAAATGAAAAATTTACTATCTACAAACAACAAGTACGTATTTGTAAACATGATGTTAATTATATTGATATGTAGTCAAAGAAAGTTTATACAAGAGTTCTTTTTGTCAGTACTGGCTGGTGATGTTTCAGCCAGCAGGTACTATGAGTGAAGCCACGGTTATGTTCAATTATGAAATCCAATGTGGAAATGAAAAATTAGCTCATTCATACTGCGTATTGGCTGACGAGGATGGTCAACAGAAATCTATATACATGCTAGGCAGTTTCATCTGTTAATATTTATTTCCATCTTTGGTACTTAGGTATCAAGCTCGTATGGTAAATGGCAGCAGATTGCGAAGAAACAGAAAATGACTTCTCTAATATTACTGAGCTGTCGAACTCTTCTAAATCTAAACTACCGAAGGAAGATAGAATCAAATATCAAAACATTAGATCTTGAAAGTGCCGCAGCACCTTCTCTTAAAATGAGTCATCAACACCAATACCTTGCCAATATGAAAAGATCAAATTGTTTGAGCATACTAGGACCAGATGATCAAAGGGGTACAAATTCTAGCATTATCAGTTACAATTTTCAAAATATATCGGATAGCTATACAGAATTTAAATTCATCGCGTGCAGTTACATTTCCTTTTCTTTATATTTTTAAATGTTCTATCTTACAACTACATCGCAAGCAATTGCTGAGGAATGAATGTCTTGTTCTCTCGGGAAAAGTGCGAGAGTTTCTATTCATGCATGCTTTGGAATGGCAACAATAGAAATGCACTGTAAATATATCATTGACATTTCTTTGTTCTTTCAAATAATGAGACTAATATGTATTGCTCTATTCGCAGATACATTTGATGATATTTAAGAGGTGACTGCAATCACGAATCAGGTCTTTCATAAGGAATACATTTTGACTATCATAAATTTTAATATAATAATCCAAATTTATTTATAATATTCCGTCTTACTCATCTTGTTTTACAATGTCTGTGATGCTTAGAAGACAAAGTCTTTCGATAGATGCTTCTCTAAAGCTTTGTTCTTACTTCCGTTTTGTTCTATTTACTCAAGGAATGATAGGTCAGATACTGGCACTTTTCCGAAGCTACTCTGACTCAGAGAAAGTCTAGAGATGGATGATGATGGAGCTTGGTCCAAGGAGAGAGGTTTGCTTTGAGTAGGAGTGCGAATAGGAGTTCGAATAAGTTTGCGATTAGGAGTATGAATTTGAGTGCGAATAGGAGAGGTAACATAAGTATTGAATCTACGTTTCTTCATAGGAACGGACTCTTCCTCTTGTTCTTGTTCAGATGATGACCTCTTCAAGGATGGAAGCTTGGTCGGGGTACGGACAATATATCTAGCAGGGCTTTTCTTTACAGCTAAAGAAGTTCTTCCTTTTTTCTTCGTTTCTACTTCTTCAATTAATCCTAAAAACGCTTCCCGAACCTCGTCACTATTTGATTCAAATTCTCCCCCTGGAGTGCATACTTTGAGTGCTCTAAGCTTTCGCTCCTGAAGAATTTCTTTTTGGTCAAACCCAACGCGAATTCTCTTTCCAACATCCTGGTCAGAGGTACAACTTTTAAATGAGGAGTTTTCATGGAGTCGGAGGTTCTTCAATGCAAGAAAAAGTTTATCAAGTTCATTTCCGTTCATTTCTTTAATGAATATCTTCTTTGCGTCATTGATTAATTCAGAAACCTGCTCTGTAGGCATATGTTTAAGGACAAAGTCTCTATCCTTTTTGTCTAGAGGTCCAGCACCAAAAGATGCCAGTGCTTGGCCATCAAGAGCAAGATTGTTGCATTTTTGTTTGCTTGTTTCGAGTGCTATCTTTAATTTCTCGATTGAAGCATCGGTGGCATCTTTGTGCAGTAAGTGTTCATTGTGTTCAGTCCGTTTGACATCAAGTAAATTCTGGTAATGTTGATCTTCATGTTCATGTCTCTTGGCAAGATTAGCAATATCTTCCTCCACTTCAGCCTCGAACTCTGTGTATTCATTATCGTACTCTCTTTGCATCCGTTCAATTTCCCTGTCCAATGCCTCTTTCTTCTGGCTCAGTTCAGCTGCTTTTCATCGTGCTGCTTACGCATTTCATCAGCACTTTTCTGCCAGTCGTTGGCAACAGAGGTATATCTGCATTCCAGTTTATTGTACTCCTCCCAAGTGGCATCAATTTTTGTGTTTAATTCCTGTCGCTCATTTTCCAATTGCTGAATGTTGGCTTGGTTAGTGTCGGTTTCTCTTGCTGCAAGCTTGAGGGCATTTTGAATTTTTGACTTTACGTCGACCACATCATCTGTTGTAACAGTCTCGAGCCAGATCTTCGTAGGACGGTCCAGCTCTTCTAAATCGAGCTTGTCCTTGTTCTTGATGTATTGGAAGAGTCGAGGCAGTCCCTGCTTGACGATCATCTTTAAGAACTCTTGATCTGGTTCAAGTGTGAGACGGGTGTTGGAGAGCTCCATGTTTGTGAGGTCGAACTTCATGTTGGAATTGGTGAACTTTGCTTTTGATAGAATGGCTTTCAATACTGCAACTTTGTGTTTTATGAAGTAATAAGGCAAATGGAAATGGAGAAAGATGATGAGCGCATTTGGTTTTGTGTCGCGGTGGTGGGATTCAAAGGCTAAAAAACTATAAATAGAATTGGCGGGAAACTGCAACCAGAAATCCCAACCTGAGGAGGATGTCCGGCCGTGTCCGGCCGTGTCCGGTTGTGTCCGGTCTGTCCGTCGTCCGAAAATTGTTGCATACCTCTCGTTGAAATTGATTAGATATTATGATGCAAGTGCATCTTAGAGATCTGTTTCCACACAGAGATATAGATTTCTTTTTGAAAAGAACATCTTATAAAAATCTTTCCATAAAGAGAAAATAGAGCAAAATTATTTGAACAAAATACCAGACAGAAGGTAGTAGAATTTTTATTGGAACAAGCAAGTTTACACAATTCTTTTTATCCTTGGCACTGGCGATGCATGATTCAGCCAACAGGTACACAATGATGTTGGGTTTCCAAAAAAAAGTTTGGAAAGAAGTCTCCAAGTTTTGAGTTCATTCAGGACGGAAGTTTCTTTTGATGCTCTAATCCCATCTTTTGAAAAGAGGATAATTGCTTTCAAAACGTGATGTCTGGTGCCACGCTACGAATACAGAGTAGTTTGTGTAGCTTGATGAAGGAACTTCAACACATTTGTACTAGGTCCATTAGTAATCATATCGCATCAACATCTATACATCAACTAGATAGAAACATGCCAATTTTGCAAGCTATTGAGAAGCACGAGAAGCTTTTTTCTAAAATCAAGGAGACAATTGTTCCTTTACAAAAAGAGAAACTATGGAATGATGACAAGTTCTTCGATGAAGTGGAAAGATTGCTGGCAGCTGAATTGAATGAAGAACGAATTTCTAAAGCTGTTGCAGATGCACTCTTCAATTTGAAGGAATCACAACCAAAAGTTGAATATGTCAAGAAAATAATAGAGGCTTTTCCTGATTCATTGAAATGCAAAAATGAGAAAGATCGCCTCCCAATTGAACAACTAACGTTTTACCCAAGCCAAGATCAAGGTAAATGGGGTGCCAAATACATTACAACTCTTGCACTAGAGGGATTAAAACACAATGTAGGTGGCAACAATATGCGTGGTGGGCTACTATCTGTTACGAACCAGAAGAATACGTTGCAGCAGAGGAACACGTTGCAGCGTTTATCAAAGGCTGGTCCAGATGTTTTGTATTTAGAAACATTGAAAGATCTCCGCCATCACAAGCTTCTATTAAAAGAGGATATTGTTGATTCTAAGCTTCTCGCTTTTTCATGTGTTGGAAAATTTTCACTTGAACGATTCAAGTATTTCTTAGAATGGGATCCAGAGGCACTTCTGGATAAAGCCCATGGAATGTCCTTTATGCATTTATTGGTGAAATACAAAGAGGGCAGTGCTGAAAAATTGTCGAACAAGGCAAGCTTTAAACGATGTTTGCAGTATTCAATAAAGCACTACCTTCACTTACTCTTTTTGAAAGATAGTAAAGACAAAACGGCCCTTGAACAAGCCATTGTGAAATTTGGGGAGGAAGGGACCATGACTATCCTTAAAGATGTTTTCACAAAGGATGAAGCTCCATATCCGATCCTCCATGAAGTGATTGTTCATGAACCAAAGTATTATAACCTCTTTCTTCAATGGTTCCCAGACATGTTTTACCTTCGTGATCGAAATGGACGCACACCAACTCAAGTCATGTTCTCCATGAATAGGGAATTTCTCAATGCCAACCCTACTTTTTGGATCAATCAAACCACCGACCAGCTCGAAGAAAAGGATCCGAAAACTACGCTAAGACCATTTGCGTCGGTAGCATATGGAATTTTGGGAGATTTAAATCTATCTTATCAAATACTTCGTAAGCATCCATCAGTTATCGATGTGATTTTGGAACAGAGAGAGGATGCAGTAGATGCAAACAATAACAGGAAGAGGAGTGCTGAAGACGATTTGGATCATGACAATAAGAAGCCAAAAGACGAAGAAAGAGCTGAAGTGACTGTTTGAAGGAATTTGTGGAACTGATCGAAACTCAAAAAGAAAAAGTTATATTTCTTTTAAGAATATATAAGTTATCACATATTTTAATTCTATTTAGAAGTAAGTAAAATTTTTTATATCCGGATAGTTGAATCCTAATTCTTTCCTGAAATGGATTGACCTACTCCAACTCTATTTCTATACTTGTAGTGACTACTTTAACTTGTATCTGGTTTCACAAAAAATAATATAAACGAAATACGTTGAGGTTGAGGTAGCAACTCGATCCAAAAGTAGGCCAAGTCTTTCAGCTATGGCGAATAAGTTCCATGGAGACTCATGGAATCTCTCAACCTATTCAATTTATTGTCAGATGATAGACTGGGACAACTTCCCAAGTTTCATGTTTATTGTCGGATGGCTATCACTTCAATTTGAGACGTTCATTTCGCATTTTAAGGTTGAAAATCATGTTATATTTTCCGACAGTAAATACTAGGGAACATAAATATTTTACCTAGAGCATCAGCCGAAGAGTACCACTGTTTACATGTCTACTGAACCATTATTTTGAATTTGCCATGCGATATGCGATGCGGTTTACTTAAAGAAGAAATGTCCCAAGATTAAGAACAGGTTCCCTTGAGTAGAGCTTGACTGCAAAGATCAGTGACCATGCTGATCAGATCCAAAGGAAGAGCCTTCATTCATTCTTCCAGCAACGAAGAAGGGGGTCTAATAACGCGCAAACTCAGGTGAGTTCCGATCTCACTCCAACTCCTGTTGTCCTCTCACTACAAAACTATTCCAATCTAGACAAAATAGTCATTTTGAGATAGATACCAGCTCGGCTTGTACTTCGAGGGTTGATGGTAATTGCTACCTTACATATATTAATGTGATAAATTGATGGGCGCTTGTAGCTTGTGGCTTGTGGATCCTGGATTTGTTGAAGGCTCGAAACCTATGAATCAAATTTCTAATATGACTTTTTTAGCCAAAAGATTCCTGTCAGCGACAAATTTTCTGGAATTCAGCGATGTTGACATCATCGCTGAAACACAACAGATAGAATTTCACACAACACACGAACTTATTCATTCTTCTTCACACAAATCTATTCAATAATCTCGACTTGATTGAATAGATTTGTATGATGCTACTCCATTTTAGAAATGGATAGACTTGTCTTCGCTCCTTTCTGACTTGCTTACTTTCGAAGTAGGCAGTCGCTGTTCTGCTGTATCTATTTTAGAAATAGATGGTCTCTTGTCTCCTTTGTCGACTTGCTTACTTTCGAAGTAGGCAGTCACTCGTCGCTCATTGCTCGCCCATCACTGACTCCTTTACTTAGAAGTAAGGAGTATGGTGTCGCCCTTTGCCTTTTGCTCGGCAACGTCTATTTTAGAAATAGGCAGTCTATCAGGAATTACTTTGGAACAGAAGATGAGGTGTTGGAAAGATGTTTGGTAGAACGAAAGAGTGGAAGATTGCACAAAGGATGGAGGGGCTGAATGATGGAAGATGATACAGATGGGAGAGTAAGTATTGTATTTCATATTTCTCTTTCCCATGTCAATGCTAGTATTACAGATTCTCACTTCCTATATCTTTCTGATTTCTCTCGTAGCTTGATTAACTGCAGTTTTTGGAAGATTTGGTGAATGGACAGTGTCAATGACTTTATTGATGGATAATACACTTGTTCCAAAAAGAATACAAGGAGTTGGAGTCAGGGAAAAATATTTATGAATCGATATGGGGCTCGAATTCATAATAGGTTCGTCATCTCAATGGGTAACAGTGACGTGAAAACAAATAAGCTATGGAAGAATAACATTGTTGTCTATTATGCACAGCTGACAACGATGTTCAATATATAATCTAAAGGGGATCTAATCATAAATAAATTTGAAATAGCGACGATGATATTTTATTCATATTTTTAAAGTCTTGGCTTGGCTTCTAATGTATTATTTAATATGGAGATTAAAACAAACTGAAGTTATGATTTCAGTGAAGCATGGAAATAGAAACACACAATAATAAGTTTCAAGCTATTGACCTTCCCATAGAAATATTCTCCTTGTCATGATTTGAGTACATGCATGAAAGGCCGTGTCTCACTCCAATTCTCCCATCATCGTCATTAGATATTCCTTAACAATATCCATCTCCTTCATATCAGTATATGGATTCTCTTTCAAATACTGAGATGGAGTAATACCCATGTCGTTCTTGATGTTAAATGCTGCAAGTCCATGTTCTCTTATGATTTGCATGATTATATCCTTGAGGGGCTGAAAAGAGCTACAAGCTCTATGAAGTGAATACTTGTCACCGTTGTTGATGTTCTTGATCCAATTGTTTACTTCTTCAATTCTAGCATCATAGTATCCATTCTCATCTACATGAAAAGGAGAATCTTCAATCAATTTCGTCATACTAAGAGCCCTATGGCCAAGTTGTGTATCCTGAGGGACCTGAAAGAGTGTCAAGTTGCGGTTGGACATAAATGCTGAGATTCCAATGAATCTGCATCTTGGCGGTATGAAGACACTGGAAAGGTTACATTCTTTGAAAGCACCAAAAATAATATGTTCAAGATTGATTGACCACTTGATAAAGGTAAGACTTCTACAATATTGGAATGCACATTGTCCAATCTCAATCACTGTATCAGCAAAGATGACTCTTTTGATGTTGAAGCACAAACCAAAAGTCCTCTCTGGAATTTCAGTAACACCTTCAACAACCACTACCTGCTGCCACGACTGTCTCTCTCTCCAGTATCTCTTGCATTCTTCAGACAGAATCCATTCTTCCCATTCATCTTCATTTTCATAGTATTTGGAAGTGTAGAGCCACTCTTGTTCTAGATCTAAATTGTAGAGTGGCTTCGATCCATCGTAATAAAGAGTCACAAGACGATCAACTGTAGCAACCCTCATTTCAAAAGCCAGCTATTCAATTTATGTGTATAATGAATATGTAGTAGAAATATAATGTCGACTCTTACAGAATTTGACTGAAAAGAAACGAATGAGTTACATCAGAATGCAGTCTAAAAAAAGATAAAAATCGACCATTCAGTCATTTTGCATCAAAACTACAGTTAATCCATTTTTACAAGTCATAAATGTGATGCCATTCTATTTATCAATAACATATTTATCAAGGTAACAATAAAGATGCCAGTGAAACGTGAAACTAAAGAAGAACGAAGAAAGGGGCTCTACGAAAAAGAAATGTTTTAGTCCCATTTTGAAGTCATTCGACACGATTAGCTCATCAATATCTGTTCGTGGTGGCAAAAAAGCGAGCGTTGGAATATTTTCTTAAATGCACCACATGCACCACTTGCAACTGATAGTTCCCTTAATGCATCTCCAACACTCTCTAGTAAGCTCCTTAACTTGAATGCATTCACTGTACTTGAGAATTTATCTAAAGGAAGTATGATACAATACCTTCAATTTCTGATTGGCGGTCACTAGTGATGATGACATACAGACAAGGCCTACGTACTACACCAGTTCATACAAACAAGAGTTTGTAATTGTTTGGAAAAAGAAATTATAAACCAGAATTTACAATCAGCCCGGATCACTTGACGAGGAGTTGCAATCTCAATTCACATACAGCTAGTAAACCACTGGAAGGGAAGACTACTACTTACTTCTACAAGGTAGACGATAGTTTCATCGGAAGGACGTGGTGCAGTTTTGTTTTGCGGAGGATAAACTTACACTTGCCATACATGGATATGACATGCGTGCTTTAATATTCATGCATCAGGAACCTTTTTGGTTTGGTGAATAAATGGTGCCTCACATACTACCAGCAAGTAAGCGAGCCAAAGAAGAAAGAAAAGTGTTCGTGAAGAATTCATCATTGATGTGGATGGGCCAGTGAAGGATATTGGCAAAGATATCGTGACGGACAGAGCTGTAAAAGAATCACTCAGCCACAATTGATCCATTGCATACGAAATAGTAACTCCAATTGAGACACTTGCGCCTGTTTATAAGAGGTGAAAGGAAGCAGTCATCTGCATTTGAGCCTTCTTTGTGAATCTGGTTTATTGCGCGTCGAGAGTTGTAGAATTGGTTCCAACTCTACACCTCGAAACACATGAGAATTGAAATCAGTGTGAACTTTTAGCAAAGGACGAAGAAATAAGGCTTTGAAAGTTTGGGAATAGTGTGAACAATAACCAGCTTCCAATACCTTGAATATTCATGGATTGGTTCCAAGCATTGAGATGCTACGAATATAGAATATGTTATGATGTTAGATTAAGTTTGGGAAGTGCTATGCAAATGTATCAAATTCATTTACTTTTCAAAACCCGTCATGTCCAAAATTCTGTGACTTCATATGCTTAGAACACTACATAGTTAGTTGTCGAAGCTTTTAAATCATTATTTTTATTGAACCATTATAACACATCTAAAAATTATAAGATGTATACATACTATCTCTAGTGGTTCTCTCTTTTTTGCTCATTTGCTAGTACAATCTACTCCTACCATAATATAAGACTGGTCAAGCATTCTCCATTCTCCTCCTTAATTTGCCCGAATGAAAAATTCGCATTCTAATTGCCTTCAGAAGTGTCGCTTTGTTTTTGTTCTTCATCCTCAACTCCACCCTTGACATTAGTGTTTTTTGCATCAAAGCGATGAAATGAAACATTCGCATTTTGATTGCCTTCAGAAGTGTCATTTTTTTCTTCCTTTAGTATCTCAAACAACTCAACAGTACACTGGAAGAGATCGCTTTCTTCACCAAAGTGATGACGACGCTTCAAATTAGAACTTCTTGCATCAAAGCCATGAAATAAAAAATTCGCATTCTGATTGCCTTCAGAAGTTTCGCTATGTTCCTGTTCTTGTTCCTCATCTCCACCTTTGAAATTAGTGTTTTTTACACCAGAGCGAGATTCTATCATTATTGCTTCCAAAATGTCGAGATCTCTTTTTACACCTGCTACGCCTGTCGCGATTTTTTCTAACTTATGATGTACAAATATATTCTCTTCCGCAGACTTTGGTTCCATGAGATTTTGTGTTTGAAGTACAGCTGCATGGTCCCCTGCTTCTTGAACAAGAGACATTGCTTTGACAATTCTTTGTTTTAAGTCGTTTTTGCTTTGCATCTTTTGGAGTATTTTCTTTTTATGCTGCAATTGATTTTGACAGTTAGGTTTGTAGCAACAAGCTGATGTAAAGGAGATGCTTTGGCGGTTTGTCACATCCTGTTTGAATCTTTGACAGGGCTTATGAAGAAAGAAGAATTACACGACTGGACTATTCACACATTGTCAAAAATGGCCACTCATAAAAAGTAACTCTCATCTTAAGAACGCAACAGTTGAAAAAGAGCTTGCACCTCCCTCTCTAGAAATACTCCACCAATTATCAACTATCTGTAACTCAATACGGCTTGGAGTACATATCAAACCCACCTCTCTACAATGTAAGAGAGAGATACTCCGTGATTTTCGTAGTACGTATCAAAACCTCTCTCTATCTTTCTCCAATAAGAGAGAGCACCATTTTCAGCAAAGTAAATCTATTTTAATATATGGCTCGAACAGAGTACATGATTCAGTAATAAAAACACTTCATGCTACTACCTGATCAAGAACAAAGTCGCATAATAATAAGCAGCACTAGATTATCTACCAGGAGCCATGTCTCATTCGCAAGGAAGCATCAAAAGGCAACGAATAGCCACAACACCCTCGAAAGTTACAGATCTTACAAACGACATACTCAAACACTACTTTTCCTTTCTTGGTAAGAAGACAGGATGTTACTACTTCTTGGCATCAGTATGTAAAGATTTCAAGGCTCTAGTTGAAGAGCAATATGGAGACGATCGCAATACTTCTGCGGATAGTATCCTTAGTTCCAAATCTACCTGTTTTCATGTCTCAAACATACTAGACCAAGATCCTACTGATAATGTTGCATTACAAAAAAGGAATAAGATTGTGGATCCAATATTTGCCTAACCCTAACCTCTACCTGGATCCATTATTGAAACTTTATCCAATTGACCTTTTTCACAATAGCTTAGCTTTTCTGATGAAGGCAATAGAAAACAAAAGTACAGAGATCATGAGGTCCCTCATTCAACGAAATGACCATGTTATTTCCTTCTTGATGAAACTCAAACTGTCTGCAGAACACCAGCTACCTGCAGATGTGGAGACAGATCCTTCAGTTGATGACGTAACGATGATTGTACAGACTATTTCAGTTGCCTGTGATCCACAAATGATTAAGGACTTAGTTGGAAGCGGAGTGGTGTTCAGTTTCAAATCAGTGATCCACTCTCTAAAACGAAAAAATATTGAGACCTTCAGGTGCTTACTTGATATAGTCCCACTTGAAGACGAAGATGAAATACATTCCATCATTATCGGAGCACTTCGAAATGATTTGCGAATAGAGGCAGCCAAATGTCTATCTGAAAGAAACTATTTTGCACAAGTAATTTTCTTTGGTACTGCCATGTACATTGTCATTACCGAGAATGTAGCTAATGCCATGGATCTTGTCAATATGTTTTGCGATGCAAAGCCTTACTTGTCGCAACCAGATTTCAACATTTTAGTGTATACTTGTATGATGTTCGAAAAGATGGATGTTCTGAGCTACCTTCATAAATCTTTTCGTAAAATCGACCTAGAGTACTGTCGTCAACTTGCTGTTGAAGCTGATTTGCCGGATTATGTTGCAGATTATTTGCAAAGTTTGGAGTGAAATTAGAATTGTACTGTATCAATAAAATTCACTTAACATTTCATACGTACATTTACGATTTTACTACTCCTGTGCAATCGTTTATAGAGAGAAATTTAGTTATGTGGTTATGCACTAAATTAGAACCAAGTGTAGATTATCTTGAACTATATCAAAGCCATTTAGGTAAGGAAGATATAGTTCTCATAGTGATCCCTGGTCTCAGCTTTACAGAGGAGAAACTTCTATTGTACACTATTTCGATGCCTATCCTCGATTGCTTTACCGCATTACTCAAGACAATGATTTGACAATATAATAAAATGTTTTATAGATTATGATAGTATACTCAGAGAACTTCCTGATCAGATTGCAACTCTCCCATCATTTGCAAAACATATTTCTCAATGATTTCCTTCTCAGTCACAGTTGCATATGGATTCTCCTTCAAGTACTGCGATGGAGTGATGCCGATGTTATTCTCTACTTTGAATGCCTTGGGTCCCCCCTTTTCCTTCATAGTATGGAGAATCATGTCCAAAGTAGGTTCGAAAGAAGCGCAGACTCTATGCAAAGCAAATTCATCATCATCGTTGATATTCTTGAGCCATACATCTAATTCTGGGTCTGCTCGTTGGAGTTCATATTTAGAGTAAAGCACTGTATCACGAATGATCCAATGAGGCTCCACCAAATTTGTATTCTGTGGAACATTCAAAAGTTTCAAGTTACAGTTGCAAGCGAATGCATGGTCTCTAATCTCTCTGCATCTTGGGGGAACGAAGACACTTGAAAGGTTACAATCGGATAATGCACACTGACCAATGAATTCCAAGTTAATAGACCATTTGATAAAGGCAAGTCTTTTGCAACAGATGAATGCAAATCTTTCAATTCTAATCACTGTATTTGCAAAGATGACTCTTTTGATGTTCCCACAATTACTGAAAGTACAATTGGGAATCTCAGTGACGCCATCCACAACTATTACCTGCTGCCATGTTTGTCTCTCTCTCTCCAGTAGTTCTTGCAGTCAGTCGATAGATCCCATTCTTCCCATTCATCTTCATTGAGACCATGTTCGTTCCATTTTACAAACCACTTTGAATGTAGATCATGATTAAACAGATCCTTCGATCCATCATAGAAAAGAGTCACGAGACCATCAACAGTTGCAACCCTCATGATGAAGAAAAAGTTTGGGAGTTTTTATAAAATAAAATCAATGTTGGACTGAAAAGAAGAGCTGCTTCTCAAGCGAGCGAGCAGCCAGGTTGCTTGTTGTTGCTTCAAGATGTGGATGGAAATTGACCCATCCTGTCAAAATAAATCATTTACTGTATGAACTGCATCATTTAAAACACAAAAGTAAGGCGACGAGTCTCTCTTTTGAATGGAGAGATGCTATAAGGAACTGAATTGATTTGTACAATTGCTTTGCTTCTTCTCGCTTCTTCACAAGTTTTTTGTAGTATCTGCACAATGACGGGCTGTGATGACGTCTCAGTTCTCTTCGATCGTACGTATAACTTGGTAGCAAGTCGGCGAGCCAAAAAAGGGAGATTGCCACGTCGTCGTCGTCTGTCGTCCATCAACTCTGCACATGAACCACACACACCAAAATCACCATCACTAAACAGACATGCCGAGGATGAGAGTTACTACAGTCAGATGGTCTAGCCACTGTATATCATGACGGATCGAAGAAATTCTTCAAGCATAGGTAATGAAGCTGAGATGGATGATTTGACGGCATGAGTACAGTCATTAGTTGGAGAGACTCGACAAGACTAGCATTACCCGAAATTCTCTTGGCAAATCTCTTCAAAACTCAAGACAGAACTGACGATGTGTCACAGGATGGCGAAAACATACACACTGAAACCTATGATTTTCAATTCAACACAAAAGATGCACTTCTAGAATACATCTAGGAAAGCAAGCCGAAGGTGAAATGCTATAGAGGGGTTTCAATCATTAAAACAGTTGATGCAAAGTTATGGGAAGAGAGACAAGTGAGAGAAGCAACATTTGCACATGTGCATAGTCTCTTTGGTGAAGCTGTCATAGGCACAACAGAATATGACTACGATTCCAAAAGTATTTCGAAGGAGATAATTAATATCACGATATACTCAGAATCTGAATGGGACGAGGAACAGCTTGAGTCAGGGATTGATATTTCTTTGCTTATGGATCAAAAGCAACCCATTTTGCGCTTTCATGATGTGAATCTTTACAAAGATGATATGCATGACAATGGATATGTGAGTCTCTGATGCAAGATCTGTGTCATGCCAACTTGCTTTTTGCTCTTGATGACTGTTTTTGTGCGGGTTGATCATGTTCTTGTTCAAGTAAAGAAAAGTTTAATTTCAATAGTGATGACAGCAGTTCAAAGGAAAAGGTTCACATAAAATAATGATCCATATTATAAAAATATTAAAATTATTCTTCTATGTTAGAATACTTTCTTTTGCATCCTTGTTCGTTTGCCTCTTCCTTCTTTTCATTTCGCTTGGCGTTTGACTTTGCATTACTTTCCATTTTCTCTCCAATCCAATATAATGCTTCTTGTTCTGCTTCGTCATCACTCATCTTATGTTCGATCATCCAATACTGTTTACATTTTTTACGATGTTCATAAAATGCACGTGGTAACGTTCTATTTTGTAGTACTTCCTTTGACTTGATTGTCTTTTCCAAGCAGTAGGAACAGAGAACACCTTTACTAGTGGCTAGCTGAATGGTATTGTCATTCAACCCCTCTTCCGGCATATCCTTTGGAGCTATCATGAAGTAGAATCTGAAATTTGTTTTCTGGTATTCTCCACCGGCATGATAACAGCGATCATTAAATAGAAGCATAGCTTTCGGGCTCAAACCAATGATATGTTCAACTCCTTCATTGCCTTCAATTTTTACTGAAACAGTAGTACCCTCCATGAGGGACAGAATGATGTAATATCGCTTGTACCGCTTGTTGTACTTGTTGTCATAATGATGAATTTGTTTTTTGCATTTTGGTAATGAACACAAAATGGCAAATTGTTTCACTTCCAATTCGTCGGTGGAATTTGAGTCCACTTCTTTTTGGACCTTTTTCACCGCCTGCAAAACTTTCCTTTCGATTGCCTTGTAAAAATCTCGTTGCTGCATCATTTCTAGCTTACCGTTCCAAGCTAGGCGTTTCTCTTCACTTTTCTTCTTCTCGTACTCAGTTTGTCTAATCACAATACACTCACTTACATCATCCAATACATCTTTCTTCTTGTTGTTCTTCTTGCTGTTGTTGCTGTTCTTCTTCTTCTTGTTTTTGTTCTTCTTTTGACTTTTATCGAATAGATTTTTACAGAATGTTATAGCCTCTGTAATGTGTGTATCGTTGATTTTTGTAAGTGTAAAGGACTTACAGTTGAGATATGGCTCGCCTATGTCAGCCATGATTCCATCAAGCACTCCTTGTTGTGATCCAACTAATAAGTTTGGAGTAAACGTATTCTATGTGCACTGCGAACTTTTTTAGAATTTGCGAACTTCATCATCGCCAAAAGTCCTAGCTAGATAGGTTCTAAAAACCTTTATGGCTAGCCTATAATATTAGTTGGTTGGGCTTTATCGTCTGTCCTTCAACTTTCAACTCTAACCCTTCGCACCACTGCGTATCTACGTACGAGTATTTTTAAAAGCAGCCAGAGGAGATGAATACCGATGCTACTACTATTCTACACAACTATTTCATGTATGTATGAGCAAAGAAGAACTGAGTAAAGATGACTTTTCCTCTGTATTTGATAGTCATGGAGGCAAGGGAATGGAAAGTTCTCCAGAGACCTCTTGGCATGTCAGTGACGAGCCTGTGAAATAGATCTCAGCCGACAGCGAAGTAAGGTGAGCTCGAAGAAGGCAACAAACTTGGCGGTTTGATTTCATTGTTAAAATAAGTTATCTATAAGTTTATCATATCTCATTGATATATTTCTTAATCTGAAGCTCCCGCACATGATCAAATAAGTCACTGAAAGTTTTGAGCAAAGCAAGAAGGACAACAATTCTATATGGCTCGAATCAGTAAAGATAATTCCAACAAGAGCATCCAGAATTTCATGAAGAGTGCTAAGTGTAATATTAACCACAGACTTCTAAACAATACCTACTGCACATATGCCTTTTCAGCTTGACGAATAGCTTCTTCAGTAGATAACAAATTGATGAGCCTTTTGAGAATCTCGTTGGTCTTGTGGTCTTGGCAACATATATTTTGTCATTCAAATGGCTCGTTGTAGATCCTAGAGCCAGCAACCTGGGTATGATGTATGATCTGGATAACCACATGCCAAGGCATTCACAATTTCATGAAGTTTGAGTGCGAGGTGTAACACTAATCATAACTGCTGCTTATCTTGTCAAATCACAGAGTAGTATGACTTCTTTGGCGATTACGGTTGCTAAGAAAACATGCCTTTTCAGCTTAATAAATAGCTTCTTACTCGAAAGCAGATAATAGATTGATGAGCATTTTGAGAATCTTGTTGGTCTTGTCAACGTGTACTTTGTCATTCAAACAGATTGCTGCAGATCTGAGTGCAATAGCAAACCTTCCTTTATTTTATCAGTAGCATCAAGCCCTTTTTCATTTCGTGAATTTCCAAGGCAAGAAGTACCAGCCTTACCATATTTTAAAGTTTTCGCTAGAAGCAGAAGCAAGAAGTCCATTACCCCTTTAGGTGAATTACTCCTAAGCTCAGCCTTGATATCTTTATTCTCTATGAAGCTTCTCCACTACCAGATTAGTTTTTAGAAGTTTAGGATGAGCTTCAGTAAGCGCAGGAAAGTAGTCATTTCATGAAAATAATTCTACAACTCATGACTCCCAATGCACCATATTCACCAAGACGAGTAGCGAACTCAGATGCAGATGCTTCTTTCGGCAAGTATAAACATCAAAAAGAGCCTTGGTTGGAGTTGGTATTTGGTATGCAATGGAATGATCATGACTGAGTACATCAAGCACTGTTGCGCCCATATCTTTGAGAAGATCTTTCACTAGCCCATCTATACCAATGAGTTCTGCATGTCTTTCCAAAATCTTGAGTGCGTCTTCACATCCAGAAATTGTTCTTGGTCTAGTGAGAGCTGCACGAAGGATTGGAAACAAGAAAGCGAGGGAGTTTCCGTTTCCACTCAAAGTATCACTGTAGTCTTTCATTTCGGTCTATTATTACAACTTCCACGAGATTCGTTGCATCTCTATCTTTGACTCTCCTCTGCACAAGCATTAGAGCCTTTGCTACATCCTCAGTTCCTTATTTCATACACACAGCTTGTCCATGTAAATACTACAGGAAACATCTCCCATAAAATTTTACAGACATTCACTCCCAAAGCCTTTTAGAAATTTGCATCAGAAGCCAAACCTTACAAACAGAGAAAACCATCAGTGTGGGATACATGTTTGGAATGTTTTTACTTCTTAATAGCAGCATCTACAATCTCCTTTAGACCATTGATAAAGTTATTCCCTTCCACCTTTTTTATAATGTGTTGACCAGTATAGCATGAAAAGTAGAATATTCCATGAATTTGATCAAATTTCCCAAGTAAATTGTACTTCCGACAAAAATAAGCTCTCGGTATCCTTTCGAAGTTCGAAGTAGCAGTAGATTTAGTCTCACTTTCAGCTTAAAAAGACTGTATCCAATGTAAAAGAGCAAGATTAATCGCTTCCTTTCTTTGCAGATCCTAACTTCACCATTGCCTCTGACACTTGCAATTTAGCCGTATATTCAATTTGATGTTCTGCTATAGTTGCCAAAGTATTGTAATTGTATAATCCAAGACAATGTATCGCTGTCGTCACCTTTGTATCCGAAGCAAGAAGTCCATTACTCTCTTTTCTGTATCAATTGCTATAAAGTCATGAAGAGAACTACTAGCTGTAGAACAAAAATTTAATATCTTCAAGCCCATACACTATTAGAAAATCCTTTGACAATGAGGTCGACAAAGCTGTAAAAACAAACCGAATATCGTCGCAAGCTTATTCAACTCTCCAGCAACAGGCACAAACTGAGACATGAGGTCATCATGATCAATTGTTCTCTCTTTCATTTTTGGTGAGAATGTGTGAAGTTGACGACTTCAAGTCTGGAAGTAGGATAGGAAGTTACATGACAAAGCAATAAGTAGCCGCACAATTTCGTAACCTACGATAAGTTCAAACTATTTGTCTACTTCCAAAGCTCTTTCTGCTTCAACTTTGATATCTTCATTCTTTGCGAAGCAATCGACAAAGATGGGACTCTGCATGATGGGATTAGTTTTTATTATTTAGGATGCGCTTCAACAATCACAGCAAAAGTAGTCATGTAGGCAATTCTTCACCTCTTGACTCCCTATGCAACAGACTCACTACGAAGAGTACGAGCTAAGATGCAGATGGCTTCTTTCTACTAGTATAAACAGCCTCAAGTACCATGAATAAGCCGCGAGATTCTTTCTTCTATTTCTCTCAGCAGTGTATTCCTAGATCTTTCCCTTATGATATCCTTGGTACGACATGCTGATTCTTTTTTCACTGCAAGATCTTTCCTGATTTGAAGCTCCCACTCTTCATCTTCCGACAATTTTTTGCCCTTGTTTTGATCCTTGATAATGACATTCTTTGGGATATACAATTCCCTTCCTTGGAATAATACAGTCAAACATTTTCCACCGATAAATATTCAATCTTTTCTCTAGCTGCAGATAATTGCGCTGCAACCTTGTTGTTTGTCTATTCCTTAACACATAGATTCCAAGCAAAGATACATGCTTTCGACTGCTGTACAAACGTTCCAATGCTGATTGTAGCTTCGTCAGATTCTTTGGGCATTGCTCATCAAACAACTATAGAATCATTTCAGTCACTACGGATGTGAAGCTCCTCATTGTCTGAATCTGGAAGTGTACCAGCAAGTGCCAATGCTATACAATTTGTAAAAGCATCTGACAAGTGTGTCTCCTCGTGCAAGAGGATCTGTAAGTTCTTCATAGTGAGTCTCTGCAAATTTCCAAACTCCAAAAGCAAAGGAGAAGACAACAAGCTACTTTCAGTTCCCGTTCAGTGGGGGATAATCAAGTTGAATCACCAGGAAAGGTGAAACAGACAGGACCACCGGCCACCTTTTTAAAGGGAATTCAGAGCATGCTGCCTTCTCCCCGCTTCCAGAGTGAGGAAAAGTGCAGAGACTTACCATTAGAAATTTAGGTGTTGGTAGAGGAAGTTTGGAACATTGTGTTTAGTTAGTTTGTATTTTTATGTGTGAAATGTTTTCGTTTTGGAATATCCCGTTTGTGAATAGAAAAATGATCGTTATATCATGTACGTACGTATGTGCTTATCAAATAAATCTATTACTTTGCGGGACTGATTCTTGTCTTTGGCCCCCCTTTTACCCCCCTTTCAATAATGTGATTCGAAAAAGTTCGAATAGCCGCAACCACATAGTCTAGAGAGCTCAAAAGAAGTTATTATGATTAGTTCTATCCTAGATGTAACAATGGTTGCTGCACATGTTGTGTTCAGAATTGTGTTGGAAGTGTTCTTAATAAAGAGGTATCCTCGGATAGGCCATTCCATAATGTCAAAAGAAGATTGTGGCGCAAATCGAATCGAAAATCAGATCGTTAGTGTTCGTTTGGACTTTTTAAATGACATCATTCAGATATAAAAAGAATACTGGCAACTTTGTCACTATCAAGCTGACCGGCCACGAGCTATAGCTGTTTAAAGTAGTAGTTTAGGGAGCAGATGAATTGTACTCAAACCACAACAATATCAGCAAACAAGACTTGAAATTGAAGCAAATAAAGATTGAAGAAAATTAAGTTTGGAGTAATCAACTTTACGATTATATATTCAGTTTCATCATATCATGTCAGAAAGAAATTGGAGTAACAAAGAAACGTGGATGCGTTCAAACAAACACTTGGACTTCTCCCATCATCTCTTGAATGTATCTTCTATAAAATGTGAGCTCATTTAGGTCAATAATATCAACATTGCTGAATGTATTAGCCTCAAGATATTGAGCTGGAGTCACGCAAATAGCATTCTTCTTGTAATAGAAGTCTTGCAAGAAATCTTTCTTATTATCTGCATCTTTGAAAGATTGATAAATGGTTTCTTCTTCCAGATTATTCAAAGCGATGGAGAGCATATACTTCGCCATTGTTAATGTCCTTGAATAACTGATTACTTTCCTGAAGAACAGTGAAGTTTGGTTATGACAAAGCTTTGAACAGAGATGTGTCCGTCAACAAACCATCCATGACACTGTCATCATCAAGTTAAGCATCAGAAGGGAAATGACAACTTTGAACAGCTACTGCATGACCATCTGTGAATATTAGAGCAATATGCAAAAGTAATAGAACATATCTAGGCAAGAGCACTCTTTTCTATGATAACAGAGAAGTACTGATGGGACTTAATGTTCAACCACTTTATGATTCGAAAGAACGCAAGAAATGGAAAGTGATCAAATTACTGCCTGGGTAAAAGATATTCCTCAATATACATTTTCAGGATGCACAAATATAGAGACTGTGATCATGCATGAAGCATCTGTAGAAGGCATTTCTTTCAGAGCTTTCTATAATTGCTCGAGCCTTTCTTCCATTAGGTTTTCAAGAAACCTTCGAAGCATATTCCTATGTGCATTCTTGGGCTTCTCATCACTTCTTGCCGTCATTCTCCTGCAGAAAAATTACCCTTTTCCACCAGTACAGACCCTGGAAATGTGTAGCCAAACATATGACTTCCTTTCTCAGTTTATTATACTAACATACACCCTATTAAGACGTGATCCCATCCGATGGTGTCTTGTTCTATTAGGGCAAGTTGAATGAGATCACATGATCAGTGCAGTGGATAATCCACATTTCTTCATCGAAAATTCCCAACGTCATTTTAACCTCTATAAAAGTAGCGCATCATAGCATGTCACGAATACAAACTCCATCACGATGTCTATATCGTGAGTCAAATCACGCTGTCACGAACACGCTCGTATTTCTGTCCATTAGTATAGACTACAATATACTTTATACTAGAACGAAACCATAAATAATAAACACAAGAAAATGAAACCAACAAGCTCTAGCAGCAAACATTCAACTGCAGGAGGTGATACAGACTCCTTCTTTACACCAGTTGCAAGTGGAACCGAGACTGGAGGAGGCACAGGAGATACAGCCAATTTCTTTACAGCAGTTGCAAGTTCTACCCGAAATGAAAATGTGGATACTTCACGTAGAGACTCTACTTCTAGTACATCTTCTGCATCTGTTGCATCTTCTGGTGAAAGTGGAAATGCTGAGCCTTCACTTGGAGACTCTACACCAGCCGTAGCTGACACTGCACATGAAAGTGAGTTCCTGCTTAGACGTGAGCCAGAGACACCTGCTGTTGAAAGAGATGTGTCTGAGACTCCAGAGGCTCCAGTAGAAAGAGCACTTAGAGTTAGTCCTGAGCTTCCAAAAGAATATCAGACAAAAGTAGAATTCTTGACTAGACGCAGCCCAAATGTTGATATCATTGAAGATGATTCGGGTGAAGATGATTCCTCCAAATGTAATACATCCTTTGAAACACCTGTTAGGAGATCTTGCAACATTCGTGTAACCCCTGTCAATAATATGTTGGCTGCTATGAATCTTAACGAGGGCTGCAAATGTGACAAGCAAAACTCATGTACAGATTGCATTAAACACTAATTGAGTTGTACGTCTCGATAAACATCTTACATGCTGATTTGAAAAGAGACCCATAAGAAGGGAGCAGATGATTTGTGCATAAGCAGTACAGCAGCACACATTAGATCTAATGAATTATTAAGTCTATAATATCTTCTAACAAAAATTCTTGCTTCTTTTTACTTCAGAGTTGCCAAGCATCAAAGCATTAGCGGTGCCGCGGCTTCTTGCCCACCTTCCATCGTAAGATCCAACAGACCTAGGAATAGTTCTTCTGCTCCTTTCTTATAAAGGAGTTTCTAGAAGACGTAAGCCTTGTGCATCTTTTTCAATATACACATTCTTGTAGTTTGACTTCAAGCTACATGATCTACTGAAATTGGAGTCTGAACATCAATGACCGCATTGTTAGACCTCCTCATAAGGGGCATGGTGTAGGTAGTGAGAGCTAAGAACACATTAAGGGAAACGAGAGATGCCTTTTCCAGCAAGGGAAAATGTATTAACAAATAAAGTTTATATCTCTTATTCAATAGCTTGGGCTACTGAAGGAGCCAGATTCCAGCTCTCTTCTTTAGGTATTCTTATACACGTCGAACAGTGATTGAGTCCCATTGTTTTGATTGATGAGAACTCCAAATTTACTCTCTTGATGTTCCCTTTTTTGCTACTTTGTTCATAATGCCTTGTTATTTAGAAAGGTTTGTTCTCAGTTTGTTCTGATAGCTTCAAGCCATTCTTGATGGAACAATGGCATCACGAGGATAGGCAAAGATTTGGCAACATATTTTTAAATGTTAGCCCAAGACATTACTATATCAATGATGGAAAGGATGTTAGTTTTAAAATATAGAAGAACTGAGACATTGATGTTGCTTTCTAAGAAAGATGACAAGTAGGAATGCTAATTTGTACAAGCTTTACTGCAATCTCTTTTGATCTATTTCCGCATTTGTCATTGTATCACCTCTTGTACCATCCTAATACGTACATGGATGAATAGATGACGTCATCATTAGAAATACCAAGTTTCTGCATTTTTTGCTTCGTTGACTAGAATTATAATTCTAGCATTTCATACATATTTTTATTATTGGTCTCTCTTGTATGTGTTTGGGATTGTAGCTCATTTCTAAGTTATTTGAACACGTGAACACAAATATGTAGAAAAACTTCATGAGTTCGAAATCAAATATCTCCTTTTGAACGGCTTGAAAAGGCGTATTTTTTTATGATGATTGACACAATGATTTATTTAGTATATACCTTGTCTTTTATTGTGCGTTCATTGTTTCCTGAGCATTATTAAGAAAATTCTAATTTTAGAAATTCTTCATATTTACCTATGGTGTAAATGGTGGCACATAGTAAATTTAACTACAATAAGTGCAAAGAAGATGTGCCATTAGTTAGATTGAAGGTAGCTGCCACTGAAAATGAAATAACAGCATTACTTAAGAAAATATACCCATGTCCTTTGTATACATATCTATATTTTTCATAGATTTTTTCCACGTTGGTTTAAAAGGACCCCTTCCAAAAGGGGTGACAGTAGTTTCTCCTTCTTAGATTGAGAAACGAGAAACCAAATCATTTATTTTTGCTTTTCTTTTAATTTCAATACTTGCATTGCAAGAAAATGGCAAATAGATATATGATCATATTAGCTCTTTATCTTGGCAAATCATTGAATGAAATCCTCATATGGTTAGAGGTGTCAAGTCTACACATAGTTCAGCCTAGTTTAAAGTCCTCCTTACCTCTTGTTTTGTTCTCTAGTTCACTCTTCTTTCTCTAATGTGATTCGAATAGCCGCAACCACATAGTCTAGAGAGCTCAAAAGAAGTTATTATGATTAGTTTTATCCTAGATGTAACAACGGTTGCTGCTTATGTTGTGTTGGGAAGTGTTCTTAATAAAGAGGTATATATCCTCTGATAGGCGATTCCATAATGTCACAAGATTGTAGCGCCAATTGAGAATCAGATCGTTAGTGTTCCTCTGGACTTTTTTAAATGACATCATTCAGATTCATAAATAAAACAAATACTAACAACTTTATCACTATCATTTGTACCAGCCCATTCAGCGATCCACGAGGAACTGAGAGAAAGTAGAGACCTGTATTGAATGATTCCTGTATTGAATGAGTCCATGTGCTCATTCCATAGAAACAATCCTGTTTCAATACCCTAAATCTAAATTATATGCCCTAAATCTAAATTATACGAAGACCAAATATTGTCTAGTCCTATAGAGCTTTAATGGCACTGTTATACGGGTAGTGGCGCATAGACCTTATGTCTAAAAGATGTCATCAAAACTCCAACATACCCTGACGACGGGCCTTCGTATCATTGCCAAAAATGTTTTTCCATAGAAGCTCTCTTGATGAAACTATTACATGCTACATACACTACATTCTTTGTAAGCACGATGGATGCACAGATTAAAGTGCATGGTTTTGGGTTCCAAAGAAAATCTTGGATTGTTTTCCATAATCAAAATGTATAAATCAAAACATTGTATATTCTGAAATGATACATGAAGATTGGATGCAAATGAAATAATAACTTCGTATATGTATTGAGTTGGCTATTAGCCGCCAATTTACATGGCGTTTCCACTGAGCGCCGCGAGGAGGCTGCCACAATTAGCTCAGCAATGAAGTGCCTCACTGCCCTATTGATAACTATGATTCCCAGATTTGGAAAAGGACGGAACAGCCCAACATCATTCATCTTTAGATAAATTTAGTCAGTCTGGCTGCGGGTAACGATGACCTAGTCCAGTCTGTCTATCACCATGCTAGAAACGTGTGATAGAAGGAGCTGTCCGAAATCCTATTCCTTTTCTCTGGGTAGTAATCAACAGGGGAAGATTGACACTAGAATTTTTTACAATATGAAAACAACATGAGTATTATGCATAGAATAACATATCTACATACACATAATCACATCATCTCCATCAGAGACAAAGCATGCACTGATCAGGTACAGCATCATACAAGTAACAACAACAATCTGCACAAAGACTTCAATGATGCAACATCATGTGAAATACTGCAGCAGATAACATACCGTAATGACAATAACGGCATACAAAGTGGAAAGGTGAGATACAACATCAAACCTACCACTACTAGAGACACCAAGCTGTGTATCACTCAAACAATAGTGATTACAAACACAGTGGCATACAAAACAGAATTGACAAGTATAGTGTAGTAGAGAGATGCAACATCGACAACTACCAACACTGGCAAACCGAGAAGTGTAATCACTCAAAGCGATGACAAAATTCGGCATGAATCCATGTGATTCGAAATCACTGGATAGATTGCAAAATACTTATACATCAAATGTCTCAAACCATTATCAAGTAGAAGTATGATTCCAAAGAATGACTTGGCAGCTCAACACTTGAACCACTAAGTCAGACCTCGAACAAAGTTTTGCAACAGGTATATATCTCAAAGATTTAACCCTTTTGCAGCGACGAAGTTTTGATACAAGAGATTGATGGATTCTCAAGACTATCCAGGAAACCACCATCTCGACATTCAACTAATGTCTCCTCTTGTATCGTACCCAACACCCTTCGACTCCCACTCCTTCCTCCTCCTTTCTTCTCTTTCTTCGACTTCACCTTAGAAGCATTGCCTCTCTTTTCTCGATACAGATGGGCAGTCAAAAGCTTCTTCATGTTGATATCGGTCGGTGTATGCCGCCTTCGTCGAGTAAAAGCACGCCGTTGTAACCTCTCCCTTGATATCAACTCCTTACTCCCTTTCTTCTTCACTTTAGATGCTTTCTTTGCCGCCTGCTTGATGCAGATTGGTATCCACTCAAAGCCCTCCTCGCCCGAAGTTTCCACAAGTTGCAACACCTGGCGATGTTTCTTCAGAACTGATAATGGCAGATGATTAGCCTTGCTCGCTCGAAACATCTCTTTCCTATGACGCGTCTCGTCAGATTGTTGAGGAGTTTGTTCCTTGATTACAGTCTTTTCTATCTTACTGTTGCAATGGGTTAGAGCATGTTCTATAGCAGATGTTACAAGAAGTCCGACTGGTAGGAGCAATAAAATAGATGCCTCCACAGAGCGTTGGTTAGATTTGAGTTGCTTCCCTCGATCCTTGGTTGAGGGTGAAGATGACGGCACTGATTCTTCCACTAGAGATGGGGTATCTATGGAATGTAGTGAAGTGCAAGTTGATGCTCGTCGGTTCCTTTGCCTTCGTTTCCTTCGTGCAATATCATTGAGTCCACTTTGTACTAGTGATGATGATGAGGGTAGTACATTCTCATTTGTCATTGGCGACTCTTGCACTAGTGATGTGGTATGTGAATGCTGTGATGTACAAGCTTCTGATTGTCGATACCTCTTCCTTCGTTTCCTTCGATCAATATCATTTGATCCACTTGGATGAGAAGACAAGGAAGAAGGGGATACATTTATCTGTTGCAATTGTGACTCTTGCTCTGAAGTTTGACTTGCTGGTGAGGTAGGAGCAAGTGATTTCTGAACAAGGTTATCGGAATCATTGCTACTCATCTCCTTTTGCATCTGACAATCATTGGCCATAGCAATAACTTCAATTTTAACAGGTGGTGGAGGGCTTGGAGCAGGGGAAGATGTACACCAAGAGTATGTAGCATCTATTATACCATCGGAAGCAGGATTCAATTTGCGTCTCTTGCCATTCTTGGTAACCTTGAATAGGGATTGTGAAGAAGGGAAAGGGTCTGATGGCCTGAACGATGAATCTAATGCAGATGCAATCGAAGAAGCTGTAGAACTATTAATCAAATCTATTTCTGGCTTTGTAGATTCAGTGGTAATTGATGAAGGACCTGTAGCTGGAGTAGTAGATGAAAGCAGACTCTCACTCGAAGCTGATGTGGAAGCATCTAATTCAATTTCCTCTTCTACAACTATAGAGAGACTTGAACGGAAGTTCTTGCCCTGCCACTTCCCTTTACTGTTATGGTGACCGAGTTCAATGAGCGTAGTACTGCGATCGACAGGAATATAAAGATGCCGTCTTGCAATAGCTCTTAGACGGAGCTTGCCTTGCTCATGTAGATTAGTTGAAAAAACAGTTCCTCTGTTGTCTAATTCAAATTGTCGAAGGTATGTATCTGATCGGTCTCTATACGATCCTCTGAAACTCTTCTTGATAGCAACAGTGATGCGATCCTTCTATAAGGGAGAAGAGTACCTTTGTTAGACCAAAATCATTTGGATGTAAATAATATATATTTATTCAATCTCACAATGACTTACTCTTACACCACCATTTGAGGACTTGGCAATATTTCTAGCGAAAAGTTCATTTTGATATTGGTCTATCTCGTCAGTTATTGGAGTGCAATCCTTCTGCTGGAACTTTTCTCCACTCGCTGCATGCATATGGTAATGACCTTCAACATTGAGACAGATGCTTTCTCTAGAAGGACGTTCCTCGTATGTTGGTGTGAGGGACGACACTGATACCTCATCTTCATCATCATCAAGATTAATGACGGCATTCTTATCAATTGGAAATTTTGCATCATTATTAAGAAGAATACTCTTTGGGCGACGAACTGGGTCTTCTTCTACTAGATTAGAAACAGGACTTAGAGAATCATCGACAAAACTCCAATAGATTGGGTTTGCTTTTCTCGCACTACTCGGAATGGCCTAACATTGTTTCAAGAAATGAGATGGGTATATTCGTACGTTTCAATATTTACCGATTCTTTCAACACATCTTTTCACTTACCATCTTCTTGTCTGTATTTCTATTCTTATGTGTGGAGACTCCGCCAGAATATTTGCTCATACATCTAGGTACCCAAGGTTCAATACTATTGAGCGTATCAAACAACTTCTGATATTCACATGGTGTTGTATCGTCTTTATCAAATTCCTTCAATTTAATAGGGGTGTAGGTCTTGGTATTTTTTGATGAATCGTTGACAAAACTCCAATAGATTGGGTTTGCTTTTCTCGCACTACTCGGAATGGCCTAACATTGTTTCAAGAAATGAGATGGGTATATTCGTACGTTTCAATATTTACCGATTCTTTCAACACATCTTTTCACTTACCATCTTCTTGTCTGTATTTCTATTCTTATGTGTGGAGACTCCGCCAGAATATTTGCTCATACATCTAGGTACCCAAGGTTCAATACTATTGAGCGTATCAAACAACTTCTGATATTCACATGGTGTTGTATCGTCTTTATCAAATTCCTTCAATTTAATAGGGGTGTAGGTCTTGGTATTTTTTGATGAATCGTTGACAAAACTCCAATAGATTGGGTTTGCTTTTCTCGCACTACTCGGAATGGCCTAACATTGTTTCAAGAAATGAGATGGGTATATTCGTACGTTTCAATATTTACCGATTCTTTCAACACATCTTTTCACTTACCATCTTCTTGTCTGTATTTCTATTCTTATGTGTGGAGACTCCGCCAGAATATTTGCTCATACATCTAGGTACCCAAGGTTCAATACTATTGAGCGTATCAAACAACTTCTGATATTCACATGGTGTTGTATCGTCTTTATCAAATTCCTTCAATTTAATAGGGGTGTAGGTCTTGGTATTTTTTGATGAATCGTTGACAAAACTCCAATAGATTGGGTTTGCTTTTCTCGCACTACTCGGAATGGCCTAACATTGTTTCAAGAAATGAGATGGGTATATTCGTACGTTTCAATATTTACCGATTCTTTCAACACATCTTTTCACTTACCATCTTCTTGTCTGTATTTCTATTCTTATGTGTGGAGACTCCGCCAGAATATTTGCTCATACATCTAGGTACCCAAGGTTCAATACTATTGAGCGTATCAAACAACTTCTGATATTCACATGGTGTTGTATCGTCTTTATCAAATTCCTTCAATTTAATAGGGGTATAGGTCTTGGTATGTTTTGATGAATTATGGATCTGTAGATGAAATACTCTAAGTTAGACTGCTTTCGAAAAGAGCAAAATAGGAAGAAGAGACACTACTTACAGATTTATGTAATGAAGATGAGGTGTTGGCCTTGCTATCGACTGCGGTCTTCTGTGGACTGACATGACTATCAGCATTGAGACAGTTGCTTTGCTCCACAGAAGGAAATTCCTCCAATGTTGCCTCTTCTTCTTCTCTGTTATCATCAGAATACTCCGTATGACCTAACATTGTTTCATGAATTTAGTTGAGTATATTCATTCCAATATTCAGCGATTCCTTTTTACAAATCTTTTTCCTTACCATCTTTGATGTTCTTGTTTCTCTCTTTTCCTTTTAGCAGCTGTTGTGCTCTGACATATATCTGTTGCTGGAATTCTCCAAATGAGATCTTCCCAGGAAGAAATTGCATATAAAGAGAATGGAATGGGTTAGATACAGCTTGAGAGCGATGTGTATTGAATTCCTGTCCAGTCAAGTCATCGTCATCACTTACTGTTTCTGTTGCGTGCATTGCAACCTGCTGTTGTTCGTTCACTTCTTTTGCACGAGGCAAATTCTTGAAGCTATGATTCATGATCATGGTTAATGTATATTGTATTATATTATCTGGATTGTTTGTATTGTATTGAAGTACAATGAAATTGTGATTGTGTTGATGTTGATGTGATCGCATCATGCAAGAAAAAAATGAGCTCTGCATCGCTAAAGCTGTTGACACGAGTCATTGAAGCTAAGAAGGTCTGATCTTCTTAAATACCGCAATCTCATAAAGACATTATTACCGTTGAAATAACCGTCAAAAATAGAATGAAAAATCAATAAAATTTAACGTAAAATTGACACTAATATATATCATGTATATTCCCTTGCTTTAGACAAGATGAAAATATGTAAGTTAAATATAATATATATTTTTATATATGTGTGTATGTATATATGAATTGTTTCCTTCTAAGCCATATTGTCTGTTTTTGATTATTACCTACTTAGTAGCAAGTCGGCGAGCCATAAAGAGGGTTGGAACATCATCGATCATCCAGCTCTCAAGCTCCACGGTAATGTACCATAGTACTCGAACCACATTTTCACATCTATTCCTTATGTACGAATGAATCGTATTGAAGTTTGTACTCCCTGCTACCTCCACCAGGTGCGAAGAGGTGTTTTCTTGGCAAGAAACAGCTTTTAATTTTCAGGATGGAATCAGATTTTGGTTCGTGTGCAAAAGTCATTGATGCAGATCTGCCAAGAAGAATGATGAATCTTGTCAGTGATACATGATATAGCTGTACTCGCATTATTGTTCCATTGCATAGTTGTACAAAGAACCAAATCGAACTGAGACAATTGTGGCTGTTATTCAAAGACCAAGGCATTGTATGAGGATGCAACTACAGTTATCGGGAGCGTTGTTATGAACACTGAGAAAGCAAGCACATGAGAATAAAACAAGCTTTCGAGGCTTTTCGTAGCCCCTCTCGTCCAAGCATTTGAAATCAACTTGAATCACTAAAAACGTAGTTTCGAATCAAATCAGTACACACACGTACGTTGCTATCACTTGTTGACACTTTCAATTTTCAAAAAAAAAAGTCGGACCTCCTTCTTCTCTCAAAAGACAAGATGGGGAAAAAGAGTAAGGCGAAGAAGGTTACAAAGAAAGAACGAGCAAAACATCTTCAGTACCTCCAGGAGTTGGACAAGGCATATATTGCAAAAGAAGATAAATTTGACAATACTACCAACAAAAAGTGGGCTGAGTTAAGCTTGCTTTATGAAGAACAGATTCAAATTTTCGCACAAACTAAAGACGCCCATGCCGCTCTCAATGGATATTTATGCTACTGGGATCGGCTAGCAAAGTTATATTCATGCCTATTTAGGACTTTCATGTATTCTCAAAATTATTCAGCGGGAATCAAAGTTTGCACAAAGTTACTTCAGTTCTCTTCTAAAATTGTCAACAAAAGTCTACTAGCACCACACATTGACCTGTTTCTTTTACGACTTGACAAAACCAAAAGTGATTTACATTCAAACGTCATTTTGGAGGTTGCTGGGATGATAAATCAAGCTTTAGAAAACGATATCGACAAGAAATTTCATTTCTCCCAGAACTTGTACATATCAATGTGTTTATTTGAATTGAGTAGACTGCAAATGTACGAGGCTGTAAAACATCTTTCGCATAATATGCTTCGGGCTAATCGAAGGCTCGAAAGGGCTTTCCCAGCAGATGAGGGGGCTAATTTTTATCTCTTTTCTTTGATTGATGAGCTTCGGTTTGATTTAGTTTTCCATGGAGCAAAGAAACATGATTTATTTGAAATTGCTAAACTCAATTGTATTGGATTGCTTTCATCCAAATGTGATCCGTTGCCTTTTGGTGAAGCTTTCTTAGGATGTGCCATTCTATATTACTATGGAATTTTCTACACAAGAGAGAACTACACTTCGTTAGAAGTAGAGGGGAGATGTATTGAGGCAATGGAAAGATACCTTGATTTCAAGAGTAGTATTTTTTCAAGCTCTTGTTGCACATGCCAAGAGAGTGGAGAAGATAGATTGTTATTATGCCAAGGCTGTAGAGCTGTGTTTTTTTGTTGCAAGGATCATCAACGGTTAAACTTTCTCCACCATGAAGAGACTGGAACTAGAGGCATGGGGCATAAGTATCTCTGTCCTGTCTTCAAATCATATCACAAGAGAAATAAGAATAAAGATGCTGCGAAAAAGGATCATTTAGAGAGGAAGTTTCGCAGAGCCTGTAAAAGATTTTTGATGGGTACGTTGCAAAGTGTTTGCAAGAAGAGAGTAAAGTGTTTGGTAACTTTTGAGACTATGGAATAATTATAATGGAAACTTGGAATCGAGTTGTACTCTAGTTGTACTATTTATTCCAAATATTCTTCATAAGGTAGAGCAGTAGATACCAAATACAAAATATCAATGGACTGTGAGTCTACCCATCACCAATCTTTCTATCTCAACGACCCATACTATTTAGATACCTCTGATTCTACTTGCTACTATGATGAGATAAGATAAGATCGCCTGATTTTATTCTCTTTATTTTAATTTACTAAAATTATCGGGTAATGCCCCACGCCAACTATGAGGGAGGCCATTATAATAATCGAATATTCCGAGGTAGCCGGGAATGATGTTCTTTTCGCTTCTTTTTGTTCCTTTGCGTCAGGAAGTCCAATAGAGTTCAAAATAATAGAAGATTATCTGTCTCTATTCTAGGTATTTACTTTGATTCATCAATAGAATCAATCATCTATGTCTGAACAGTAGAGTAGAAGAGAATCAAATCTATTATGGGCAAGAAGAGTAAGCGTCGTGGAGGGAAACGAAACCCACCGAACCAACTTCAAAGGAAGGGAGTCGAGGAAGGAAAGTCATCTGCATTTGAGCCTTCTTTGTGAATCATTGATAATTAAGCATTTCAAGCTTGATATTTCTTTCAACAAACTGAAGTTGGCATACGTGTGTATTTTCTCTATAGAATTGATGACATTGGAAGATGAACATGAAATTCTGTATCTACAGTAATGACGATGAAATATACAATTGGATTAAAAATATCAATCAGAATTTGAATCATCTTTGATAGATGATTATTCAGAATGGCGGAGATAATTTAGGAAGGGAAAGTTGAAGAGCTCCAACGCAGCTGAAGGTTTTTGCAGATGTGAATCATGGAGGGTCAATGAAAATGCTCGAAGAAGATATCACGTCAAATTCAACATTATAATCACGTCAAATTCAACATTATATTTTGGATACAGTAATACAAAGTCAAAAGTTAGATGGAGATGTGATTTATACCAAAAGGAAGGAGAATGTTTTGGCTGTAATTATGAATACAAGTAGTAGTAAAAGAAAAAAGGAACTGAAATTGATGGACATTAGCAGTTCGTAAACATATCTAAAATTTTTATTGTTGTGTTATGTAGTTATGATTTTCATTTCCTTATACATAATGCACGAAGTAAGGTACTGACGATGAATACTCTCATTCCTCTGCTCTCCTTTATTTGCCAATGATTCCGAGTTCAAGTCATCGGATGAGCAGTTACTTTGAAACCTTTCTTTTCTTTCTTCTAGGCTCATTTCTAGTAGCTCTTGGGCGATTTTCCAATACAGATGGCTGTCGAAGAAGCATGTAAAAGCATTTCTCCAGGTCTGCATGCTCTCCTACTGCCATTGCAGCAAAAGGGAAGAGTGTTGTTACTGGGTCCTTCATTTGAATCTGATCGTCAGTGAGTGATGCAAACAATTCATCGTGAACATTCATTACCTCTGGACCAGCCGCGAGGATGGACTGCTGAAGAGTGCGTCCATCGTGATCCTTTAGATGATAAGCCCAAGGGAATTTCTTTGTAAATAGTTGCTTATGCTGCTGGGCTTTGATGAATACATGATGCAGGATGGGAAAGTCTCGCTTTGGTGAAAGAATTCCATGGAGGATATTCATCATCTTCTCTTCTCCATGTTCATCACAGAGACTCTCAAAAGCACTAGTTCCGTTGTCGTCCTCAATAAAGAGCAACCCTCCAATGTTTGGATGATGCTCAAATCCAGCCTTCAAGAGCAGACGGATCGAATTGTCTTCACGTCTCATGTAGTGAATCAAAGGAACATTGCCGACCTTAGTCTTGGCCAAAGCGTCCGGATCCAAGCTTACCAGGAATTCAAACCTTTCATAGTTGGAACAGGCAAACTGCAATAAGCTATGTTCTTGAACATCCTTTGGGAGAAGTAAACGCAATCTCTGAAGTTCTTTCAACACATCCAGTCTCTTTGCAGCATTGTTATTTTCAACATTAACAACTTCAAGATCGGGATCAAGCAGTAATTGTAAAATATTACGTCCATCGTCATCAACTTTCAATAATCCTCCCCGCGCATGTTCTCCTCCTACTTTGTGCTTGAAACCTTCCTTTGCCAAGAGGGGTACATACTCAAATCCATCATCATTTGCAGCAGTTTGAATGGGAATCTGTCCATCTTCATCTTGATATGATAATGCTGACGGGAACTTCTTGACTAATTTTTCCACTGCGTCCATGGATGGCTTGTATTTCCCCAGTCTGTGCAAAGATTTCTCAAAAGGTGCGTCAAAATCACTATTGAATTTTTGGACTTTTTGTAGAATTTTAAGTAGCAACTCCCCATCTACCCATCCTTCCTGGAAATTGTAACTCTTAAGGAACTCGACATTGGACTGTAAAGCAGAGATCTCCTTTCCAAGATTGGTTTTTAAAGTAGGGATATCAATTGGGAGATCGGTTTGTGAAGTAGGGTTCCTAGACCTGGGAGCCTCTTCTCCTCTTGTAGACATGCGGCGAGTTTGCTTGGTAGGAGCCATGGTCAAACTTTTCCACTTTGAAAATAATGAGACGATAAATGATGATTTCATAAAGATATGTGTGGACCGGTCCTTTTTCATCACGACTTAATTCGATGAGATATGATAGATCCGGTCCATTCGCATCTGTGTATGGATGTCATAGTGTGACATTGAGAGAGGGGTCAAAAATACTCACAACCCCCACACGATTGTCAAGAAATCCTTAGTAGTCACGGATTGAGTCGGAAGAATCTTTGGACATGATGCATAAAGAGTGTGGAGGTGGAGTGTGAAGTTCAAAGTGAGGAGTGATAGTCTCTCGCTCTCTCAGATACAATATGTTGATACCTGCTGTTGGACTCATACCTTCTTTATTTCTCCTATCGAAACTCATCTGTTTGTATTCATAAATACCTTTTAACAGTGTCATTTCTTGATTCGGAGATTCACTTTAAGCCTTGAAAGATGAGGGTTCAGACGGAGGAATGGCAGAGATTCATTCCAGGAGTGCGGATGTACAAAGGCAAGAAAACTTTGTTTTATAACGGAGAGGAACTGTACCATGATGGTGAGAATGAGCGAAGAGTTTCTCATCTATGATAAAGATGAGAGACTCTTGGGAAGTCATCATCGTATTGCCAGGAGTAAAAGTGATTCCTACAAGTACTTTACATTCTTGAGAAATTCAAGAGAGAGTGAATAGAGATGGTGCATTCTCTTCCTGTGACATATCTTCTATTTTTATTCCACCGTCATGTATTGAAATTGGTGTTTGTGCATTTCATGGTTGCATGAACTTGATTTTGGGATTGCCTCAGCATACTCAACTTGGAATGGGTGTCTTTCAAGATACAGCATTACTTGAAGCATCTCCATTTGAAACTGGGAAATTTGGTGGTGATGCTGAAGCTGGAGACGCTATGCTGTATGACTCCGACGATGAAGAGGAATTCGTCCAATGGATCAGGTCCATTAATAATGAAGAAGCATACACTCTTCACCGTGCCTCTGCTTCCTACAATCCTTTAGCTGAAGTCATTCATGATCTAGTAAAGCGACACGGAATCAAAGCGATGGGAGTGCAAAACGCAATCGGCATCACACCCGCTGAATATCTAGAGGAAAACCCCTTTGCTGATATCTTGGAGAAAGATATCATCAATAGATACATTTTAGATATGATTGGAGAAGTATTCTCTAAGATAGGAAGACAATAATTAAGAAAACTTACAAAAATGGATAAGACATTATGTACTCATTGTCGCTGCCACCAATCTCATAGAGTCTGATCATACTTCTTTTTATTAAAATAAATACATTTCACTTATTGTATATTGTATAAAATCCCCATTTACTTTAAAACTCTATTGGCATAACTAACAAACTCTTCTCTTCTATACGTTTATTAACTTGAAGCGGCTCTGTAAAACGAAAAAAGTTCTCATATACAATACGCTTTGCATACTTTTCAATGGTTTTGACATCGTGAATTTCTTTCGAGGCTGCAATATGTTTTGCAACATCCAAAATTGTTTCTTCAACTTTGCCTTTGCCTTTGCCTTTGCGTCTCTTGCTACAACAATACACAATGCGATTATATTTTTGTTGTTCCAATATATCTCCTGGTTTCATATTCTCGGGCAAATAATCTTCACGGACTCTTTCCACACCCTCGAACTCGTTTTCCATATATACAGCAGGAAACAGATACATTTTCTTGATAAAATCCTTCAAATTCACAAGTCGATTTCTCTGAACTTGTTTAATTTTCAAAAGGTTGCAGATGTCCTGCAAGTCCTCTACATCTTTAATTTTCTCCAAACCCTCATAAGTAGTGAGATGCCTTTTTAAAACATCAGCCCTATGATCATGTTGCTCCCCCTTATTAAACTTGTAATCAATGAAAATCTCCTCACCCTTCTTGATGGTCCTTGTCGCAGTGACAAGGAAATCTGTTCCAATTACCGCATTATTGACAATGCTAGACTTGCGTCTTCCCATCTCTGCTGCATATTCCGATTTTAAATAACCAGGGGAAATATTTACATCGTTTCCGAAATGGGCAAGGAAGAAAGATCCCTTTGTTGGATCTACTCCTGGATCGGCAATGAGGTCCTCGAATTTATATTCTGATTTTTCTATACTGGCATCCACAACCCCGCCATATATTGTGATGATATCGCCTTTTTTGAATAGACGATTTGCAAATAGTCCAGTCTCCCCCTTCACCAAACCTGACTCCTTACTTTCAATCCACGGAATTTCATTTTCATCTTCCCTCATCTCCATCCTAATGTTCCAAATTCTCCTCTTGCCATCCTTTTGCTTGTCGATTTTGGCAAACTCGTCGAGTTCCATAAGCAACTTGAAGTGCTGCCGCTTCCAGTTTTGGTAAAGAACCATTAATTTCTTGTTTTTTACTGTTTCTGTAGTATCAGATGAGATTATTTTTTTAATTTCATTTTCCTGACCTATGTCTTGCAGGAAATTTTGGACGATGTCCACTTTAGATTTCTTCTCTGTTGTCCCTTCTGGAGCTGAAGTTTTCACACCTCTAGGAATAATCGCTCGTGTCCTTTTAGAAGGCTGTTTCTTGTTTGGTTTTGCCATTGCCTTTACCATTGTAGTGAAATAAAATACAAATAGGTGTTGATAAACAACACACTTCATTCTTCCTTCTTCCTTCATCGGCGGATCTCGTTCTAGTGTCTTGTGATGAGAACCGTGATATAACGTCTTATAACTGCTATGACTCAGATGATAGTATCCATGTCACTGCGATTTTTAAGACAACTGTTCTCTTTGTTATCAACTTAAAGATGAACTTCATCTCTATACAAGTTGTGCACTTGCTATTACAAATATATACAGCAAATACTGGAAGTACAGATGATGGAGACAGTGATCACGGACCTACAACAGAGGGATGATCCAAAGAACGTTCTGTCAAAAGTCATATGACCATCAACTATCATCGAGAGTCATTGGTGCTGTACAAGTTGATTTATTTTAAAAGCATAACCAGAAACTTGAAGAGGCTCCTCGAAACGGCTCCACGTAAGATCAAGAATTCAACGAGTATCCAAACTCAGATTAACCTGTGAGAATACAACATCGAACACATCATCAAACTCTTTTCTGAATGTTTCGTCATCGATGTTACCTTTCTCTTTCAAATATTTAATGGTTGCTACAATTCTGGGAACTCGTGTTTTTAACAATATCGAAATGGGATCTGAGGGATTTATGTAGAAAGTCTTGAGGAAGTGAATAAGGTTCGTTATACATTCGATTGCATTGAATGCATGGCCATTTTCGACAAGGTAATATAATGAATCAAAATTTCCTAATTGCGCAGCATCAGAGCTGCATTTCTCAGTGAACTCAAATCCATGTTCATGAAAAAATTGCAACATTTGATCATCGTTTGTTTTTGATACAGCCAGTTCAAGATGTTTGCTACTCATCGGGTACCCATGTTTAACAAAGAAGCGAACTATGCTCCATTTTCTATACTTAATTGCCTCGGAATATGAGTAGTCATCAAATGGACATTTGTTGTCATGGAGGTACTTCAATATCTCCCTGTCAGCCCAGTCAAATCCAACTGCAGTAACAGCCTCATGAAAACATTGTGCAGATAATTGGTATCCATTCTCATGGAAATAACGTAAGCTTTCCAAATGACAAAATCGTATTGCTACGAGTAGACATTTTCCTTCTTCATACCGAGGGCATCCCTTTTCGTATAGAAATTTTAAACAAGGCAAGCTTTTTCCTGAAATGGCATAATAAAAGCATTCTTCATCCCAAGGACAACTCTTTTCATGTAGAAAGCGCAAACAATGCAAATGACCTCCGGCTGCTGCTCTTCCACAGCTTTCTTCATCCCAAGGGCAACTCTGTTCATGTAGAAAGCGCAAACAATTCAAGTGTCCTCTGGCTGCAGTCTCTGCACATATACCACTGTCAAATTGACAACCATGGCTATGAAGAAATTCTAGACACTTCAAATGCCCTCCGTATGCTGCTCCAAATACACACATCCTTTCGTTCCATTGACAACCATGGCTATGGAGAAATTCTAGACAGTCCAAATGCCCTTTGGATGCTGCCTCTGTGCAGCTCTCTTCATCCCATGGAAAATTGTTACGATGGAAGATTTCTAGGTACTCAATATTTCCTAAAGATGCTGCCAGAGAGCAGATACTTTCACTTCGTGGGCATTTATTCTTGATCAAATAATTCAAGAGTTTGAGCTTACGTCCACGCACAGCCTCAATATAGCAGTCCTTATCTAAATTCCAACCTTGCCGATGAAGATATTTCAGGCATTTAAAATGACCAGCTTTTATAGATATTGAACAACATGAAAGTGATGCTCTTGTACAGTTGCTGCTTTCAACAGGGATTGGATAACCTAATGTATGCAGGAATTGTAGTACATCAATTCTGCCACGACATGCAGCAGCCTCAACAAAAGCGCAAAAGTCCTTTTTTAGTGATATTTTTAGCAAGGCTTCATCTCGGTCGGGGTACATAAAGATATGATTCAAAGTTATTTTCATGGTCGATCTAAGTACATCTATGTTCCCTGTATAAGCGCAATACCATCGTAGTAAAAATAAAGTATCCATGTTATGATCTTGCTCTTTGATTGTAGTGTTGACATTACTGCCTTTAATGCGGCTTTCATACAAAAAGATTTTGGCACGATGGATCGATAAAGCAGCTTCACTGATGAATGTCTGATTGCCGAAGCCGTTGCTCTTGTAGGTATTGTATATTTTCTTGGAAGTTGGTGCGACATAACGAAAGCTTCCTTTCCCAATAAAGTCAAAGATTATACTTTTTGGACCATCAGCTGTTCCGTGTTCTAAGAGAGAGCCCAAGTCTTTGACGTCTTGACTTATATCTTGGTTCATCATGAATTCAACAGAAGAGTACTTTGTTCTTTTGTTTGGCTGTGATATAGAAATATCTACTGTGCTGAGGTCTATGTCAATGTTTGGGTTCATCGTGAATTTGTTATTCTCCTTCGTATTATAGAGAACAATTGCAAGCATGTAGAAGCACCACTTTGAAAATACACTTGTAGCTTGCCTCTAATTGAAATCACGGTGTGTTATAAGGCTGAGACAGGGAGGACTAAACCTTTTTTATTATGAACGACAGCTCACAAAAATTTCATCAAGAAAAGAGTCGAAACAAGTCCTCTTTTCCAGCGTTCACGGAAGAGAAGAGAGTGAAAAGAAATCAGGTCGCGCCACAAAAATTGCTTCGATTCAATTCTTTTTTGTTCTCTAGACTGGACATACGTACATCCATACTTGACACTAAACACCAACCCAAAATGGACAAAGGGGTGGCCCACTCTCTCTCTCTCTCTCTCTCTCTCTCTCTCTCTCTCTCTCTCTCTGTTACCTAATAGAGAGGATATTCCGCCAATCAATGCAACTCCAATGCAATGTTTACTCTCATTTATCAAGAGAGGAGATTTGAGAGGGAAACATGTGAGGGCTCATTGTTTTGACTCTACTCCACGCTGGTAGCTAGTGGTGATGAAATCAATTACTACGAACAGCTAGTTTATAAGCAGCAGAAAGCAATTCCAAAGCAAAGTACTAACAGAAAATCATTCGCAATTGGAGTGGTGATCTTCAAGTGCAACTTCTTATTGACAAAGTCGTTAGCTCTTCATCATGAGGGTTGCTACAGTCGATGGTCTCGTGACTCTCTTTTATGACGGATCTGAGCCACTCTACAATTCAGATCTACATGATGAGTGGTTTGTAAAATGGAACGAACATTATAGGAATGATGGTAATTGGGAAGATTGGGACCTTTCTGATGAATGTAAGAGATACTGGGGAGAAAGGCAATCATGGCAGCAAATAATTGTTATCAATGGTGTCACTGAGATTCCAGATGTTACTTTCTGTTACTGCTTCAACATCAGATGTGTCATCTTTGCTGATACAGTGATTAGAATTGAAATATCTGCTTTCTATCTTTGCAAAAGTCTTGTCTCCGTGAAGTGGTCCATCAACTTAGAATTCATTGGAGAAGCGTCATTCGAATATTGCGACCTTTCAAGTGTCTTCATTCCGCCAAGATGCAGAGAGATTGGAGAATATGCATTCTGTGGCAACAGGAACTTGGAAATTTTGAATGTTCCACAGAATGCAAATCTAGTGGAGCCACAATGGATCATTCGTGATACAGCACTTTACTCTAAATATCCACACCAACGAGCAGAAGTAGATGTATGGCTAAAGAATATCAACAATCATGACAAATTTGCTTTGCATAGAGTCTGTGCCTCTTTCGAACCGACTCTAGATTTGGTCCTCAATACTATGAAGGAAAAGGGAGGACTAAAGGCATTCAAGGTAGAGAATAGCATCGGCATTACTCCGTCACGATACTTGAATGAGAACCCATATGCTAAAGTAACGGAGAAGGAAGTCATTGAAAAATATGTCTTGCAGATGATGGGCGAAGTATCTAATACTGACGAAGTTTAAATAAACAAACATAATTGTAATACTCAATGATTATTCTAGTCCATCTTCAAGTAAATTATTATGTTACATCAATCGCGATCGCTTGCATCAATTGTCTTGAGTATAAGTAATTGAGTGTGGTCTGTTATAATGCAAGAGTCTATTCTGCTACTGAGTGTCATGAGCTATGTACATTGAAAAAATGAAAAACAAGTTGACTACTTTGACAAAAAGACAAACTTATAATTCAAAGCTACAACCGTGCTTGGAGCTGAGAAACACTCCATCTACAGACCAAGTGTTACTCCTTTTTCATTGAGTGACTATCGATCTCTGTAAACACTCACCCATTTATTCTTTATCCTTTCATTTACGTCAGCTTTGAACTAGAAATCTTTCTATTGCAATCAGTATAATGTATCCAACAACACTAGATGTATCCTTATCTAATGGTGCTATCTCTGTGGAACATTAACTGGCTGTCTATGCAGTAATGACCTATGAATCTGTTTCGTGCTGAGGAGCGAGTTCTGTATTAGGTCTTGTCAATGGTCCACATTATCATTTACTCCTTATTTCCAATCTGATTTTCTATTTCTGATGTCCAAAGTTTATTCTTTTGGCGGACAGAAAGTTTTCAGGCTCTTTTTAAATTTGCAATTGCGATCAGCGATCAATTTGGGATCCATTCCTTCTTGGATTTAAATGTTTATTAAAATACACTCTACATTTGGTTCTTATTGAGTGTATATCTAATATTTTCATTGGTATTAGGTATTGTAGTAACTTCATTGAAATGTAGTCACTCTCAAAAATAAGAAGATCGAAGTAAAGAAGTGAAAAGAAATAGAGACGTTAAAAGGGGTTACAAATTTGTCCTATTTGACAGCTCGTCATTGTTCGGTGCTACAATAAAAGGAAGTATAGTACAAATCAATTCAGTTCCTAATAGAATCTCTCCATTGTAATAAAAGAGAGACAACTAGTCTTCTTCTTCCCTTATATATCATATAATGCAGCACATACATTTTACTGCACATATATATAACTGCATATTTGATGTGAGTCAATAGAATGGGTCGATATACATCTTTTGACGCATCGTGAAGGAACAACAAGCAACCTGCTCTCTCGCTTGAGAAGCTTGAGGACTCTTCTTCCAACATTCAGTCAACATTGATTTTATATAAACTCAAAAACTTTTTCTTTATCATGAGGATTGCTACAGTTGATGGTCTTGTGACTGTTTTCTACGAAGGATCCAAACCACTCTACAATGAGCTGCTTGAAGAAGAGTTGAGTCATGCACATCAACAAAATCTGGATCCATCGGAAGAATGCAAGGAGTACCTATCGGAGAGACTATCATGGCAGCAGGTAATTGTTGTTAAAGGAGTGACAATGATTCAATTTTGTTCTTTTAAAAGATGTGAAAATATAAAAAGGATTATCTTTGCTGACACAGTGACTCGAATTGATGCATCTGCCTTTGCCTATTGCAAAAGCCTATACTACATAAAACTTTCTATCAGCTTGAGATATGTAGGACGGGGCGCATTTCATGGTTGCAAGCTTACATCTGTATTCATCCCGCCAAGGTGCAGATATATCGGAAATGCATTTGCTCACAACAAAAATTTGACAGTATTAAATGTTCCACAACACATAGGTCTAGATACGAATGCTATTGAAAATACCAAGCTTTTTGAAATCTCTCCTTTTGAAAGTGAAAGAATGAAAGTTAGAGAAGCCTATAGATTGTATTTCTACGAGCGTCATCATGAGGAAATCAATTCGTGGCTCAAAAACACCAACATTAACGAAGAGTTTGCTTTGCATAGAGTTTGCGCCTCTTTCGAACCTACACTGGACATGATTGTCGACGCCATGAAGGACAAAGGTGGACCCAAAGCTTTCAAAGTAGAGAACAGCATCGGAATCACTCCATCACGATACTTGAAAGAGAATCCATATGCAGAAGTCACCGAGAACGAAGTCATTGAAAAATACGTTTTGAAGATGATGGGAGAGTTGTAAATGAACTTGACATGAGATTACAATAGCACTGGTTCAATAAAGTTAGGATACTAATCAAAAGAAATTTTATTCTATACTCATAGTTTCTATATTGTTGGAACCAATGCCCAGAAGCACAGCCTAATCATTCACAGTACCATTGCAATCATGCTAATAACAAAAATTTTGGACATGACGGGTTTTGAAAAGTAAATGAACTTGATACATTTGCATAGCACTTCCCAAACTTAATCTAACATCATAACATATTCTATATTCGTAGCATCTCAATGCTTGGAACCAATGCCAAGCCATGAATATTCAAGGTATTAGAAGCTCGTTCTCGTTCACAATATTCCTAAACTTTCAAAGCCTTGATATCTTCGTCCTTTGCTAAGGATTCATTCTCCATTCTCCATGTTTTAGAAGTGTAGGATGGTTATGAGAAGTGTATCCTCCACAAAAACAAAACTGGTAGCACCAAGTCCTTCTGAGGTTTACTAGCAGTATGTGAATTGAGATTGCAACTCCTCGTCAAGTGATCCGGGCTGATTGTAAATTCTGGTTTATAAATTTCTTTTTCCAAACAATTACAAACTCTTGTTTGTATGAACCGGTCTGCATGTCATTATCACTAGTGACCGCCAATCAGAAATTGAAGGTATCGTATCATACTTCCTTTAGAAATTTATTCTCAAGTACAGTAAATGCATTCAAGTTAAGGAGCTTACTAGAGTGATGGAGATGCATTTAGTGTAACAACTATCAGTTGCAAGTGGTGCATGTGGTGCATGTAAGAAAATATTCTCAACGCTCGCTTTTTTGCCACCACGAACAGATATTGATGAGCTAATCGTGTCGAATGACTTCAACATGGGACTAAAACATTTCTTTTTCGTAGAGCCCCTTTCTTCTTTCTTCTTTAGTTTTACAACGTTTCACTGGCATCTTTATTGTTACCTTGAAGGATATGTTATTGATAAATAGAATGGCATCACATTTATGACTTGTAAAAATGGATTAACTGTAGTTTTGATGCAAAATGACTGAATGGTCGATTTTTATCTTTTTTTAGACTGCATTCTGATGTGACTTATGCAGTTCTTTTCAGTCAAATTCTATAAAAGTCAACATTATATTTCTACTACATATTCATTATACAAATAAATTGAATAGCTGGCTTTTGAAATGAGGGTTGCTACTGTTGACGGTCTCGTTACTCTCTTTTACGATGGATCCAAGCCACTCTACAATTCAGATCTAGAGATGGAGTGGCTCGACAATTCCAAATACCATGGTTATAGTAGAATTGTTGACCGTTGGGAAGAATGGGATCTATCCGATGATTGCAAGAGATACTGGAGAGAAAGACAGACATGGCAGCAAGTAATTGTTGTTGAAGGTGTCGTGGAAATTACAGAATTTTCTTTTCGTTATTGCAAGAACATCAAGAGAGTCATCATGGCTGATACTGTTATCAGGATTGAAGAATATGCTTTCAACGGATGCAAAAGCCTTGCTTTTATCAAGTGGTCAATCAATATTGAAGTAATTGAGTATGATGCTTTCTATGGATGTAACCTTTCCAGTGTCTTCATACCGCCAAGATGCAGAGTAATTGGAGTCTCAGCATTTATGTTCAACCGCAACTTGGCACTCTTTCATGTCCCTCAGGATGCACAACTTGGTGATAAACTTCTTGCTCAAACAAAATTGATTAAAGGTTCTCCTTTCGAATTAGATAAATATGGATGCTACGATGGTAGTCAAACTGAAGAAGTAAACAATTGGATCAAGAACATCAACAACGGTGACAAGTATTCACTTCATAGAGCTTGTAGCTCTTTTCAGCCCCTCAAGGAAGTACTCATGCCAATCGTAAGAAATCAAGGAATTGGAGCATTCCACATCCAGAACGACATGGGTATTACTCCATCTCAGTATTTGAAAGAGAATCCATATACTGATATGAAGGAGATGGATATTGTTAAGGAATATCTAATGACGATGATGGGAGAATTGGAGTAAGACTTCAGAGTCTTTCATGCATGTACTCAAATCATGACAAGGAGAATATTTCTATGGGAAGGTCAATAGCTTGAAACTTATTATTGTGTGTTTCTATTTCCATGCTTCACTGAAATCATAACTTCAGTTTGTTTTAATCTCCATATTTAATAATACATTAGAAGCCAAGCCAAGACTTTAAAAATATGAATAAAATATCATCGTCGCTATTTCAAATTTATTTATGATTAGATCCCCTTTAGATTATATATTGAACATCGTTGTCAGCTGTGCATAATAGACAACAATGTTATTCTTCCATAGCTTATTTGTTTTCACGCTTCGCTTCAAGGCTCGTCACTGTTACCCATTGAGATGACGAACCTATTATGAATTCGAGCCCCATATCGATTCATAAATATTTTTCCCTGACTCCAACTCCTTGTATTCTTTTTGGAACAAGTGTATTATCCATCAATAAAGTCATTGACACTGTCCATTCACCAAATCTTCCAAAAACTGCAGTTAATCAAGCTACGAGAGAAATCAGAAAGATATAGGAAGTGAGAATCTGTAATACTAGCATGGACATAAAAGGGAAAACAAAATACAATACTTACTCTCCCATATTTATCATCTTCCATCCTTCCGCCCCTCCATCCTTTGTATAATCTTCCACTCTTTCGTTCTACCAAACATCTTTCCAACACCTCGTCTTCTGTTCCAAAGTAATTCCTGATAGATTGCCTATTTCTAAAATAGACATTGCCGAGCAAAAGGCAAAGGGCGACACTGTACTCATTACTTCTAAGTAGAGGAGTCAGTGATGATCGACGAGTGACTGCCTACTTCGAAAGTAAGCAAGTCGACAAGAGAGACAGGAGACTATCTATTTCTAAAATAGAATAGTACAGCAGAACAGTGACTGCTCACTTCGAAAATAAGCAAGTCAGAAAGGAGCGAAGAGTCAATATCTATCCATTTCTAAAATGGAGTAGCATCATACAAATCTATTCAATCAAGTCGAGATTATTGAATAGATTTGTGTGAAGAAAAAGAAAAGTGTTGTATGAAATTCTATCTGTTGTGTTTCGTTTCAGCGATCATCTGAGACAAACGATGATCGCTGAATTCCAGAAAATTTGTCGCTGACAGGAATCTTTTAGCTAAAAAAGTCATATTAGAAATTGGATTTATAGGTTTCGAGCCTTCAACAACTCCAGGATCAATAATCAATAGACACAAGCGACCTCTAATACAACATTGCAATTACTCAATGTACCGTACAAGCCGAGCTGATATCTATCTCTTGCTTGTTTGCTTCTTCTATCTAGATTGGAATAGTTTTGTAGTGAGAAGAGAACAGGAGTTGGGCCTGATCATGGCCACCACTCTTTCCAGTCAAGCTCTTTGGAAAGCAAAAGGCTCCTATGTATTGACATGTATAATTATCGATGGGAAAGCCCATAGATAGTCATAGGTGTATCCATATGCGCTTCTCTAGGCTTTCTAATTACAGACGCTTTGTATCCTTCTGTAGTAAGGATGGTGTTTTCTTAGAATGGTGTTTTCTTTACTCTACTTACAACAGTAATGATCAACCAATGATGATAGGAGCGAGCACGAACTATTGATTGCATGGAAAGTAACGTTGAAGTTTTTAGAAGAGCGAGCTGGTTCCAACATCAGGTCTACAATAAATATCACTGATAGACGACCACAGTGAAGTGAAGGGATATAACTCCATGATGATTTGCAAAATACAGGCTCTTCTTCTACCACTTTTAGGCAGCGTGGTATTCTTTTTAAACAAAGCTGCCTGTTGCTAAGTCATTCACTCACATCATCGCCGCAAAGTTGAATACCGCCGTTGAAATGCACGCAATTGAATACTGCTTATGTAAAAAGTATAGAATTAATTATTTCATATCATGTATTCCACCTTATATTTTATTGAAAGCTAAGTTTACAAACCTTCTTTATTTTTTATAACTGTTAGAATAGAAACAGAGAATGACATGCATTCTTGAATAACCATATGAAAAGTTTGCATTCTTTTTCACACCAAATTTTCGTTTTCATCATTGGAAGAGTCTTCAACACTTAGTTGACCAAGAGGTAAATTATCATTCTGCATATGAAAAGAGAAATTGCCAGTTTGATCTTGAGGAACATCTCCAGCGACCTGTTAATCGTAAGAAAAATCATAAGGACTCAATTGACTGATAGATAAGACATCATTCTGTAAATCAAAAGAGATATTGCCGATTCTATTTTCCTCACTATCTTCAATTCGTCTGTTTGAAACTGAGCCTTGATAAAGTACATTTTTACAATCCAAAGCAGCAGCATCTCCAGCGACCTGCTCGTTGTTAGAAGACGAGTCATGAGCACTCAATTGAGCAAGTGGTAAATGCTGCATGTCAAATGAGAAATTCTCAGAATGATTTAAAGCAACATCTCTAGCGACCTGTTCGTTGTTAGAAGACGAGTCATGAGCACTCAATTGAGCAAGTGGTAAATGCTGCATGTCAAATGAGAAATTCTCAGAATGATTTAAAGCAACATCTCTATCGACCTGTTCGTTGTTAGAAGACGAGTCATGAGCACTCAATTGAGCAAGTGGTAAATGCTGCATGTCAAATGAGAAATTCTCAGAATGATTTAAAGCAACATCTCTATCGACCTGTTCGTTGTTACAAGACGAGCCATGAGCACTCAATTGAGCAAGTGGTAAATGCTGCATGTCAAATGAGAAATTCTCAGAATGATTTAAAGCAACAGCATCTCCAGCGACCTGTTCGTTTTTAGAAGACGAGTCATGAGCACTCAATTGAGCAAGTGGTAAATGCTGCATGTCAAATGAGAAATTCTCAGAATGATCCACAGCTATATCTCTATCGACCTGCTCGTTGTTACAAGACGAGTCATGAGCACTCAATTGAGCAAGTGGTAAATGCTGCATGTCAAATGAGAAATTCTCAGAATGATTTAAAGCTATATCTCCATCGACCTGTTCGTTGTTACAAGACGAGTCATGAGCACTCAATTGAGCAAGTGGTAAATGCTGCATGTCAAATGAGAAATTCTCAGAATGATTTAAAGCTATATCTCCAACGACCTGTTCGTTGTTACAAGACGAGTCATGAGCACTCAATTGAGCAAGTGGTAAATGCTGCATGTCAAATGAGAAATTCTCAGAATGATTTAAAGCTATATCTCCATCGACCTGCTCGTTTTTAGAAGACGAGTCATGAGCACTCAATTGAGCAAGTGGTAAGTTATCATTCTTTGTATGAAAATAGAAATTGCCAGTATCTCCACCCTCCCAATCGTTGTTACAAGACGAGTCATGAGCACTCAATTGAGCAAGTGGAGAATTTTCATTGTGTACGATATTGTCCTTCGTGGTTACACTATGGTTAGAATTAAGTTCATACATTTTCAAGTATTGCTTTTGGAAAGTAAACGTCTTTTATTTATTTAATTTTATTCATTTGCAACTATATACCGTGGCTCTGTGAAACTTGGCCCGCCTCTGTAAATTCAAACGATCAAGATGTTGCTTCAAGAAAGCCACCATTCACATGGAATAAAATTCAAAACGAGTCTTGATTGTGTCGCCTTTTGGATATGAGAGACTGAATCAATCATGTGAATAAGTATGTACTGTACAACAGTTAGCATTTTAGCTTGATTCCCTCACCCTTTGAATATTATATTTATATATATATATATATATATATATATTTATATATTCTCTAAGCAAGGGACTTGACATGATACATGTCAATGCCAATTTTAGGTTCCAATTTATTTGATTTTGTGATTATGGCGTTATTTTAACGGTAGTAATGTCTTTATAAGATTGCAGTACTTATGAAGTTTGATGGTTTTAGCTTCCAAATGACTCCATTCGTGTCATATGACTCCTGTCAACATCAGCTTATTAGCGAAGGCAGACACAAACGCAGCTTCATTTTTTCTTCAGCACAAATCGCATCCAACCAACATAACCACAATTTCATTGTACTTCAATACAATACAAACAATCCAGATAATAATAATACAATATATACTAATCATAATCATGAATCATAGCTTCAAGAATTTGCCTCGTGCAAAAGAAGTGAACGAACAACAGGGTGCAATGTACTCAACAGAAACAGTAAGTTTGTGAACGATGAAGTTGACACATGTTGACAGGAATTCAAACTCATCTCTATCTAACTCATTCCTTTCTCTTTCTATACAGTCTCTTCCTGGGAAGATCACATTCGGGGAATTCCAGCAACAGATATATGTCAGAGCACCACAGCCACTAAAAGGAAAAGAGGAAAACAAGAACGACAAGATGGTAAGGAAAAAGATATGTTGAATTGAGTCGCTGAATATTGGAATCAATGCACTCAACTCATTTCATTAAATAATAATATCAGGTCATGCAGAGTATTCTAAGAAATGCCATCTCTGGTTGCCAGATCGATATAAGACTCGCCAATAAACCTTCAAATGCTGTTGTTTCAAACCTCAAAGAAGAAGACACAGTTCGTCGTCCAAAGAGTATACTTCGAAATCAAGATGCAAAGTTTCCAGTTGACAGAAACCTTGCCAATCGGCTTCATTTACTAACAGATGATGATGAAGAAGAGAAAACACATGAGGAACTTCTGTTGGGGCAAAGCAACTGTCTCAATGCTAATAGTCATGTCGGTGCACAAAAGAAGACACCAGCTGAAAGTAAGGCAGACGAAGCTTCTTCACATATCTCTGTAAGTAATATTTGCTCCATCTTATGTGGTCTCTTTGAATGCAACCTAACTTTGATTTTTTTATCTCTTTATCTATAATGTAACTAATTCATTCGGTCCAAAGAGCAATGCAAGAAGGCATCATGTTAATGCATATACAGGTTGTCGGATCAATGGAAGCAATGCCATTTACAATCAAGATGCGGGTTCCTATCTAGCTTCGTTTCTAAGAAAAAAAAGAAGAGCAAGAAGATATCCAAGTCTCGTCATTTATCATAGTGATGATGAAGAAGAAGAGAAGTCAATTTCGTCTGTCATGCATACGACGAGTCAACAAAAGATACAGAAGAACAATGGCTCTCCAATAACTGACGACATTGAAAAATTCCCCAATGCACGTTTCGCTAGAAATATTGCCAAGTCTTCAAATGTTGTAAGAGTAAGTCATTGCAAGACTGAACAAATATAGATTATATAAATCCAAAGTATCTTGGTCTAACAAAAGTACTCTCTTATAAGAAGGACCGCATCACTGTTGAAATCAAGAAGAGTTTCAGAGGATCGTATAGAGACCGATCAGACACCTACCTTCGCCAATTTGAATTAGACAACAGAGGAACTGTTTGTTCAAAAGATTTACATGAGCAAGGCAAGCTTCGTCTAAGAGCTATTGCAAGACGGCATCTTTATATTCCTGTCGATCGTAGAGCTACGCTCATTGAACTCGGTGACCAAAACAGTAAAGGGAAGTGGCAGGGCAAGCACTTCTGTTCAAGTCTCTCTATGATTGTGGAAGAGGAGATTGAATTGGATGTCTCAACACTAGCTCCAAACGAATCTACAAGAACTCTGTGTTCTTCATCTACAACTCTAGCAACAAGTCCTCCATCAGTTACCATTGAATCTACAAAGCCAGAATTAGGTTTGAATACTGGTTCTACAGCTTCTTCGATTGTCTCAGGAGTAATTTCATCGTCAAGGCCATCAGACCCTTTCCCTTCTTCGCAATCCTTATTCAAGGTCACCAAGAATGGCAAGAGACGCAAATTGAATCCTGCTTCCGATGGTATAATAAATGCTACATACTCTCGGAGTACATCTTTACCTTACCCTTCTCCAAGCCCTTCACAACCTGTTGAAATCAGTGTTATGGCTATGGCCAAAGATTGTCAGATGCAAAAGGCAATCAGTACCAATGACTCCAATATCCCTTTTCAGAAATCACTTACTCCTACCTCTCCAGAAAGTCGTCAAACTTCAAAGCAAGAGTCACCATTGCAACAGACAAATGTATCCACTTACTGCTTGTCTTCTCGTCAAGATGGATACAATGATATTGATCGAAGGAAACGAAGGAAGAGGTATCGACAATCAGAAGCTTGTACATCACAGCATTCACACACCACATCACTAGTGCAAGAGTCGCCAATGACAAATGAGAATGTACCAATACCCTCATCATCAACACTAGCTCAAAGTGGACTCAATGATATTGCTCAAAGGAAAAGCTGTAGACGAGCATCAACTTGTACATCACAGCATTCCTCAGATACCCCATCGCTTGTGCAAGAGTCGTCATTGACAAGTGAGACTGTACTAATACCCTCATCATCATCACTAGCTCAAAGTAGATCCAATGATATTGCACGAAGGAAACGAAGTAAAAGGAATCGACGAGCATCAACTTGCACTTCACAGCATTCCTCAGATACTCCATCTCTAGTGGAAGAATCATTGCTGTCATCTTCACCCTCAACCAAGGATCGAGGGAAGCTACTGAAATCTAACCAACGCTCAGTGGAGGCATCGTTGTTACTGCTTCTTCCAGTCGGGCTTCTTGTTTCATCTGCTATAGAACATGCTCTAACCCATTGCAACAGCAAGATAGAAAAGACTGTAATCAAGGAACAAACTCCTCAACAATCTGACGAGACGCGTCATAGGAAAGAGATGTTTCGAGCGAGGAAGGCTAATCATCTGCCATTATCTGTACTGAAGAAACAGCGCCAGGTGTTGCAACTTGTGGAAACTTCCGGCGAGGAGGGCTTTGAGTGGATACCAATCTGCATCAAGCAGGCGGCAAAGAAAGCATCTAAAGAGAAGAAGAAAGGGAGTAAGGAGTTGATATCAAGGGAGAGGTTACAACGGCGTGCTTTTACTCGACGAAGGCGTCATACACCAACTGATATCAATATGAAGAAGCTTTTGACTGCCCATCTGTATCGAGAAAAGAGAGGCAATGCTTCTAAGGTGAAGTCGAAGAAAGAGAAGAAAGGAGGAGGAAGGAGTGGGAGTCGAAGGGTGTTGGGTACGATACAAGAGGAGACATTAGCTGAATGTCGAGATGGTGGTTTCCTGGATAGTCTTGAGAATCCATCAATCTCTTGTATCAAAACTTCGTAGCTGCAGAAGGGTTAAATCTTTGAGATATATACCTGTTGCAAAACTTCGTAGCTGCAGAAGGGTTAAATCTTTGAGATATATACCTGTTGCAAAGCTTTGTGCGAGGTCTGACTTAGTGGTTCAAGTGTTGAGCTACCAAGTCATTGTTTGGAATCATACTTGTACTTGATAATGTTTTGAGACGTTTCATGTATAATTATGTTGTAATCTATCCAATGATTTCGAATCATATGGATACATGCCGATTCTTGTCATCACTTTGAGTGGTTACACTTCTCGGCTTGCCAGTGTTGGTAGGTTTGATGTTGCATCTCTCTACTACACTATACTTGTTAATTCTGTTTTGTATGCCACTGGTGTTTGTAATCACTATTGTTTGAGTGATACACAGCTTGGTGTCTCTAGTAGTGGTAGGTTTGATGTTGTATCTCACCTTTCCACTTTGTATGCCGTTATTGTCATTACGGTATGTTATCGGCTGCAGTATTTTACATGATGTTGCATCATTGAAGTCTTTGTGCAGATTGTTGTTGTTACTTGTATGATGCTGCACCTGATTAGTGCATGCTTTGTCTCTGATGGAGATGATGTGATTATGTGTATGTAGATATGTTGTTCTATGCACAATACTCATGTTGTTTTCATATTGTAAAAAATTCTAGTGTCAATCTTCCCCTGTTGATTACTACCCAGAGAAAAGGAATAGGATTTCGGACAGCTCCTTCTATCACACGTTTCTAGCATGGTGATAGACAGACTGGACTAGGTCATCGTTACCCGCAGCCAGACTGACTAAATTTATCTACAGATGAATGATGTTGCTCTCATTACAGAGCTTGAACTGTTCCGTCCTTTTCCAAATCTGGGAATCATAGTAATCAACAGGGCAGTGAAGCACTTCCACATTGCTGAGCTTCGTTGGCAGCTTCCTCGCAGCGCTCAGCGGGCAACATCTTGTATCAATTCAAGATGGCTAATGGCCAACTCAATACACCTCAATACATATACGAAGTTGTTATTTCATTTGCTTCCAATCTTTTAGTATGGTTTCAGAATATATCATTATGGTTTATACTTTTAGATTATGGAAGAAATTTCAAGTAATTTTTGAATAGTATGCATGTGCTTTACCTGTCGGCGCCATTGTGCGTGCAAAGCATGTCATAGTTGAATCAAGAGAGCTTCTATCGCAGCGCTCAGCGGGCAACATCTTGTATCAATTCAAGATGGCTAATGGCCAACTCAATACACCTCAATACATATACGAAGTTGTTATTTCATTTGCTTCCAATCTTTTAGTATGGTTTCAGAATATATCATTATGGTTTATACTTTTAGATTATGGAAGAAATTTCAAGTAATTTTTGAATAGTATGCATGTGCTTTACCTGTCGGCGCCATTGTGCGTGCAAAGCATGTCATAGTTGAATCAAGAGAGCTTCTATAGAAGAACAGAAGACTACGAAGGCTCTACATTTTATTCATTGTCAGGGTATGTTTGGAGTTTTGATTACACCGTGTAAACTTCTTCGTCATTATAAATCATAGAGCCACATTATGTAGATAGTGCTCCACTTCCATCCTGATCTTCAATACTAAATGACTGAAGCTTCAGTTCCTCCTTCTGCTAGGTAAACGATTGCACGATCAATTGTGGTAGAGATATAATAGGTCTATTGTATAAGCATCAACTCATGATCTCTCCCACCATAGTACAAATATCCATATATAGATATATTTATAATTCAGTATGTAGTGATTCAAAGCTCTCGAATCTTTGTACTTTGTTTTCATATATTTTCGAGCGAGCGAAAATATGCTAGAGAAAAGTTACACCAATGCTTGGCAATTCAGTTTTTACTTTTTAAACTGCTATAGCTCATGGCTGGTCGGAATGATAGTGACAAAGTTGGCATTATTCTTTGTATTATACTGGTGAATCTGAATGATTTACTAAAGATCTGATACGATCATTGATTCTACCACTGGATAATTATGAATGGATGATTTGCGCCAAAATTTATGGCGGTTATAAAACCGTTACTATTTACTGTGCCAAATACGTACCAACGACATTTATTTTTCTGTGCACAAACGGGATTTTCCAAAACGAAAACATATCACATAAAAAATACAAACTAAAGAAAATCCTACATACCTCATCACTCCTCTCTACCAACACCTAAATTTCTAATGGTAAGTCTCTGCACTTTTCCTCATCTGGAAGTGGGGAGGAGGCAGCATGCTCTGAATTCCTTTTAAAAAGGTGGCCGGTGGTCCTGTTGTTTCACCTTTCCTGGTGAATCAGCTTGCATCCCTCACTGAAACGGAACTGAAAGTAGCTTGTTGTCTTCTCCTTTGCTTTTGGAGTTTGGAAATTTGCAGAGACTCACTATAAGGAACTTACAGATCCTCTTGCACGAGGAGACACCCTTGTCAGATGCTTTTACAAATTGTATAGCATTGGCACTTGCTGGTACACTTCCAAATACAGATACTGAGGAACTTACGGAAGAATTGGAATCAGCATTGACTGGCATGATACTTGGAAGCAGTCTTGATGCGGCATGTGTAGCCATTGCAGATCGTATGTTTTGTTTAGCAATGTCCACACAAACTGACAACGCTACGATACTACCAACATTCGAATATTTGTACATACATCTTCTCTTAGTTTTTAACTGCTCTTGGTAAAATTGTGAGGATACATGATGAAGAACTAATTCATCTGGAGGAGATGCAAAAGTTGAAGATGACATACCAAGCTTGTCTTCTGAGGATGACTCCTGAAAGAATCTTTGGAAACGACATGGGTATAGCTGTACTGATTGTTCCATTGCATACACAGATCCACTCCAACTGAGGTGCTTGTGGCTGTTTAATGGCATCTTTGCTCACCCTCTCTTCTTAGTTAATTTGGTATATTCAGAATCACGAAGATATCAAGGCTATGATGATGAGCTTCCAGCCCCATCCAAGATTTATGCAGTGGCATCGGTTCCTTTGGCGAGCTATAAGACATGAGTGAATGCCTTTGTTATTCAGCCGCACCTAGATGCTGCATAAATGAGTTTCAATAGACTGTTTGATTATAATGCCTGTTTGTCGATGGAGACTAGTACGCCAGCACTTCCTTCAGCTCCAGCGACCCGGTGGTTCAGAGGTACTTGATGCTTTGTAGAGCTCATTCCAGTTTGATGTTTCACATTCAAAACTTCTTGCAGGATTTCTATGGTATATGGACTTTCAGATACTAATGAATATGTTTGTTCTAGAGCTAGTGGTACTCTTTTAGACTGTATAGCAGTTGATTCAGCAAAAAGGGCAATAGGCTTCTTGATTCTGCTTCTAGAGACAACTTTGAAAGATGGCAAGTCTGATACTCGTTGCAAATCTAACAAATGAAATTGATGAGATCAATGCTACTGTTTGCTATCAATCTTGGATCTGTAGCGATAATCTACAAGAGTCTTTCAATGCTCATACAAACATGATCTACTCCTAGTGAAAGTGTACAAGCAAATGTCCTTCATGAAGAAGGGAGACCTTTTCTAGAGGATCAATCGAACTAATTTTCACATGGAAAGTCTATAGCATCTCGAAGAGGAGTCGCCTACGGCATTTCAGATATTGTGAACGATAGTAGCAGGAAGGAAACAACGTGAAGATGTTTGCCACGTTGGTACAACATACAAAGGAAGGTGCTCTTTTTGCAATTGAATTGTTTTTCCCAGCACTAATCAGTGGTTTTACTGATGAGAACTATTCTGTTCAAGATGTTGCAATGAAATCTAGAAGAGTAACAATTCGTAGTCCTTATGGAAAGGCTCATATTGATAAGATTCTTCCAAGTCTAGATGGTGGACTTTGTATTTAGAATTACCAGAGCTGTTTCTCTTAATCTTCTTGGTGATCTTACTGCAACTTTTGCCGGTACCAAGTTTCCAAGGGCTGCAATCTAAAGTTGGAAATTCAATCCTTTCTGTCTGTCATTGGTAGTCACTCTTGTAGCTGTTTAAACTCGAAAAGTCTTAAATTTGAAACTTTGGAAGAAGAAAGTGATGACACTATTTGAAAATGGTTGAATGCATTTATGAAAAAGATGAAGAAATAACTGAATGCAAAAGCTTTAATAATCATTACAGAAATGGAGGGCTATGGTAGTAGACCAGTGAAGGGTCACCGATACCAGCTTGATGTTTATTCACAGATTCCTATGTGCCGTCAAGATTTACAAATGTATGCGCCACCTGTGATATATTTCCTTTGGGTCTGAGTTCTTTTTCATTTCAATAAGACTATGCTGCCATCGCAAACTATGATGTGTCAACTATGGACAATTAATATATGTGTGGGAAAGCATTCAAATGAAGACTACTTCCATGGATCACGCCCATACTAAAATTCTTTCGAAGGATCCTCATCGGAATCCATATCTACAGTATCATATTTGAGCAACCGTATCCGCTGCAGCACCCACAGTATTCTTGTTCAAGTATAAAATCCCTTTGAACGATTTGGAATCTAAATCTCAAGCCATAATGAGTGCAATAACTTTATGTAGCAATTGCTGCGTAGCAGTATCCGCCGAGAAAGAATCCATCATGGCTTGTCCATATACGAAATTCTACACTTCTAAAAATGTGCGTATCTTGGAATATCAAAGCAGTAACGGTTTGACAACGATAAGCTTCCAGCCCCTTCCCAAAAGAGTTTCAATTCACTATGTACCATTTATATGTTTTCCTATGCAACTGTCGCAAAAGCTTTTTCTACTCCTAGTCAAACAAATCCACCTAAGCATGATTTGAGATTCAACAAGCAACTACGTACATCTCTCTATTCAGTTGTTTCATGTTCGAGAAAAATGAGCTTTGTACTGGTCGTCTACGTACAGACGAAAAAGGTATTTCTTCTCTTTCTTTTCCCTTCCTTTCTTTTTTTCTCGGAAGATCGCATGATCGCAAACACCACACAAAAAGTAATGGAAGAGATCATGTTGATGCTATCTAGTTCATTTTGATGCCATCAACTCCATGAAGTAGTAGATGAAGAAGTAGCTCAGGATGTAGTAAAGGCTTTGATCCTTATGCGCAAGAGAGTGAAGGATGGCGATGCATGAAATGTCTATAGCTTCAATGGCGCTCGCTGCTGATCCAAGTGTGTAGGGATCTTCTGAGCTAACCCAAGCTCTATTTTCAACTTTTGATTGTGAAGATGCATTCAGGTTGCTGGAAAGACATGCATGTATAGTCTAGCATCAAGACTCTCTTGATATATGCTTCGTCTTGAGATTTTGTGGGAGATGCTTTGGTCAAGGCTACCTCTGACTATACCAATGGATTGAATTCTAAAGCTATGATGCTTCTAAACTTCAATCAATTAGACTACCTTGTCGGAAGCTTTTACAACATGTATAGTACTGGCTAATGCTGGTAAACTTCCAAATTCAAACGACGAGGAACTTACGGAAGAATTGGAATCGGCAGTGACTGGCATGATACTTGTAAGCAGTCTTGATGCAGCATGTGTAGCCATTGCAGATCGTATGTTGGTTTGTTGAGAAATGTCGAAAGAAACGGATGGTGCTACGATACTACCAACATCGGAACATTAGTACATACATCTTCTCTTAGTCCCATCACTGCTCTTGGTAAAATTGCTGGTGCATACCATGAAAACTACCTACCTAATTCATCTAGAGGAGGAAGAGGAGTCGAAAGCATGCAAAGTACAGGATGGCGTACCAAGCGTAGCATAAGGGCAAGATTGAAGAACAGACTGCTGAAAGAAATAGAATAAAGAATCTTTGTGGGATGTAACTTCATCAGCAGCTTATCCATACTACAAGCAATATACATGTCTGATATCAAGATTGGAAATTAAATCCTTTCTACCATGTCTTTAGTAGTGACCTTCGCAGATATTTCAAACTTGGACTTTGTTACATTGGAACTTTTCAAGAACGCAAATTATGTAATTTACAGAATGTGTGTATGAAATAGATGAAAAAGGAAGTGAGGATGTAGCAAAGGCTTCCATTCTTGGAATTTTGTTGAAGTTGTTCCGTTTCTAGCCAGCTGTACTCGAGTTAGTATTCAGCAATGATTATTTTGTTGAATCATATAAAGCTAATCATATAAAGTGCAACTTCAACTGAGACACTTGTGGCGGTTTATACTAGCTGATAGAAGCCATCTTCATCTTAGATCGCTCTTCTTCTTCATGAATTTGATTCATTGGGAGTTGTAGAATTGCTTCCATGACTACTTTTGCTGTGATGTCGGAGCACATCCGAAACTTCTAAAAACCAAGAAGCTTCATAAAGAATAAAGATATTGCTTGAAGCAAGCTGATGCTGCATGAGCTTGGACCCTAACCCAACATATGCCTTCCGTATTCAGCAGTACCCAGATGCAGCGTAAAAGAGTTTCAATAGACTATTTACTACATTTATTGGCTCCTATGCTCTCTAGCCAAGTTAATAATGATGAATGGAGACCTCGAGACTCAAACGTAGATTCTTTTAGAGGATCAATCGCACGAATTTTTACATGGAAAGTCTCTAGCATCTTGAAGAAAAAGATGAACCAAAAGATATTCTGAAATTGCTTCGAAGTAAGTAATACTGTAAATATTCCTGAGAGTTTGATTGATACTGAGTTCCTTGATGCAATTAAAGCTGCCAGTTGAATTGTAAAAGTCCCAGTCATCCATCGCAGGTTAAGAAATCATATGGCTATAAGCACTATGGAGCGCTTTTTGCGGGAAATATTGTTACGATGGTCAATGATCTAAAGGGTTTCGTATTGTACCTTCCTATTCTACTGAATTTTCGTTTTGGGAGAGAATTTGGTATGGCATTACTTTATCAGCAGTAGTAGTAAAAAGGAAAATCACTTCAAATCGGAGTAGAGCTGTTTATACAAACTTTCTTAAATACATCAGTTATAATTCTTTATTGGCTGTGAAATTGAGCCTTAGATAAAGAGGAATGATGGTATCGTGTTTATATAATCTGGTCATCTTGTGTATAGTCCATCATCAACCTAAGATGAAACAATAGAACAATTCATTTCAAAATAGGATTCTTATTTTCCGCACAGAGATGCGACCGCATTTTGAATCTGATTGAGCCTAGTTGATACCTCATCCAGTCTTGTCTCTAAATGAATCATGTCATCCTCTATATCTAACTCAGTATTCACAACTTTAATTATTTCAGATCTGTCATCTTTACGAAGAAATCCGTCAATAAAGCCAACAACACCGTTGATGTGTTCCTTTTCGTATTCAAGATGCTCCCACTTCATACAAGTACGATTAAAATTATCAAAGAAAGAAACTTTGAAAACTTGCTTGTTTTTTACAACAGGTGCAGAGACACAAAGAACCTCTCGATATTCTGGATTGCGAAAAGAATCATCAGGATGCTGGTAGTCTCTCCCACTTGCAACTAACTGTAACTTTGAATTTCTATCTTTGGCTAGATCTTCCATGTTTGCAAGTTTTTGGAAAATGGAGGATGAGTTCGGATTGGTTTTTATGAACATTCAATTGAAAGATCTTCAACAACTTCTTTATGAGTTAGCATGGAATCTCAGTGTATGTCCGAATCTTTCATTTAAATCTTGTTTCTCCACGATTCATCTAAGCTTTTCAATTTTGTGGATTTAAAACAGGGGATGGGAAGGGGATCATCTTGATCTAAATGATATTCCACGAAGTTTGCAGATTGAACTTCACCTTCTTCTGTTACCTCTACATACACTGATCCAACTTTAACTGTGGTAAGAACAAGAATGGCAGGAGGCAAGTGAGAATGCAACTACATCTCTCTTCGACGCCATTCATAGGACCTTCCTGCCTCCAAAACCCAAATAAAGCAAGTCGCAGAACATGTATTCCTGCCTATCTTAGTTTTACAAGGCTACAACTTGTTCGAGAATGGAGAATATCTTTATTCTTATTTCCAATTTGGTTTCATTACGTTCGGGCTTCATGAAAAGAGAATAATGAGAGTTTTGTACTGGTTGTCTACGTACAGACGAAAAAGGCATTCTTCTCTTTCTTTCCCCTTCCTCTCTTTTTTGTATCTCGGAAGATCGCATGATCGCAAACATGCGTATCAAGTGCGTATCATCGTATCATCGTCATAATAACACCACACAAATGTGAGAACTAGATACAGTAATCATCTTTGATCTCCATCTTGAATCTATCAAAGTGCAAACTTTGGGAATATGAAATAGATGAAGAAGCAATTGAGGATGTAGGAAAGACTTTGATTCTTGTGCACAAGAGTGAAAGATGGCGATGCAAAGAATCTTATCTTATTGAAGTTGTATCTTTACTAGTCATCAGCACCTTCTTTTCGTTGCTGACATACGAAGGAATCTATTATCTTGATGATGTAGCTGCAAAAGTCAGCCAAAATTGCTTGAGACACTTGTGCCTGTTTATAAGAGGTGAAAGAAACCAGTCATCAGCAAAAAGATTCCAGTTCAGAAGAAGACAAATAGTTCTGCTATTTCGTGCCTGCACTGCAGTGTAGAAATCACTTGAAGAGAATGATTCTCTGATATAATTTCCATTGGATCTGATGTTTTGGAGGTACTTGACGCTTTGGCAAGCTCATTATCGGATGTCTAGTGGAATTTTTCACATTTTATTGCAGATATTGGCGAATTGACTGCGTAGTAGCAATTGATAAAGCTAAACAGGCAATGGACTTCAAATATTCATGTATGCATTATCTAATACTGGTGAAAGTACAAGTAAGTATTGCTCTGTCTATGGGCAGCCATCGATTCTTTTAGAGTTGCATTTGCATGAATATTTATATGGATTATATGGAATGTCTTAAGCATCTCGAACAGGAGCTGCCTACAGTATCGTCAGTCGTCAGCTATTACGAAAAGTTGTAGTGGAATTTCTAAATTATAATACTCTATATAATAGACGTCTGCAAAAGCTTAAGTTTACGCTACGACTATAAAGAAGAAGTGTAACATTTAAAAAGAATATTATTGTGATTATAGTACCTATTTATTTTTTCCCCTTCTTGTTCTTGTCATTGTTTTTTTCCTCCTTATCCTTGCCATTATTGTAAACAACCATGGAAAAGCGAGGTTGGTTTACATCAGATGAATATACACCATGGAGAGATTCACCATCCATTATCATGAGGTCACCATCAATGTAATTGGAAGTAAATGCTGCTTCTGCAAGAAACAACTCACCTCCACCTCCATGATTCTTTCTATTGTTTACGAGGCAACATGGAAATCCAGAAGGTGTATCCTTGTGCATCGCGATCTTGTCACTACGCTTTCTCAAAAAGTTACAAGCGATGGATTGATTTCCATCCTCGAACTCATGGCTCGCAGTCTTATGGGGGAAAAGTGAGTGGCAGGCCTTGATAGCTTTCACCATGACCTCGTTCAAGGCTCCAAGCTTTACACCAATATTATTTTTACTGGCACCAAAAATTGTGTTATCCCATCTAGGGAAATCATTGTCCTCCTTTCCAATGCTCTTGGTCAGGTTCTTGATCTGCGGCACGGTTCCGTAGATATTCCTATTCATCAGATTACCAATCTGAAAAGCGACCTCTGTCACAAGCTTACCGTCAGCATCCGTAGTCCAGTGTTCCTCTTTCATAGGAACATAGACCTTGGTGCTTTTCCCCTTCACCACAAGCCTAAATTTCGCATCTGGATCACGCTTGGTAAGTCCAAGCTTTTTCAAGCACTCCTCATCCTGAAGAACATAATTGGCAATGTTTGTGGGGGAAAGAAACCCCTCCGCACCACACGTTTTACCAAGACACTCTTGCCGATTTGCAGCGCAGTGCAGTTTCTCCATGAACCGTACCCCTTGCTTGGCCTTGTCGGGAAGCACATCACGAAGGTGAATAGCAATCATCCGACCGTCGACTTTGATACCGTAGTGTTTACCTATTCAGCAAGAATACAAATTGAAATGAGTACTTATCAAAATTAAAATTATAAAATGAAAATATAAACTTACCTTTTAGAGCTTTGCATTCAGAATTGCGATTCAAGTGCTTCCTCCAGTAAATAGTCCAGCATCCCTTGCTCATTTCGAATCTCTCATATTCTTGAATTCCTTGGAGGAGTTTTCCATCCTTGAAATTTAAAACAAGAACGTCGAAGACCTTGTCTTCAATTTTGATCTGGACCATTTCTTGATCTTCACCTTGTGGAAGGGCATGATTGGTAGGGTTTGCAAGCCTGGTATCATTAAGGCACTTGTGAAAGGTGCCAATCCTCTCATCCTTTTTCTTTGCCAATTTTTCATTGAATATCTTACCCCTTTTGGTTTCTGCTACTTCAAAGATGGCAGCAGCCTTTCTCTTTTTGGCTTTGTACTTGTTGTCTGCCTTCCTCGCTTTACGATTTGGCCTTTCGTCGCTGGGGTTACTTTGATTCATGATGGATGGTGTAGGTATATTTAGAGGATTGTGATGTTTACAACTTGTGATAAGAAGAAGTAGATATGATGAAATAGTGAAGAAGATTTTGATCAATTTGTTCGTTGTATGCAGAAGAAGGCATTTAAAAAATATACGACAAAAACGATATTATACGTACGTATAAGTTACGTATGTGTTCATAATTTTATTGAAATTTAGACATTTGAAATGACTTTTCTGTACGTATCACGTATCACTCAAAATACATGAGTGAGCCGACAACACCATCACATTTCACATTCATCAACACAGAAGTTTACCACATAACAATCGCTGATATGTAGAGCAAAACATAACCAAACTTCCTAGAGAGATTGGTGAAAGGCACACTAGCTGCAATACTATGCACCGGCGTCCAAAGGAAGATCAGGAAGCATTTTCAAGGAATATATGCAGCTCAAGAACAACACCATGGAGGTTGTAAATTAGAGTAGCATATGATGACATACGCTCACTGACGACGAGCAGAAACGCTATGCTTTAGATGCAGTCAATCTCGTTAAGGAGAAACGATGTGGTAAAATCAAAGGATGCACTTTTGCTAATGGGGGTACGCTAAGAGCTTATGTACCACCAAGAGAGGAGGCGAGTTCACCTACGCTATCACTTGAAGCACTTCTATCTTTATTCATCATTTTTGGTTATGAAAAGCAATCAACAGTTGTATTCGATGTCCCTGGAGCCTAATAATAATACTCAATGATTAAGTTACTCTATGATAATAAAGCACTGCAAAGGCTTAAGTCTGTAAGGCATACTTGCATGCAGATCTACCACCTGGCAAATTTGTACTACTCAAAATCACTGGAGAGTTTGTGAACATCATGTGCGACGTTAACCCAGAATTCAAACAGGACGTAAGATACGAAAATGGAAAGTAAGTCCTATATGTACAAGTAAATAAAGCTATCTATGGTATGATAGAATCAGCACTCTTGTGATATGAGTTGTATGTGACAGTACTCTTGGACGAAGGTTTCGAACTAAGCGAGTATGACAAATGCGTAGCAAACAAAGTTATCAATGGAAAACGGTGTACTATCGGATGGTACATCAACGATAACATCATTGGACATGTCAAAGACGTTGTTATTGATGAGGTGATCGCAAAGATAGAAGACAAATTCCCAGGACTAGTGATCCAAAAGGGACGAAAATTAGATTTCTTAGGCATGAAATTTTCTTCCGAGAAGATGGTAAAGTTGCCGTGGATACTGTACAATTCTTGAAAAATATGATTAAAGAATTCGAAGAGGAAACCGGCGTCATTCTCAACTCAATATACCACGCCTGCAGTTCCATGGCTTTTCAAAATCAAGAAGAATGCAAAGACAGCCGTGGCATTATGTGAAAAGTTTACGTCTTTCTTCCCTAAATATACGATGAAGAATCTTTGGTCTTCGAAGAGAAGCAGACCTGATTTTGAAACAACTATGGGTTTCCTCACCACAATTGGTACGACTAATGAGTTTTGTAAAAGCTACAGTTGAAGACATGAGGATCATAGGAGCAGATGACCTACACAGTACGTTACGATGATTGATTCATAACATGCAGTACACGGAAAGGACATGTGTAGACATACTGGGTCTGTTGTAACGATGGGCACAGGTGTAACAGAAGATGAATAACAGAAGCTCAACAGAATGTGAGTTTGTTGGCACCAGCGAAGCATTACCACGTATTTTTTTTGTAATTTATTCATGGAAGGACATGGATACAAAATCAAATGGATTGTGCTAACAAAAGATAATGAATCCGAAAACAAAATGATAAACAATGGGTGGGACTCATGTACATGGAATTTGAAACACATTGCAATCAAATACTTTTGGGTCACTGATAGGATAGAAGATGGGAATATAGTAGTACAATATTGCCGGAACAATATTGCCGGACCACACAAATGATTGCTGACTTCATGTCCAAACCTGTACAAGGACAACTATTCAAGTCATTTAGCAATGTTATAATGGAATGGTCACATATCAATAGTGTTATCGAAGGGTACATTTATGCCGAGGAGTGCGTTGAAGATTCTATGAAATCGTCATTGCCAACAGATGATGACGTCACGAAGATGAAGAAAATGAAAAGGAAAGGTAAAGGTACAACAGTAGAACAAGGAGATACTCAACGAGATCTCATTTGAATAGATAGAACCCGATTAGTGATAACATATGAAATACTGTTAATTCACCAAGTCTGAGTTCTACACTCATTCCCCAACACATCATCTAAACGATACCGTGCTAGAAATAGGAGTTTTCCAACGATTCTTTCATCGAACATTCCCAACGTCATTTTAACCTCTATAAAAGTAGCGCTTTGCAGCATGTCACAAACACCAACTGCATCACGCTGTCATTATCGTGAATCAATCCACGCTATCATAATCACGCTCACATCTGTCCATTATTATAGACTACAATATACTTTATACTAGAACGAAACCATAAATAGTAAAAACAAGAAAATGAAACCAACAAGCTCTAGCAGCAAACATTCAACTGCAGGAGATGATGCAGACTCCTTCTTTACACCAGTTGCAAGTGGAACCGAGTCTGGAGGAGATACAGCTGATTTCTTTACAGCAGTAGCAAATTCTACCCGAAATGAATATGTGGATAATTCATTTAAAGACTCTACTTCTAGTACATCTTCTGCATCTGTTGCATCTTCTGGTCGAAGTGGAAATGATGAGCCTTCACTTGGAGACTCTACACCAGCTGTAGCTGTCACTGCACATGAAAGTGAGATCCTGCTTAGACGCGAGCCAGAGACACCTGCTGTTGAAAGAGATGCGACTGAGACCCCAGAGGCTCCAGTAGAAAGGGCACTTAGAGTTAGTCCTGGGCTTCCAAAAGGATATCAGACAAGAGTAGAATTCTTGAGTAGACGCAGCCCAAATGTTGATATCAGTGAAGATGATTCGGGTCAAGATGATTCTTTCCAATGTAATACATCCTTTGAAACACCTGTTAGGAGATCTTGCAACATTCGTGTAACCCCTGTCAATAATACGTTGGCTGCTATGAATATTAACGAGGATTGCAAATGTGACAAGCAAGACTCATGTACAGATTGTATTAAACACTAATTGGGTTGAACTTCTCACCTGACCCTAACCCTAACTGAAAAGAGACCCATAAGAAGGGAACAGATGATTTGAGCATAAGCAGTAGAGCAGCACACATTAGATCTAATGAATTATTAAGTCTATAATATCTTCTAACAAAAATTCTTGCTTCTTTTTACTTCAGAGTTGCCAAGCATCAAAGCATTAGTGGCATCTTGCCCACCTTCTTCCATCGTGAGATCCAACAGACCTAGGAATAGTTCTTCTGCTTCTTTCTTATAAAGGAGTTTCTAGAGGGCGTAAGCCTTGTGCATCTTTTTCAATATGTTTATTCTTGTAGTTTGACTTCAAGCTACATGATCTATATATAACACAAGATTACTAAGATTATGACTACCTAAAAAGGGTATCATCTTACAGCCAAATGGTATCTTTTATAAATCTCACTGTTGAAATACGAACCTAAGCAATCATGCGCAAAGTGTCCATACTTCTAAAGAAGAGAGCTAGATTCCCGCTCCTTCAGCAACCTATGTTGCCGAACAAGAGGAGTCTGAGCATGCTATCAAAGCTTATGTCCTTTTGATTGGATCGAGACCGATCCATTCGCGGAGGATGTCATTATGGGAGAACTCATCGACTGGAGCGTCCATATGTGCTTCTCTAGCTGATCGAATAAGTAAGAGCCATTCCTTTTTTGTTTCGGTAGAGAGATCTTGTATAGTGTCAGGGTCCAAACGAAAGTGATGTGAATAAATAGAACGTGGTAGGGATCGTAAGCCCCTGCTCAGTTCTATTTTGATTGACAGTTCAAGGGATTCTAGGCCCTTGAATTCGTCAATGGTACTAGTATTGTGGAGCAGTCTGTTACGTTCTGCCCACATTTGGTAAGTCATGTTCCAAAGTTTGGTAATGACATGCTTTGCCCAAGCCGTACCCGTACGTCTTGAGTGAAGCTGATTGTAATAAGTATGTTGACTACGGATTATATCCTTGTGGATAAACCCCGAAATGGTTGAATACCATCCGATATTGTTCTGGTTAGAAGCTATTGGAAGGAAGTCTTTGGATAGATTGACTGGAATGATGCCTCTATCGGGATTGTCCATCCAACTTCGAATTCCGGTAACTAAGAAGTTTCTCAGCTGAGGCTCCGTTTCAAGGGAAGCTATAAATGTGTCTAGCTCTGTGAGCAATGTTTCGCGGAAGCAGTTTGTAGCGGGACAGGACAAAAGATGTACAATTGACTCTTTAGCCATTTTGCAACAAGGGCAAAGACTAGTATTGGAGTGTTGTCTCTGTACAAGATTTTTTCCTGTGGGTAGATCATTTGCCATAAGTTTGGTAATAAATCGATTTTGCTTGAAGGAGCGTTCCTTGCGTGCACGTCGTATACTTGTCGATCCTATGTCTTGTTGGAGAAGTGCTGAGGAGACTCCTGTTATCTCTGACCAGTAATCACAGACTGTACGTTTGTCCAAAACTGAGGTGATTGCTGGAGTCAAATTAGAAGTGATATTGAAAGCATCGATCTTGATTGTAGAGATACCGACCTCTCTGGAAAAGTCTGTTGGTGGTGGGGATGTAAAGAAATGTGTTGCTATTTCTTTAGCATACTCATCTACAATACAGTTCAGATGTTCTAGAAAAGTAAGAGGTCTATGAAGTTCATCAGCATGTCTTTGACATTAGTAGGTTGTGGGGAGTATGGAACCTCTTCCCACAGTTCTAGCAATGATGAAATAAGATCCACAGATGTAGCAGAGGACTTCAGGTGAAAACGTTTGAGATGAAGACACTCAACTGCACTATTATTGTCACTAGCTGTGATGATGGAGGCTTATGTCGGCTGTAGTGACGGAGTTAAAGCTTCTATGCAGTTAACAATACCAACTAAGGATCCTAATTCACCTCTGTAAGAATTGAGATCATTTTCTAAGCATGGAATATAGCCACCTCCTTTAATCCATTGCATGCCATCATTGGAACAGATGATCCAGCCGCTTGTACAAATATCCATATGTTCAAAGTATGAGCCGTCACCCACACAGAGGGCAGCAATGTCCCGTAGGAGATCATCTATATCATCACTCATCTTGATAAATTGAAACAAGTATGGTATACGAGGCAAGTAAATGGTATAGCGTCCCCCAACCTCATTGTTTCCCTATTACTATCCAGGAGTGTAAATGTGGAAGATGACTGAGTGACATATGAGAACTGTCCATCGTATCCTACTGTCACTCTTTCCAGTAGGTTTGGGTCTGGGCATTGTGCTGTAGTGTGATTTGTGTTGAATCTTGTTCTACTCTGAAGGTGTTGGTTATAAGAAAACCAATTGTCATCTTCTCGGTATAAGAGATGAGTACCATCCCGAAACCTATTCCACTGATCGATCCATTCCGTGGCTGTTTGACGAGGGCGGAAACTTTAAGAACACCAGATTGTTGGAATATGTTCATAGCTCCTGCTCCAAAGAAAGCTGAAGATTCAAGATGTCTGACGGAAGATTCTACGAAGGGTGGAGCTATAGCCAGATTTTTGGCATGCTAACTTTATGGCTGGAAAAAAACCTTGGTACATTCCTTCTCTGTAAAAGTGTGTGATAATAAGATGTACTCAATTTGTTTTGTGAATGTAATTTGGAAGGTGTGCCATATTACTTCCTGTGTGCAGGATCCTGCTCGAACTAAGCTAGTCCAGTCATTCACTTTTTGCTGAAGAATCTCTTTTTGTGTAGTTCGGTCTCCATTCATTGCCATCCACACCCCTAGCATCTCTGCGGCTTCCTTGCACTGAAGGCGGTCCAATGTGCATCTATTGACATCCTTATCCAAGACAGATAGCTCTGCATCTCCAATATCCGGATCAAAGGCTTTCCATTTTCCCTTTTCTTTACGGTAATCGATAATATAAAAATAGGATTTATTCGTTTCAATAGCACCTCCTGTTACAGCCATCAGGTCTCTCCATTCATCCAGCAGAAGTTGAGTCTTTTCTAATACATCGTCTGCATCTTCTCCTGATTGAATCAAGTCGGCATCATCAACAAAGGCAAAACCTACAAGCTCAAACAATTCTTTGGATAGATACATGCAAAAGTTATCACAGAATCCTTTCTCACGTAGAATACTAAAGATAACAGAGCTAAGTATCGCCCAAATAACAGGTCCTGCAGCGTTCTTGAAGAACACCTTGTTCAAGCTACATGATCTACTGAAGTCAGAGTTTGAACATCAACGACTGCATTGTTAGACCTTCTTACAAGGGACATGGTGTAGGTACTAGTGAGAGTTAAGAACACATTAAGGTAAACGAGAGTTGCCTTTTCCAGCAAGGAAAAGGCGTATAAACGAAGAAGGCTAATATCTCTTATTCAATAGCTTGGGCTACTGAAGGAGCCAGATTCTAGCTCTCTTCTTTAGGTATTCTATACGCGTCGAACAGTGATTGAGTCCTTTTGATGGATGAGAACTCCAAATTTTCTCTCTTGATATTCCATCTTTTACTACTTTGTTCATAATGCCTTATTTCTTTGAAAGATTTGTTCTGATAACTTCAAGTCTTCACATTCTTGATGGAACAATGGCATCACGAGGATAGGCAAAGATTTGGCAACATATTTAAATGTTAGCCCAAGACATTACTATACCAATGATGGATTGGATGCTATAATCAAAATATAGAAGAACTGAGACATTGACGTTGCTTTCTAAGAAAGATGATAAGTAGGAATGCTAATTTGCACAAGCTTTACTGCAATCTCTTTTCATCTATTTCCGCATTTGTCATTGTATCACCTCTTGTACCATACTAATACGTACATGAATGAATAGATGACGTCATCATTAGAAATACCAAGTTTCTGCATTTTTTGCTTCGTCGACTTGAACAAAAACTCTAGCATTTCATTCATATTTTTATTTTTGTTCTCTCTTGTATGTGTTTGGAATTGTAGCTCATTCCTAAGTTATGTGAACACGTGAACACAAATTTGTAGAAAAATTTCATGAGTTCGAAATCAAATATCTCCTTTGAACGCCTTGAAAAGGCATAATTTTTTATGATTGATTGACACAATGATTTATTTAGTATATACCTTGTCTTTTTTTGTGCGTTTATTATTTCCTGAGCATGTTTTTAAAGCATCTTCTAATTTTAACAATTCGTCATATTTACCTATGGTGTAAATGATACCTATAGTGAATTTAACTACAATAAATGCACAGAAGATGTGTCATTAGTTAGATTGAAGGTAGCTGCCACTGGAAATGAAATAACAGCATTACTTAAGAAAATATACCCATGTCCTTTGTATGCATGTCTATATTTTTCATGATTTTTTTTTCCACTTCTCGGTGTTATAAGGTACCCCTTTCAAAAGGGGTAACAGTAGTTTCTCATTCTTAGATTGAGAAACCAAATCATTTATTTTTGCTTTTTTTTGAATTTCAGTACTTGCATTGCGAGGAAATGATGAATAGATAGATACATGTATCATAGTAGCTCCCAATCTTGGCAAATCACAGAATGAAGTCCTCATATGGTTGGAGGTGTCAAGTCTACACATAGTTCAGCCTAGTTTAAAACCTTACCCTCTTGTTTCGTTCTCCAGTTCACCCTTCTTTCTCTAATGTGATTCGAATAGCCAAAACCACATAGTCTAGAGAGCAAAAAAGAAGTTATTATAATTAGTTCTATCCTAGATGTAACAACAGTTGCTGCACATATTGTGTTGGGTAGTGTTCTTAATAAAGAGGTATATATCAACACAACGTCTAAAGGATACTGTGCTAGAATAGAAGATTCCAACATATATCCTCTGATAGGCCATTCCATAATGTCACAAGATTGTGGCGCGAATCGAGTAATCGAATTGAAAATCAGATTGTTAGTGTTCCTCTGGACTTTAAATGACATCATTCCGATCCATAAATAAAACAAATACTAGCAACTTTATCACTATCATTTATACCAGCCCAGAATTCAGCGATCCACGAGGAACTGAGAGAAAGTAGAGACCTATATTGAATGATTCCTGTATTCAAACTATTACATGCTACATACACTACATTCTTTGTAAGCACGATGGATGCACAGATTAAAGTGCATGGTTTTAGGTTCCAAAGAAAATCTTGGATTGTTTTCCATAATCAAAATATGTACATCAAAACATTGTATATTCTGAAATGATACATGAAGATTGGAAGCAAATGAAATAAAAATTTCGTATGTATTGAGTTGGCTATTAGCCGCCAATTTACATGGCGTTTCCACTGAGCGCTGCGAGGAAGCTGCCAACGAAGCTCAGCAATGAAGTGCCTCACTGCCCTGTTGATAACTATGATTCCCAGATTTGGAAAAGGACAGAACAGCTCAAGCTCTTATTATGATAAAGGTGTCCCCAAAATAGCACCACTCCGGGGTTAAGCCAAAGTCACTTTTAGTGCTGAACAATAGCTAAGCTAAAGACATGTACACCTGGGGAAGAGCAACAGCATTCATCGGCAGATGAATTCCATCAGACTGAATGTCTCTATGTACCAGTCATTCTTCCTATTAGAAGGAGCTGATTTATCCTATTCCTTTTCTCTGGGTAGTAATCAAAAGGCAGATTGACACTTTAGATTTTTTTAAAACATCACGACAACATGAGTATTATACATAGAACAAGATATCTACATGTAAAATAATCAAGTCGCCCTCATCAGAACAATTGCACAGAATATGTGCAGCATCATACAAGCAACAACAATATGCAGGTAGTTCAGTGATGCTACATCAGGTGAAATACTGCAGCAGATAACAAACCGAAATGACAATCAATAACGGAACCTACCAACACTGGCAAACCGAGAAGTGTAACCACTCAAAGTGATGACAACAATCGGCGTGAATCCATGTGATTCGAAATCACTGGATAGATTGCAAAATACTTTTACATGAAACGTCTCAAAACATTATCAAATACAAGTATGATTCCAAAGAATGACTTGGTAGCTCAACACTTGAACCACTAAGTCAGACCTCGAACAAAGCTTTGCATCAGGTATATATATCTCAAAGATTTAACCCTTCCGCAGCGACGAAGTTTTGATACAAGAGATTGATGGATTCTCAAGACTATCCAAGAAACCACCATCTCGACATTCAACTAATGTCTCCTCCTGTATCGTACCCAACACCCTTCGACTCCGACTCCTTCCTCCCCCTTTCTTCTCTTTCTTCGACTTCACCTTAGAAGCATTGCCTCTCTTTTCTCTATACAGATGGGCAGTCAAAAGCTTCTTCATGTTGATATCAGTTGGTGTATGACGCCTTCGTCGATTAAAAGCACGCCGTTGTAACCTCTCCCTTGATATCAACTCCTTACTCCCTTTCTTCTTCACTTTAGATGCTTTCTTCCCCTCCTGTTTGATGCAAATTGGTATCCATTCAAAGCCTTCATCACTTGACGTTTCCACAAGTTGCAACACTTGGCGTTGTTTCTTCAGTACAGATAATGGTAGATGATTAGCCTTGCTCGCTCGAAACATCTCTTTCCTATGACGCGACTCGTCAGATTGATAATTAGCTGTTTGTTCCTTGATGACAGTCTTTTCTACCTTGCTGTTGCAATGGGTTACAGCATGTTCGATAGCAGATGTAACAAGAAGCGTGACTGGTAAGAGCAGTAACAAAGATGCCTCCAGTGAGCATTGGTTAGACTTCAGTTGCTTCCCTCGATCCATGGTTGGGGGTGAAGATGAGGGTAGTGATTCTTCCACTAGAGATGGGGTATCTGAGGAATGTAGTGAAGTGCAAGATGATGCTCGTCGATTCCTTTTCCTACATTTCCTTCGAGCAATATCATTGGGTCCACTTTGAGCTAGTGATGATGATGAGGGTATTGGAACATTCTCATTTGTCATTGGTGACTCTTGCACAAGCGATGTGGTATGTGAATGCTGTGATGTACAAGCTGCTGATCGTCGGTACCTCTTCCTTCGTTTCCTTCGATCAATATCATTTGATCCACTTGGATGAGAAGACAAGGAAGAAGGGGATACATTTATCTGTTGCAATTGTGACTCTTGCTCTGAAGTTTGACTTGCTGGTGAGGTAGGAGCAAGTGATTTCTGAACAAGGTTATCGGAATCATTGCTACTCATCTCCTTTTGCATCTGACAATCATTGGCCATAGCAATAACTTCAATTTTAACAGGTGGTGGAGGGCTTGGAGCAGGGGAAGATGTACACCAAGAGTATGTAGCATCTATTATACCATTGGAAGCAGGATTCAATTTGCGTCTCTTGCCATTCTTGGTAACCTTGAATAGGGATTGTGAAGAAGGGAAAGGGTCTGATGGCCTGAACGATGAATCTAATGCAGATGCAATCGAAGAAGCTGTAGAACTATTAATCAAATCTATTTCTGGCTTTGTAGATTCAGTGGTAATTGATGAAGGACCTGTAGCTGGAGTAGTAGATGAAAGCATATGCTCATTTGGAGCTGATGTGGAGACATCCAATTCAATCTCCTCTTCCACAATCATAGAGAGACTTGAACAGAAGTGCTTGCCCTGCCACTTCCCTTTACTGTTTTGGTCACCGAGTTCAATGAGCGTAGCTCTACGATCGACAGGAATATAAAGATGCCGTCTTGCAATAGCTCTTAGACGAAGCTTGCCTTGCTCATGTAAATCTTTTGAACAAACAGTTCCTCTGTTGTCTAATTCAAATTGGCGAAGGTAGGTGTCTGATCGGTCTCTATACGATCCTCTGAAACTCTTCTTGATTTCAACAGTGATGCGGTCCTTCTTATAAGAGAGTACTTTTGTTAGACCAAGATACTTTGGATTTATATAATCTATATTTGTTCAGTCTTGCAATGACTTACTCTTACAACATTTGAAGACTTGGCAATATTTCTAGCGAAACGTGCATTGGGGAATTTTTCTGTCTCGTCAGTTATTGGAGAGCCATTCTTCTTCTGTATCTTTTGTTGACTCGTCGCATGCATGACAGACGAAATTGACTTCTCTTCTTCTTCTTCTTCATCAATATGATAAATGACAAGACTCGGATATCTTCTTGCTCTTCTTTTTCTTCTTAGAAACGAAGCTAGATAGGAACCCGCATCTTGATGATAAATGGCATTGCTTCCATTGATCCGACGACCTGTATATGCATTAACATGATGCCTTCTTGCATTGCTCTTTGGACCGAATGAATTAGTTACATTATGGATCTAGAGATGAAAGAATCTAAGTTAGGTTGCATTCAAAACGACCACATAAGACGGAAGAAATAGTACTTACAGAGATATGTGAAGAAGCTTCGTCTGCCTTGCTTTCAGCTGGCGTCTTCTTTTGTGCACCGACATGACTATTAGCATTGAGACAGTTGCTTTGCCCCAACAGAAGTTCCTCGTGTGTTTTCTCTTCTTCATCATCATCTGTTAGTAAATGAAGCCGATTGGCAAGGTTTCTGTCAACTGGAAACTTTGCATCTTGATTTCGAAGTATACTCTTTGGACGACGAACTGTGTCTTCTTCTTTGAGGTTTGAAACAACAGCATTTGAAGGTTTATTGGCGAGTCTTATATCGATCTGGCAACCAGGGATGACATTTCTTAGAATACTCTGCATGACCTGATATTATTATTTAATGAAATGAGTTGAGTGCATTGATTCCAATATTCAGCGACTCAATTCAACATATCTTTTTCCTTACCATCTTGTCGTTCTTGTTTTCCTCTTTTCCTTTTAGCAGCTGTTGTGCTCTGACATATATCTGTTGCTGGAATTCTCCAAATGAGATCTTCCCAGGAAGGGACTGTATATAAAGAGCATGGAATGGGTTAGATACAGCTTGAGAGCGATGTGTATTGAATTCCTGTCCAGTCAAGTCATCGTCATCACTTACTGTTTTTGAGTGCATTACACCCTGTTGTTCGTTCACTTCTTTTGCACGAGGCAAGTTCTTGAAGATATGATTCATGATTATGATTAGTGTATGTTGTATTTTTAGTATCTGGATTGTTTGTATTGTATTGAAGTACAATGAAATTGTGGTTATGTTGGTGGATGCGATTTGTGCTGAAGAAAAAAGGAAGCATAGTTTGTGTCTGCTTCTTCGCTAATGACAGCATTCATATGACACGAATGGAGTCATTTGGGAAGCTAAAACCATCAAACTTCATAAGTACTGCAATCTTACAAAGACATTACTACCGTTCAAATAACCGCCAATAATCACAAAATCAAATAAATTGGAACGTATTTTTGGAATTTATATGTATCATGTCAAGTCCCTTGCTTTAGACAACATGATAATATGAACATATATAAATATTATATTCAAAGGGTGAGGGAATCAAGCTAAAATGCTAACTGTTGTACAGTACCGTACATACTTATTCACATGATTGATTCAGTCTTTCATATCCAAAGGCGATAGAATCAAGACTCGTTTTGAATTTTATTCCATATGAATGTTGGCGGGCAAGTGAGTGTGTTTTGCAGTGCCAACGGTATTACTGCAATTCAAAAATAAAAGCAAAGCATTTGCAACATAAAATATTACTTTCCAAAAGCAAAGAAGACTTGAAAATGCAAGATCAATCTGGCCGTAGCAGTGACTCCATCGATAAGGTGTCAGCTCTCTTTGACAAATACAAGGGAGTGATTTCTACTTGCGATCGCTGGTCTGAAATGGAGAATGGCGGAACTCTAGGAGCCAAGGTTGTGAAATATTTTACTGATGAATTGCAGAATAAAAGAGATACGATCATGACTATTTTGGAACCAACGTTGGAGACATTGAAAAAGGAAATGGAGGAAGTACAATCAGGGATTTCTATCTTGACGAAGATGATGAATATTATTCAAGACATTCCATCGAAAGCAGTTCACGAAAACGGTGCTTCGACCGAGGGTGTAAATGGGGAAGATTCAAATAATAGATGCAAAACTGACGTGATGGTAATTCTTTTTGAGGAATGCAAGAAAGTATTTTCTATTTGTGATCGCTTGTCTGCAATGGAGAATGTCGATGAAACCATGGGAAGCAGTTACGTGAAATGTTTCACCGAGGAATACAAGAAAAAAAGAGATACGATTGTAACTATTCTGGAACCAACATTGGAGACATTGACCAAGGAAATGGATGAAGTACAATCATGGTTTTCTAGCTTGACAAACATGGTGAATACTATTCAAGAAAATCAATCAAGTGATACCAATTTGGAAGATTCAAATAAAAGACGCAAAACCGAAGAAACTTGCAATGAATTTGAAAATACAGTTTATGTTACAAATGTCAATAAAGACGCATCGAGAGAAGATGTCAAGGAAGCTTTCGAGAGCAAGTATGGTTCTGTCTCTTCAGTCAGACTACATGGCATAACTCCATTACGAAAGATTGCATATGTAGTATTTCAAAGTAAGAAGGATGCTACGAAAGCAAAACAATCAAAAGACGATTTTAAAGTGAGAGGACGCATTGTAAAAGTCAAGTCATATAGAACCAAGAAGACAAATGGATGCAAACAGATTTATTGCGGAGACTGTCCTCCAAGAGCAGAAAAGGATGATGTGAAAAATGCATTCAAGGATTGTGGAGTCATCAATAAGGTGGATAAGCAAGGCACCGCTTGGATTGTCTTGTTTCATGAAGAAGAAGCTGCTGATAAAGCTGTGGCAATGAATGAAAAGTGTTTATTTGGCGATGATATAAAGACAAGAGTAGACTATAACAGCTCGAACAGCTCGAAAAAGTAATGAATGAGGTTCTGATGCCTGAGTGAAAAGAAATCTCTGTGCATCTTGTGAAAGACTTTCGATGTACTATGTAAACTACTAAACAAATATTCTCTACAAAGATTGATTACATTTTGTTTTACAACCCTATCTTGACTCTCAATCTCCCAGAAGAAAAGTATTCCGGAAGTCCTCCTCTCCCACGAGAACTCCTGCCATGCACAAATATGTTGATATTCTTCTCAATTCGTATATTCCTTGAATGTGAGCATCATAGTTACCCCATTTATCAAATTCAAAATGAGTTGTATGTAGTGGTTGAAACTAACGGAGAAACTTATACAGTAAGTAGTTATCAGGTACGAGATAAGTAGGTAGGTAGACAACTTTTAGATTAAGTAAGGTAGTTAACAGGTTCGAAAAGGATTTAAAGGAAAATTTCACCCATCTTGTCAAAAATATCTGTCTTGATAATCTCTTGTTGATCAATATTTGCAAATGGGTTTTCAGAAAGGTATCGGGCTGGTGTGATTCCAATCTCATTGGTTTTCTTGAACAGAGACAAGTCCTGTTGTTGCACAATTGCCAAAAGGACGTTTTGATCAGGATTGAACGATGCACATGCCCGATGAAGTTCATAGTCTTGATTGTTGTTAATATTCTTGATCCATGCATTCACTTCATCATGATATTCCTGATTACCATGTTCCTCTGGTTCGAATGGAGATGCTTCAAACAATGCAGTAAGTCCAATCACAAATCTTCCAAGTTGAGTGTGTTGAGGAACATGGAAGATGATCAACTCTTCACAATGAAAAAATGCCCATCTACCAATCTCTATACAAGATGGCGGAATGAAGATTGAAGTCAGCGATTTACAGCAATGGAATGCAAACTCTCCGATGAATTCGAGGTTTCTTGATAGCTTGATATATGCTAGCGTACAGCAATCAGCGAAAGCCCACTCTTCAATTCTTCTCACTGTATCACTCAAGATAACAGTCTTGCGTATTTTAAAATCAACGAAAGTATTCCGAGGAATGATTTCAACTCCAGGCAATATAATGATGAGTTCAATTTTACAACTTTCTTGTACACTGATAGTAGGTAACCCTCCGTTGTAAAAATAAGTCCTCTTTCCTTTGTACAAATGTACTCCTTGGCCCTTGTTGACTATCTCATTCCATTCTTCTGTTGATATCTTCATGATGGAAGGAAGTTATTAGAAGCAAAGTGTAAGTAATGATTTGCTACAAGTAAAACAATGAGTAGATACACATCAAGAGTGACAAAAGATTCAAACTGACCTTTCCAAAACAGATCTTATCGAATCACTAGATTCAGTCACTTCCAATCAATTGACCAAACCTGAACCCTATATATACCCTTTTGGAGGACCTTTTATAAATATAATTGGTAGGAACAAGTGTAAAGTGTGGTGATCAAGAGGGTACGAATGAATGAGTAATGAGGTTGTTATGTGTAGGGACTGTTCTATGTTCTACTGCACTCGATATTTGTTGTCATGCTCAAAACCTATTACTACGTTGGAAAATGAGCTTTTGTCTTGAAACATCTCTGACACTTCAAAAATAGAGCAGTTTAGCTCATTCTTGGATACTTTTTGATTGTCCGAGTTCTCAACAAAAAAAGATCGCTTGCACATCATCGGCAGATCAACATATCCTTCTACCTGCTTCTTTAGTATCTTTCAATTGACAGCTAACAATCTAATGAGTTGGTTACAGGATAGCATCGATGCTCTCAACAATTGCATTGAGAGCATGAACACTCTTGCTCAGAATGAAGAGGATGACGACGAGGACGAAGATGATGAGGGCGGAAGAAGAATTTTTTGGTATTGAAGATCCTGGAGTGATAGCTAGCTCATGGGAAAATCTTCTAACTCTAGAAATCAATAGAGTTCTTTTAAATGTAAGTGTGTCTGACTTGAGTAACTTTCATGAAAGTGAACAGTTACGTGAATTAGTCAACCGCTACCCTGATTCACTTGGCATATATTTTCAGCGTGGGCAGAAAAATTATGATCACACTGATTTTGTGATTAGAAAATGTTGTGCTAGAGGTACACTTGATGTGATTCCTGCTCTTGTCAAGATCGGTATCAGCTGTGGTGGTAAATATGCTAGATGTTGCGGTGGGTTGAAATGCCCTCGTTTTTATTGGTATAAAAAAAGAACCACAATTCCAGAGATGATTATTCGCAGCGGCAGGGAAGCAGGGGAGTCTGATGTTTTGAATTGTTTTGAATCTCTCTCTGAGTAAGTACTTATCAGGAGAAGACATCTGTGAGTATGGTTTGATGTCTGCGTCCATTGCAGCGAAACAAACCACAGTGTTCAAACACTTTCTTGAACAAGCAGGATATGAATCTCTTTGGAGAGAGAGTAAATGGACTGAAGGAGAAGCAGTAGAGACAAAATTATTGATGGACTTTCTATGTACAAGAAATTTGTTTTGTTTAGAGGTGATCCTTGATACTGCGGCAAAACTATTTGGAGAGAATTGTGTTTTTGTTGGAAGCAGAGGGCAAAAATTATGTTCACTTTTATCGAAAAGATATGAGAATGAAAAAGATAACGTGATGCCAATTATGACAAAGTACTTGGAGAAGATTTCCTTTGATGATGATGTATCATCCTTCTGGTGGGCAACGAATGATATTGCTGATGAACATGGTTGGCTTGGTTCGAATTTACATTTTGTACTAATCAAAACTCATGCAAACCTAGTTTAAATTAGTTGAAGTTTTTCTACTCCATTTCAAAACTGTTGTAGGAAGTGCAAAGATCCGTCTCATGTTCGACCACAGTTCCCTCAAAATCAGTTTGATCCTTGTATGCTAAAAAGAAATCATTTGATGTGATGAAATAGTACCTGCATGAAAGACTGTGGAATCTTACTCCAATTCTCCCATCATCGTCATTAGATATTCCCGAACAATATCCATCTCCTTCATATCAGTATATGGATTCTCTTTCAAATACTGAGATGGAGTAATACCCATATCGTTCTTGATGCTAAATGCTGCAAGTCCTTGTTCTCGTATGATTTGCATGAGTACATTCTTGAGTGGCTGAAAAGAGCTACAAGCTCTATGAAGTGAATACTTGTCGCCGTTGTTGATGTTCTTGATCCAATTGTGTACATCTTCAGTTTGACTATCATCATAGAATCCATATTTATCTACATGAAAAGGAAAGCCTCGAAGTTTGATATGATAGCTCCAGACAATGTGAATCACATCAATATCCATACTTTTCAGCAAAATACATCACACAGTATGTGAAACAGTTGCAGTGGTCATAGCCATGAGTATCATTAGGCTCCATATCATATTATAGCAAAGAATAATGTAAATTGCCATGACCAATTGATGAATGTAATAATTAATAAAATATTCCAATGATTGAGTGTATGGTATTATTATACTTTAGAATAAAATATTATGTTCGTATGTTTAAACGTCAGCAGTATTCTAAACATTTTCGCCCATCATCTGCAAGACATATTTCTCAATGACTTCCTTCTCGCTCACATTAGCATATGGGTTCTCCTTCAAGTATCGTGACGGAGTGATGCCGATACTATTCTCTACCTGAATGCCTTTGGTCCTCCTTTTTCCTTCATAGTATCGAGAATCATTTCTAGAGTCGGTTCGAAAGAGGAGCAGACTCTATGCAAAGCAAATTCGTCGCCATTGTTGATATTCTTGTTCCATTCATTGAATTCTCGAGCGTTAAACTCAGTATAAGGAGATCTATCCATTATTTTTGTTTCGTGACAAACAATATTCACATTTCCTAGCTCTGTATCTTGTGGAATATTCAAAATGATTAGCTCACGACAACCTTGAAATGCCCAGTTTTTAATCTCTCTGCATCTCGGTGGAATGAAGACACTAGAAAGGTCGCAACATTTGAATGCACTTCCTCCAATGAATTGTAAGTTAAGAGGCCACTCTATAAATTCTAACTTCATGCAACAGCCAAAAGCACTTCCCTCAATCCTGATTACAGTATTTGAAAAGATGACTCTCTTAATGTTGCAGCAATACCAGAAAGTGCGCTCTGCAATGTGAGTGATGCCATCTTCAACAATTACCTGTTGCCATGATAGTCTTTCTTTCCAGTATCTCTTGCATTCAAGTGAAAGATCCCAATTTTGCCAATCATCACCAATTTCATCTTCGGTACGGTATCTCCCTTCTTCTTGATCTAATTCAAATTTTTTATCAAGCCATTCACAAAGCAGTTCATGATTGAAGAGTGGCTTCGATCCGTCGTAGAAGAGAGTCACGAGACCGTCAACTGTAGCGACTCTCATGATAAAGAATAAACTTTTTGAGTTTATAAAAAATAATGTTGGACTGAATGTAAGAAGAGCTTCTCAAGCGAGCGAGCGAGCGAGCGAGAAGGTTGCTTCTTGACTTCAAGATGTGTCAAAGAAAGATGGATATGGACCCATTCTATTGACTCACATCAAATATGCAGTTATATATATGTGCTGCATTATTATATGATACATAAGGGAAGAAGACTAGTCTCTCTTTTGAATGTTGAGATGCTATCAATAGGAGTCGAATTGATGTCGATGAGTTTTGCTGTTTTGCGTTTTGCTGCATTTTCGCACAATGACGAGCAGTGATGACGTCTCAAAGTTCTCTTACATTTGGTAGCTAGACGGCGAGCCAAAAAGAGAGATGATCATCAATCACCATCACGAAGACGATGTCGTTGCGAAGTCCAACGATAAATGCGCAGACTCTTTTATGAACTCTGACATAGTGCAGTACTCAACCTCGGAGAAATATGGAATTGACTATCAATCAAGTTCTGGAAATGTGCAGGCATCTTTGAGTTATCCTTACATTCCACAAATGGTATTGATGTATACCTGTCTTGCTATTATTTGAACCTGTCTTGCTATTATTTGATCTTTTGTTTCACATGGTGTTAAGAATTGCTTTGACTGCTGCGCAGACAATGGATACAACAACAAAACAGAGCTCTTTGAATGTGCACAGATTGGAAATTCTGGACTTGAAATTCTATGTTTTGTTGAAGTGTGGACGTGCACTCTCATCAACTTGTTTGGATTACTTTGCTTCCTTGGAAGTGTATACAAAACAGTGGTAAAGCATTGGTAGACCTGAGAAATCTCTTGGAACTTTTCGCAGAAGATCCAGACCTTGAAGGTGTAAGTGATGCTATCGGATCACTAAGATACAATGACAGTGAGCTTGATATTGCAGTGAAATTTGATAGTGTCATTATTAAATATTTTAGTCTGGGGGATCATTAAGAATTCAAGGTAGTGTCATTCAAGATGAAGAAAGTTGTAGGAGCTGGTAGTTCCTTTTTTAAGCATTTCAATCCAAAAGAGTCTTTGAGAAATGATCGGAATAGTTATACAATCTATTAGAGAGGGTCGTCATGAATTGATCGGAGTAGTTCTACAATCTATCCAAAGAGATGTAGTTGACTCAGAGTTGGATAAAGTCTCTGGTCAATCAATTGATAGTTTCTGCTCATTGTCTCGGGGATGAGACCTATTGGTTGGTGATTGAAGATTAAAATCCTCCAAAGGCATAAGGGAGGGCACCACAATTGTTAAAGTTCTGTGGAAAGACTCGCCAATTGTGGTATTTGACAAGACAATTTCTGTGCTGGATATTATCACTGAGAATTCCATTCAACAGGTTCTTGATGTGCTTGGACAAGAAGATTGTATCCCACTCACCAGAGTTAGAGTGACCAGGCTTCTTGTGTATTGAATCCAGTAATGGAAAACTGAATTCAAGAGGCACTTGATGTACTTGGGCAGGAACATACTTGCCTAGACATCAGATACAGAATAGAAACAACCTTATTGAAGGGGGTTGCAAGAACTATTACTTTGTGATGCTTGGGTGCATAAGTCGATAAAAAGCACTCTTGCATTAGGTTTGACAACCTAGTCGAGAATAGGACCTAAACTGTGAAGACCAGTTTTTTGACGCGAAATCCAGAAAGTATACTGAAGCTTTGCATATTAGACTGAGAACTGACTTATGAGGAAAGCAATGACCAAGCAAATCAGATTTGAAGTTTAGTAAGGTTACTACGACTTTCACATTTTTTGAGGTGTCTTCGCAATCTCCAAGATTTGCTAGGGGAGTGAGGTCAACCTTTAGCCCACCCCCAACTAATATGAAATGGACCTCTTGAGGGAAGTTCCAAGTTGTGGCTATCAGTTGAATATCACATGTTTGAGATATGCAGTGGACAGAATACATCTGTTAATAGTAGTTTAATTTTATAAGTATGTTGTGTATGTCCCAGATAATCTAATCCTTGTAATATATAAACAATAAGAAACAATTCGAAGAAAATGAAATATTTAAATAGTTAATCAACCTTTCTTTTCTTTTGAACAGTTTCTGCTTCTGCCTCTTGCTCTGCTTTGGCTTTTTTTTCCATACAAGTTTTGACACTATTCAAACTTTTTTCTTTTCTTTCCTTAGCAGTTTTGGTGGCTTCCCTTTTCTTCATTCCATCTACAATCATCAGCTTCGACACACATTTTCGATAATGCTCAATCAGGCCTCTTCTTGGGTCTTTTGAAGTCTTCTTTGCATGCGTGATATGGTTCCGACAGTAGAGGCAAGGTAATAGTTATACAATCTATTAGAGAGGGTCGTCATGAATTGATCGGAGTAGTTCTACAATCTATCCAAAGAGATGTAGTTGACTCAGAGTTGGATAAAGTCTCTGGTCAATCAATTGATAGTTTCTGCTCATTGTCTCGGGGATGAGACCTATTGGTTGGTGATTGAAGATTAAAATCCTCCAAAGGCATAAGGGAGGGCACCACAATTGTTAAAGTTCTGTGGAAAGACTCGCCAATTGTGGTATTTGACAAGACAATTTCTGTGCTGGATATTATCACTGAGAATTCCATTCAACAGGTTCTTGATGTGCTTGGACAAGAAGATTGTATCCCACTCACCAGAGTTAGAGTGACCAGGCTTCTTGTGTATTGAATCCAGTAATGGAAAACTGAATTCAAGAGGCACTTGATGTACTTGGGCAGGAACATACTTGCCTAGACATCAGATACAGAATAGAAACAACCTTATTGAAGGGGGTTGCAAGAACTATTACTTTGTGATGCTTGGGTGCATAAGTCGATAAAAAGCACTCTTGCATTAGGTTTGACAACCTAGTCGAGAATAGGACCTAAACTGTGAAGACCAGTTTTTTGACGCGAAATCCAGAAAGTATACTGAAGCTTTGCATATTAGACTGAGAACTGACTTATGAGGAAAGCAATGACCAAGCAAATCAGATTTGAAGTTTAGTAAGGTTACTACGACTTTCACATTTTTTGAGGTGTCTTCGCAATCTCCAAGATTTGCTAGGGGAGTGAGGTCAACCTTTAGCCCACCCCCAACTAATATGAAATGGACCTCTTGAGGGAAGTTCCAAGTTGTGGCTATCAGTTGAATATCACATGTTTGAGATATGCAGTGGACAGAATACATCTGTTAATAGTAGTTTAATTTTATAAGTATGTTGTGTATGTCCCAGATAATCTAATCCTTGTAATATATAAACAATAAGAAACAATTCGAAGAAAATGAAATATTTAAATAGTTAATCAACCTTTCTTTTCTTTTGAACAGTTTCTGCTTCTGCCTCTTGCTCTGCTTTGGCTTTATTTTCCATACAAGTTTTGACACTATTCAAACTTTTTTCTTTTCTTTCCTTAGCAGTTTTGGTGGCTTCCCTTTTCTTCATTCCATCTACAATCATCAGCTTCGACACACATTTTCGATAATGCTCAATCAGGCCTCTTCTTGGGTCTTTTGAAGTCTTCTTTGCATGCGTGATATGGTTCCGACAGTAGAGGCAAGGTAAGTGAATTTTATCATCGTCCTTGTTTTTGTTTGTAAAATGAATTACATCACCTCCAAGTTCTTTCTCATCTTTTGGTGTCCCCAAGAAATAGAATCGAAAGTTATCCTTTTCAAAGGCTGAGCCAGCGTGTTCACAGCTATCCTGAAAGACAATCATTGATGCAGGTGTAATTTTGATAGAGACCTCAGCATTACTAGGAGCCTGCATTTTCACATCAAAGGTAGTATTGTTCATGATCGAAAAGATTACAGTGTACCGTTTGCCTGGCTTGTCAGGGTAATGATCGTGATGAAACCTCTGCTGTTTACATCCTGCTGAAGCCTTCAAAACAAGAAATTTACTAATTTGAAGGGTTGGATTAATTGATTTCAACATTCTGGTAACATCTTTCCAAATACAATTAAACCATGTATGTCTTTTCATTTCTTCTACTTCAATCTGCTTAAATACTCGGCTCTCTCCTGATTTAGACACAGCCCCTGATGGAGTCTGTCTCAATAATTCATATTTCTTATCTTTTTGAAATAGAGATTCACTGAACTTACATGCAGTGGTGAGATATGCAAACTTTGTTTTGGTCTTGTATTGACTTCCTAGGTCAACTATATCACAGGGCAGAATGCCTGGTTTGAAGTTATCACCTCTATATGGATCCTCTTTTTTAGGCATTGCTGATTTTTTGTATGGTGCCAGCTATATCTCCTTTGTGTGATCCTGAATATATTGAATTTAGTTGCTACATACAAAAAGAGGATTTTTAATTACTACAATTAATGGTTGGCAAGTACATTAATGATAAATGGCTAGAAGAAGAAAGATATTGGTCATTAAATAGCAATGTGGAATTGGATCATCATAATGTGACATTTCGACCAAATAAGGAGGAAAGGAGAAAGAGAGCAAAAGATTTGGAACCATCCTCGAGATAGAAGATAGAAGAGAGATACAAAAGATACTTTTCCATAGCTAGTAGGGAGCTTTGTTTTCTTTCCTCACTCAATATTTCAAAGCAATAGCTAAGGGAATCGAAACGAGGCATTCAAATACTAAGAAACATGCAGAAGATATGATGTCAACTACGGCGTCAAGGATCATGAAAAGTAGCAGCATAAATATATCAAGTGATGGATGCAGTTAGCATGTTTGCAACTTCTATATCTACAACTACACAGGATCAAATCGTACCACAATTCAGCACATGTATCTCAGACAATGTACAACAATTTCCATATTGGTTCTGTCTTGGTGTTGTTTCAATTTCTTGTCCTCGTTTGCAGCAACAGCAACGATACTAATACCAACATGGGAATCACAAAAAATTAAGATACACTTCAGCTTAGTTGCCAAGCATGATAGGGATAAACCTTTCAAGAGAATAGAAATATGGATTGGGTTAAAGACGTAAAGGACATACTGAGTAGGTTTGAGCAATCTATATAACTAGGAGAGGTCAGAATTATGTTTCGACACTTTCACTTCTTGCACAGAGAAGACGGATACTACTATACAATATATATTTTAGTGCCACCGTAGGCTACTGTGGTCGCAAGCTCCAAACAATACAAATAACATTAATTTCCATGCTTTTCAGCGAAATACATCACACAGTATTAGAGTTCTTTATGTATCATATCATAGCAAAGAATAATAGAAACTGTCATGACCAATTGATGAATTTAACAATTTGCAAAGAAAGAATTATCAATCTAAAATAATCAAATCATTATGTGTATGGTTTTATGATACTTTATGATAAATACTATGTTTGTATGTTTAAACTTCAGCAGTATTAGATACTTCGCCCATCATCTGCAAGACATATTTTTCAATGACTTCCTTCTCCGTTACTTTAGCATATGGGTTCTCATTCAAGTATCGTGATGGAGTGATGCCGATGCTATTCTTTACCTTGAATGCCTTTGGTCCTCCCTTTTCCTTCATAGTATCAAGGATTAAATCTAAAGTCGGTTCGAAAGAGGCACAGACTCTATGCAAAGCGAATTTGTCATCATTGTTGATATTCTTTAGCCATACACCCACTCCTCTGTCTGCTCGTCGATGCGGATATTTAGAACAAAGTACAGTAAAACGAATGATCCAGTGTGGCTCAACCAGCTTTGTTCTCTGTGGAATATTCAAAATTTCCAAGTTCCTGTTGTAAGCGAATGCCCAATATCTAATCTCAATACATCTTGGCGGGACAAAGGCACTTGAAAGGTTACAATTGGAGAATGCATTCTCTCCGATGAATCGTAAATTGATGGATAGTTTGATAGATGTAAGACTTTTGCAATAAATGAAAGCAGATCTTCCAATCCAGTTGGCGGTATTTGAAAAGATGACTCTTTGGATGTTCTGGCAATGGTGAAAAGTATATTCAGGAATGCTGCTGACACCATGGACAACAATTACCTGCTGCCAAGAAAGTCTCTCTTTCCAATAGTTCTTGCATTCATCAGATACATTCAATCTTTCCCAATCATCTTGATTCCTAGGAGGATCACGGTGGTTCCGCCACTCTTCACTCAGTTCTTGATTGTAGAGTTTCTTTGTACCGTCGTAATAAAGAGTCACGAGACCGTCAACTAAAGCAACCCTCATGATGAAGAACAACAGATATACTTATATATTTGGCGGAAATGAAATTGCAGTGGAAATATAAATATTTATGATCAGGAATAGAATTTGACTGAAAAGAAACTTTGCGAAATGTATCTCGATGTGTCTAAATGATGTAAATCGACCATTCTATTATCAACGACAAAGTACGTTAGAGTGACCCCGTAGGGGTTCGCATCCATCAACAAAGTTGAAAATTTGATGCCAAGGAAATCAGTGTGAAGTATGTACGTAGTCTATATTCAACCAATAAGAAAAATCAAATGCATTTGAATACTTGAAGAGTAATAGAAAGTTGTATGGAAAGCACAAATGTAGCAATAAATATATTTAAAAAAATACAAAACCCACACACCTAATAGAAGAAGAGGAAGACAATGATGAGATCTTACAGACGATAAATAGGAGGCGCTGATAGAAAGAGTCGAGTCAGAGAATGGATATTTGGTGGCTTTGGAGGATAGCACTATAAAGGATTTAGAGCTGAATGTTAGACTATGCATTTTCATCCATCCTCGAACTCGAAACTCGACTCGAGATAAGATACATGATACGCTCACATGATCATGTGATTACACACAAAAGATGCTTTTCCATATTAGGGAAGCTTTGCTTTCTTTCCTCAATATTTCAAAACAATAGCTAAGGAAATCGAAACGAGGCATTCAAATACTAAGAAACATGCAGAAGATATGATGTCAACTACCAAGCGATTAGCATGGAGATATCATGGCTGCGCCAGAAGGATTTGTTCGGGCATATGATGAATGGAGTATATGAATCAAACAGTAAACTTGCCTCGAACATTGAATTTCTGCATGATGCAATTAATGTTTCAAGAATCGTTTTTGTCGAAACTGGATCAAAGATCTTCTTATGCTTAAGAAAATGATGTGCTGAGCAATTAGCAAAGGTTGATGAAAGTAAACTGCAGCTGTAGTCAGAACAAGAAAATCTGAATATTTTGATGATGAATTAGAGCACTAGGTCCTCTAAAATCAGCATTACCTTAGGAGCTATCTTCTGCGACAGTCGTATATAAGTGATCAAAATGCATTTTGACCATAGCATCAGTGCATTGCTGTATACAAATACTTTTGGAATCGTCCCTACTACATACTATGTAGTTAAAAATAAGAAGATTTACTTCGGATCTACAGCTATTCAGTCTCTATTTTATTTCTACAAAGCTTACAACAAGTCGAAAATGTAATGCCTAAATATTACCACCCTTCATTCTGTATCGAGAGGAATTTGCAGAGTTTATTCTTCCTGGTCGTCTGCAATATTGAGTCCATCCAGTAAAGCTGCAGCCTCTTCTCCAGGATTATTCTGTTCATGCAGTAAAGCTGCAGCCTCTTCCTGTGGATTCCTAGCATTAGGCCAAGAGCGAGAGTTGACAGACTCTTCTCCATCAGATCTATCATCAAAGAAATCATCAAGTTCGTTGTTGGGAGCAACGTCAAAGACATTATCTTCTTCATCAAGATCAAGTTCGTCATCACCACGAGGAGCATCGTCAAGTGCATCATCTTCTCCATCAGGTTCATCATTAGGAGCACCATTCAAACCTCGGTTCCTTTCAAGGAGATGCTGATAGGTAAAGCAAAATACCACTGCCAACCCAGGATTTGCAAATATCATAGAATATGCTCTTTCCAATCCTACTGTTGTATGGACAGAATGATTATTGGCAGAAAAAACAACACGGTTTGGCTCCTCTGGTAAAATTTGAGGTACAAGATAGAGAGAACTTCTAATAATCTCTGTGCAGCGCCCTACCGTCTCGTTTACTTGTAAAAAATGGATTCTATCATCAGCTTCACAAAAATAAGCTTGAATGGAATGATTGGGATTGCCAACTAGGACCCATTGGTTTCGAGAAGGACTGAAACGAAAGACCTGAAAAACAAATAAAGAGTAAGTAAGTGCGAGATCGCAAAAGAAGCTTAGAATACTAGAGAAATGAATTGCATAAGACATACTTCTTCTACTACAATTGTAATTCGCCTGAGTCCTTCATTGTTTTGAGGTTCCATTGCAAGGATATGAGACGATAACGAGCTGATTGATGAGCTTCAAAGGCGTTGTAATTGATGTTTGGTACTTTTTATGAGAAATCCTGATAGAAACTACTGGATTTTCTTACAACCACGCCTGCCTGCAACGTGGAAAGGCCATTGTTTAAATCGAGTCTCTTTATATCGCGGTAGAAAATTCTTTCTATCTTGTTGATAATAAAGAGGCATAATGTTTATGTGAATGAAAGCGTGAGATAAGAAAATGAAAGGAGTTCCCATGAAATTTTGAACGTGTTTTCGAAATGAAGAGGCATATTGTATATGTGAATGAAAGCGTGTGAAAAGAAAGAGAAGGAAATTTCCATGAAATTTTGAACTTTCAATTCACAATCCCATTGAACAATCGTGAACTTCCATATGCTATTACTTTGTTGTCATTTCATCTCATAGTTCCATATCTCCAGCGATAATATAATAGTCTCTTCTAGCTCTAGTGTTCAAGAAAACAATGACTTCTCTAGAGGAGATGCACAAGTTTAATTTTCTTCTTGAACTAAACGAGGTACCTGAATTAGCAGGATGGATGTGTGATGATATCTTCCCACTCAAGGCTACAAGAAGTAATATAGGAACATGCAAGGCATACGCTAAAACTCTTGTTCATGATCTAGGCTTCTATAATAGAGTAATGATCACGACCTTTCTCACAAAAGAGAATATCGATTCCAATGATTTCGCATTTAAAATATAGAACATCGTGAAGATTTCAAACATTGCATATTGATATATGTTGTGAGTTTCCTTAAGATTATGGAAGCAGCGTAGAGCTCATAGAGTAGAATTATTGGTCTAGGACCCTAGCTCCCCTGATTACTTGAACCCATGTAAATATTCGTGTGAGTGGACAAACTCACAATCATTATCGATAATTACGGCAGACCGACAAGGGTGCTCAAAAACATAAAACACTAAATTCAAGTATTTCAATTGTAAATTTAAAATAGCTGATTGTTAGTATTATATTCACTGATAATGGGATGGTTCGTCGCATTCCCAAGCACTTCGACAGAAAAAATTGAAGCTCGAGAATCGAATCCTTTGAAAAGGCCTCAAGGGGGTTCTCATAATGAAACATGACACCAAGACCGAATCAAAAAGTGTATATACGAATTCAAATTCCCCTTTCGAATATTCTGATCTGCTTGCAATGCTTGTCTCTAAATTCGTAGTCAAGCTTTAAATGGATGCATAAAAACCTTCATATAGTTCTCAAACAGCCATGACTTTCTTATCTTTGCATTTCGTGCGATTTCTGCCTGATTTTCTTTCTTGGCTTGAATTCAAGCTCGTTGCCGCGATTCTTTTGATGCAAAAAGGTGATGGGTACCTTGGTTAGTAGTAGCATGTATTGGGATACTAAAAGAATATGATCAAATTGAATTGATTTGCACATCATGAAAACATGTTAGCTAGACTGCACTCAACATGTGTATCTTTCAGCAAAACATTCGGCAATCTTGAAGAGGTAGGTCATTGTACACAAAAAAGAAAGGAAAGGGAGAGGGAGAGAAAGAGAGAGAAAGAGGAACTTTTGTGTACGTATAAGATATACCAGGAATTTCTTAACAGCCACGACGCTCATTTTTCTATTCAATATATGTTTATTGAGGCTGCTTTATATAAGTAGATGCAACTGCAAATGAAGATAAATCATTGCACTTTCATTAGCTAGCTAGCTAGTCCCTCCTGACTTTGATTGAATTTCGACTGTTGTCAGCTGTGAGTGTTTCCATCAAGAAGACATATCATGTCAGGTAGTTAGGAATAGGAAGAATGCATGGCATCTATCTTGTGCACTCCTTCCTAACGCATATAAACCCTGGTCTTCCCTTTGTATAGCCCTTATAATATTTTACAGCATGAGGATTGCAGCAGAAGAATGGCAGCGATTCATTCCTGGCATACGAATGTACAAAGGAAAGAAGACTCTCTTTTACAACGGAGAGAACCTGTACAATAAAGAGATCGATGAGTGGCTCATCTATCATCAAGATGAGAGAGAATCTTGGGATGTCATCATTGTTCTTCCCGGAGTGGAAGTGATTCCTGCATCTGCCCTCTGTCTTACTTTTCATGTGGAGACAGTCATCATGGCTGATACTGTACGGAGAATTGAACATCATGCTTTCTATGGCTGCATGGGACTCACCTTCGTTAGACTTTCAAGAAATCTCGAGTTCATTGGATACAAGGCATTCTGTAAATGTCGATTGTTGACTTCTATTTTCGTTCCACCGTCCTCTAGAGAGATTGATCTTAAAGCACTTGCTAGTTGTGAAAAGCTGATCATCTTTCATGTTCCTCGACACATTCAACTTGGAAGGGGAGGAGTGATCAGTGGTACTGCATTGATGGAAGCTTCTCCATTTGAGATGTATGATGAAAGAGATGAAGAGAATATGGATAATGAAATTACTGACTGGATAAAGAACATCAACAACGATGCAAGAGATGAAGAGAATATGGATAATGAAATTACTGACTGGATAAAGAACATCAACAACGAGGAGCAATATGCTCTTCATCGTGCTTGCTCATCTTTCAATCCATTGGAAGATATCATTTATGGACTACTGCAAAGAGAAGGAAGCCTGGAGGTTTTCAAACGGAAAAATAGCATTGGAATCACTCCATCCCAATATCTCGAGGCAAATCCATATGCAGAGGTAAGGGAGCAAAAGATCATTAATCGTTTTATACTCGAGATGATCGGGGAAATTGTACTTTAATATCTATCCAAGGTATTGGAATCTCTCCATCAAAATATCTCCAAAACTGAAAACACAACAGATTTAAAAGGATGATAATTTGAAATTTATTCTCAATTTAATTAAATTCAAAAATTGAAAGGAAATCAATTATTGTTACAAAGCTGGCTACTTCTCGTACTTCAGTGAAATGAGATCTGAAAGATTTAATAGCAAGCACTACTTCAGCGAAATGAGATCCCAAAATTAAATAAATGATACAATGAGACCAGTGATTCTTCACACATATGTAGAGACCATTTCTTTTCCAGATGGAAGAGGAAGTTCAACTGCAGTCGGATAGAACGTATTTTGCTTTTGTGGGTTGGAGAAGTCGTCTACAACATAACGTCCAAAACATATTGGTGTTCCATTCAGAACTTCACCATCTTTCTTCACATAGACTGGTGTAAAGGTTTTAGTTGTAGTTCCATCGTCTAATTGTCCTCGATTATTATATCCATTGCACATGGCAGTATCATCGCTAAGAAGGGCGCATGTATGATAAAAATATTAGTCACAACCTTTTTAGGAGTTGCAGACGTAGGATACATCAACGTTTTTGGTATCCTCGATTCATTTATGCGTGGATCTAATCCTATGTTTCCATGCTGATTGCTTCCTACACACTGAACTTTAGAACAGAAGGATGCACATGCATTACCTTGACCAGTGGAAAATTGTAGTGGGATAGTATTGTTGGTGCATTAGATATAGAAGGCATGTTTGTTGGTGCAATAGAAACTGAAGGTGAACTTGATGGCAATGGACTTCTTGAAGGCTCCACAGATGGTATTTGACTTTGCAAGCTTGACGGGATCAAAGAAATAGATGGCGAACTTGATACAGACGGACTTGAGGAAGGAGGGTCCAAAGCTATGACTACTATATCCATATACTAAAATGTAGTATTCCTCAAGCGGCACAGAATCCAATGTAACTTTACTCAAGGTACCATTATCGTCGTTGTTTCCTCCAATACAAGTGAAAGATCCACAGGATCCAGAGTATACGTGCAATTTAGTGTCAAAACCGTAAGGTAGTACAGTTTCAGCAGATGTTAATCCTCCTGTACCAGTTACTTTGTACCATGAAGATGGACTAGATCCATAGCTGGTGGACAAGGCAACTCCATTCTCAAAGGTTACATGAGTACTATCTCCAAATGAAGAGAATGATTAAGAAGAAATCTCTGTTGCAGTTGCACAGGAATCATTTGTAGGAGGAGGTTTATTTGACGGAAGATTGGATACAGAAGGCGTCAAAGAAATGGATGGAACTAAGCTTGGTTCATTGGAAGTTGATGGAAGATTGGATACAGAAGGTGCCATAGATGAAGAATCATTGAAATCAACAGCCATCAACACCACAGCCTCTCATAGTTCATCGGCAATTTGAATGTTTTCATCTTCAGATCCAATCCCAAGAATACCGTTTACGTTAGTTCCAAAGGAGTAGACGGTGTTATCCGAAAATACAACATGGCCTGCTCTAGCACCAATATGTACAGTGACAACTTCTTTATCAGACGAAAGTTACATCCAATAGAGTCGGATACAACACATTTGCTCCGTTGTTAGCAATACCCAATTGATAATAGCTATTTCTACCGAATTACATTGGAGAGCCATTCACAACAAGACAAGTAGAATCGCTTTCTGCATTGATGTCTGTGATACCTGATAGAGGAGTACTTGCATCAAAAAGAACTAGGACTGCATTATCGAGGTTTTGTGTGGTCGATCCATTTCCAAGCTGGCCATTATAATTAGATCCGAAACATTTTGCAGTAGTATCTTCGAGCAGAGTGCAATAGTGATTATCACCTGCAGTGAGCTTAACAATCTTCTTGTTGTCCATCATTTGACTTGAGTCTCATGAGTATGTGATACAATACAAGTATCATACTGAGAAAGGGCTGTCATCTTGACATTCTGCTCTCCAGAGAACCCTAGACGATCACTACCGAAACCCTCTTCACCAACACAATACATTTCATTCGAAGGATTTAGAATGACGCATGTATGTTCCATCCCAGCTGCGATTTCAGCAACATTAGTAAGAGCAACACCATCTTTCTTCACAAAGACTGATGTAAAGGTGTCAGTCGTAGTTCCATCGCCTAGTTCCTGTAACTTAGCAAAAGCGGCAGTTGGAGCATTCGATACAGACGGTACATTGGAAGGGACAGAAGAGATAGAACTCAACACTGATGGACTCATTGAAGGGGCCAAAGACTGATTATTAGAAATAGTTGGAGCTGCACTTGGTACGCTAGAAGGCATATTTGACAGATCTGAGCTTGGTGATGTTGAATTGGGTTCCTTAATCGTTGGGGAACAGAGGACGGAAAGGCAGACGCAGATGGAACTGACGAAGGAGTGCAATGAATCAACTGATCTTTCAATGATTTGATACCTTTCATCAATATCTCATGTGCTTTGGCAGACTCCTCTCTAAAGTCCTTAAGATTGTCAGTAATGGCTTCAGTATCGGTCTTGAGAACAGTAATATCTGCATTGATGCTAGAAATATCAGTCTGTACACTTGAGATAGATTCAATGATTGTTTCTGTATCATTTTTGACTGCAACGATATTCATATTTACGTCTGATAAATCAGTTTCTACACTTGAGACAGATCCAATGATTGCTTCGGTATCGTTCTTGACAGCAGCAACATCTGTATCCATGATAGATAAGCTTGCTCCAATGCCTGACATGTAACCAAGGATTGCTTCAGTATCTTTCTTTACAGCAGAGATGTCTGAGTCGACATCGGAAATATCCCCTTCAACATCGGATACAGATGAAATTATTGCGGCAGTATCAATCTTCAAAGTAGCGATGCCATTTTCAATACTTCCAAACGAGCCATTCATAGAGAGTAGACTCTGCATAACCGTCATCAATGCTTGCATGCTGTTGTACAGTTACGAAACTATTTTGTAGATTTGTTTGATTTCTTTGCATCAATGCTGTGAGAGCTCATATAGAGAATGTAGATGCTTCTAAAGACTCAATCTTTGCTGATGTAGATGCTTCAATAGATTCAAGTTCAGCCGCAACGATTCCCTGGTTGGCATCAAATGTGTAGACGAAGCAGTGGTAGGAACTATCGTTCACGCTTTCAGCGAAATGAGATCTGAAAGCAAAGACAGAAAGGGCTGGTAACATGGCGGCTCAGCGGTGCGATACAGTTTCTTTTGTTCTTTGTACCGCATTCGGTGAGGGATAAATCAAGCTGATTCACCAGGAAAGGTGAAACAGACAGGACCACCGGTGACCTTTTCGACAATACAAAAAACAAAAAGAAGCTGTATCGCACTAGGCGTGTGAATGCCTAGAACTGACAGTTGATTGTTGTGTTTATATATTTCATTTGTTTTATGAATGTGATGTCCACAAGTTCGTTATTTTATTATGTGAGATATTGTTGATGAAGAAAAGTTCGTTTACATATCTGTTTTCGTCGTTTTTACGTTTTCTGTGCCAAAGTGGGACTGACTGTTCCCCCAACCAGATAGGGATGATTGACAACATCACTTGCTAAATAGCCAATGATATACCTAGCTAGCTAGAAAAAATTCTCGTGAGTGTCATTGAACATCTATCGATGATGATACAATTCAATAAATATGGATATTCATAAACAGCTTCAATTGCATCTCTTCCAGCCTTTTCTCTACCGTAGATACAGATGCAAACTGCACCATGAAATAAATTAGAGCAGAGCCACCTTTCTTCGTTTGAGCTGCTTTCTTCATCACTTGTTCAAATTTTAAGCAAATGTCAAGCTGAAGCTCATCGTCATCATCTAACTTAGAAAGCCGTGGAAGAATATCTCGGAAAAGCTGCTTCTATCTTCATAGAGATTTCAAGGAGAAGGATTTCGAAGGCCAGGAATCATAGCAATACTTATGCAACTTCGCAGAAGAAATTTTGAAATGCCACCAGTTATGTAAAGGATACAAGAGGTCCCGAAATGCATGTAGAGAAATTTTCATTTGCAGTGTCAATAAAGAGAGTTGAAGTCTATCATTAAATGCAAACCATTGGCAGTGGTTGGAACTACATCTAGTAGAAATATTGGTAATGTCTATTTTGGTGTGGAGTGAGTCAATAAAAGAGTTGAACTTTATCATTAAATGCAAACCATTGGCAATGGTTGGAACTACAAACGTCTATTTGTTGTGGAGTGAAGCATATTAGAGGTATTTGACTTGATGATGGGTCCAATAAAAGTATATGCAAATTTCTACATGCATGGGGTTTCCACACCATTGAAAAGAATGTCTCGGAGTGTTTTACATGCATACCCGAAAGAATGTATTGATATAATCTAAAAGTATAAACCAAACATCATACGAAAAGATTGTACGAACATGGAATAATAACTTTGTATATGTATGTTGACTATTAGCCATCTTGCCTTGATACAAGATACAAGATGTTGTCCGCTGAGCGCCGCGAGGAGGCTGCCAACAAAGCTCAGCAATGTGGAAGTGCCTCACTGCCTTGTTGATTACTTTGTTTTCCAGATTTGGAAAAGGACGGAACAGCCCAACATCATTCATCTGTAGATAAATTAAGTCTGGCTGCGTGGCGGAATTCTATGGCCTAGTCCAGTCTGTCTATCACCATGCTAGGAGGAACGTGTGATAGAAGGAGCTGTTCCTATTCCTATTCCTTCTTCTCTGGGTAGTAATCAACAGGGGTAAGATTGACACTTTGGATTGTTTTACAATATGAAAACAACATGAGTATTGTGCATAGAATAACATATCTACATACACATAATCACATCATCTCCATCAGAGACAAAGCATGCACTGATCAGGTGCAGCATCATACAAGTAACAACAATAATCTGCACAAAGACTTCAATGATGCAACATCATGTGAAATACTGCAGCAGATAACATACCGTAATGACAATAACGGCATACAAAGTGGAAAGGACATCAAACCTACCACTACCAGGGACACCAAGCTGTGTATCACTCAAATAAAAGTGATTACAAACACAAGTGGCATACAAAACAGAATTGACAAGTATAGTGTAGTAGAGAGATGCAACATCGACAACTACCACCAGCAACACCAAGAAGTGTAACCACTCAAAGTGATGACAAAAATCGGTGTGAATCCATGTGATTCGAAATCACTGGACAGATTGCAAAATACTTATACATGAAATGTCTCAAAGCATTATCAAGTACAAGTATGATTCCAAACAATGACTTGGTAGCTCAACACTTGAACCACTAAGTCAGACCTTGCACAAAGCTTTGAATCAGGTATTTATCTCAAAGATTTAACCCTTTTGCACCGACGAAGTTTTGATACAAGAGGTTGATGGATTCTCAAGACTATCCAGGAAACCACCATCTCGACATTCAACTAATGTCTCCTCTTGTATCGTACCCAACACCCTTCGACTCCCACTCCTTCCTCCTCCTTTCTTCTCTTTCTTCGACCTCACCTTAGAAGCATTGCCTCTCTTTTCTCGATACAGATGGGCAGTCAAAAGCTTCTTCATATTGATATCAGCCGGTGTATGACGCCTTCGTCGAGTAAAAGCACGCCGTTGTAACCTTTCCCTTGATATCAACTCCTTACTCCCTTTCTTCTTCACTTTAGATGCTTTCTTTGCCGCTTGCTTGATACAGATTGGTATCCACTCAAAGCCCTCCTCGCCGGAAGTTTCCACAAGTTGCAACACCTGGTGCTGTTTCTTCAGAACTGATAAAGGCAGAAGGTTAGCCTTGCTCGCTCGAAACATCTCTTTCCTATGACGCGTCTCGTCAGATTGTTGAGGAGTTTGTTCCTTGATTACAGTCTTTTCTACCTTACTGTTGCAATGGGTTAGAGCATAATCTATAGCAGATGAAACAAGAAGCCCGACTGGTAGGAGCAATAGCAAAGCTGCCTCCACTGAGCGTTGGTTAGATTTGAGTTGCTTCCCTCGATCCTTGGTTGAGGGTGAAGATGAGGGTACTGATTCTTTCACTAAAGATGGGGTATCTGAGGAATGCTGTGAAGTGCAAGTTGATGCTCGTCGATTCCTTTTACTTCGTTTCCTTCGTGCAATATCATTGGATCTACTTTGAGCTAGTGATGATGATGAGGGTATTAGTACAGTCTCACTTGTCAATGACGACTCTTGCACAAGCGATGGGGTATCTGAGGAATGCTGTGATGTACAAGTTGATGCTCGTCTACAGCTTTTCCTTCGTTTCCTTCGATCAATATCATTGTATCCATCTTGACGAGAAGACAAGCAGTAAGTGGATACATTTGTCTGTTGCAATGGTGACTCTTGCTTTGAAGTTTGACGACTTTCTGGAGAGGTAGGAGTAAGTGATTTCTGAAAAGGGATATTGGAGTCATTGGTACTGATTGCCTTTTGCATCTGACAATCTTTGGCCATAGCCATAACACTGATTTCAACAGGTTGTGAAGGGCTTGGAGAAGGGTAAGGTAAAGATGTACTCCGAGAGTATGTAGCATTTATTATACCATCGGAAGCAGGATTCAATTTGCGTCTCTTGCCATTCTTGGTGACCTTGAATAAGGATTGCGAAGAAGGGAAAGGGTCTGATGGCCTTGACGATGAAATTACTCCTGAGACAATCGAAGAAGCTGTAGAACCAGTATTCAAACCTAATTCTGACTTTGTAGATTCAATGGTAACTGATGGAGGACTTGTTGCTAGAGTTGTAGATGAAGAACACAGAGTTCTTGTAGATTCGTTTGGAGCTAGTGTTGAGACATCCAATTCAATCTCCTCTTCCACAATCATAGAGAGACTTGAACAGAAGTGCTTGCCCTGCCACTTCCCTTTACTGTTTTGATCACCGAGTTCAATGAGCGTAGCTCTGCGATCGACAGGAATATAAAGATGCCGTCTTGCAATAGCTCTTAGACGAAGCTTGCCTTGCTCATGAAAATCTTTTGAACAAACAGTTCCTCTGTTGTCTAATTCAAATTGGCGAAGGTAGGTGTCTGATCGGTCTCTATACGATCCTCTGAAACTCTTCTTGATTTCAACAGTGATGCGGTCCTTCTTATAAGAGAGTACTTTTGTTAGACCAAGATACTTTGGATTTATATAATCTATATTTGTTCAATCTTGCAATGACTTACTCTTACAACATTTGAAGACTTGGCAATATTTCTAGCGAAACGTGCATTGGGGAATTTTTCAATGTCGTCAGTTATTGGAGAGCCATTGTTCTTCTGTATCTTTTGTTGACTCGTCGTATGCATGAGGGACGAAATTGACTTCTCTTCTTCTTCATCATCACTATGATAAATGACGAGACTTGGATATCTTCTTGCTCTTCTTTTTTTTCTTAGAAACGAAGCTAGATAGGAACCCGCATCTTGATTGTAAATGGCATTGCTTCCATTGATCCGACAACCTGTATATGCATTAACATGATGCCTTCTTGCATTGCTCTTTGGACCGAATGAATTAGTTACATTATAGATAAAGAGATAAAAAAATCAAAGTTAGGTTGCATTCAAAGAGACCACATAAGATGGAGCAAATATTACTTACAGAGATATGTGAAGAAGCTTCGTCTGCCTTACTTTCAGCTGGTGTCTTCTTTTGTGCACCGACATGACTATTAGCATTGAGACAGTTGCTTTGCCCCAACAGAAGTTCCTCATGTGTTTTCTCTTCTTCATCATCATCTGTTAGTAAATGAAGCCGATTGGCAAGGTTTCTGTCAACTGGAAACTTTGCATCTTGATTTCGAAGTATACTCTTTGGACGACGAACTGTGTCTTCTTCTTTGAGGTTGGAAACAACAGCATTTGAAGGTTTATTGGCGAGTCTTATATCGATCTGGCAACCAGGGATGACATTTCTTAGAATACTCTGCATGACCTGATATTATTATTTAATGAAATGAGTTGAGTGCATTGATTCCAATATTCAGCGACTCAATTCAACATATCTTTTTCCTTACCATCTTGTCGTTCTTGTTTTCCTCTTTTCCTTTTAGTGGCTGTGGTGCTCTGACATATATCTGTTGCTGGAATTCTCCAAATGAGATTTTCCCAGGAAGAGACTGTATAGAAAGAGAATGGAATGGGTTAGATACAGCTTGAGAGTGATGTGTTTTGAATTCCTGTCCAGTCAAGTCATCGTTTGCACTTACTGTTTCTGTTGAGTACATTGCACCCTGTTGTTCGTTCACTTCTTTTGCACGAGGCAAGTTCTTGAAGATATGATTCATGATTATGATTTAATGTATATTGTATTAATATTATCTGGATTGTTTGTATTGTATTGAAGTACAATGAAATTGTGGTTATGTTGGTGGATGCGATTTGTGCTGAAGAAAAAAGGAAGCATAGTTTGTGTCTGCTTCTTCGCTAATGACAGCATTCATATGACACGAATGGAGTCATTTGGGAAGCTAAAACCATCAAACTTCATAAGTACTGCAATCTTACAAAGACATTACTACCGTTCAAATAACCGCCAATAATCACAAAATCAAATAAATTGGAACGTATTTTTGGAATTTATATGTATCATGTCAAGTCCCTTGCTTTAGACAACATGATAATATGAACATATATAAATATTATATTCAAAGGGTGAGGGAATCAAGCTAAAATGCTAACTGTTGTACAGTACCGTACATACTTATTCACATGATTGATTCAGTCTTTCATATCCAAAGGCGATAGAATCAAGACTCGTTTTGAATTTTATTCCATATGAATGTTGGCGGGCAAGTGAGTGTGTTTTGCAGTGCCAACGGTATTACTGCAATTCAAAAATAAAAGCAAAGCAGTTGCAACATAAAATATTACTTTCCAAAAGCAAAGAAGACTTGAAAATGCAAGATCAATCTGGCCGTAGCAGTGACTCCATCGATAAGGTGTCAGCTCTCCTTGACAAATACAAGGGAGTGACTTCTATTTGTAATCGCTTGTCTGAAATGGAGAATGGCGGAACTCTAGGAGCCAAGGTTGTGAAATATTTTACTGATGAATTGCAGAATAAAAGAGATACGATCATGACTATTTTGGAACCAACGTTGGAGACATTGAAAAAGGAAATGGAGGAAGTACAATCAGGGATTTCTATCTTGACGAAGATGATGAATATTATTCAAGACATTCCATCGAAAGCAGTTCACGAAAACGGTGCTTCGACCGAGGGTGTAAATGGGGAAGATTCAAATAATAGATGCAAAACTGACGTGATGGTAATTCTTTTTGAGGAATGCAAGAAAGTATTTTCTATTTGTGATCGCTTGTCTGCAATGGAGAATGTCGATGAAACCATGGGAAGCAGTTACGTGAAATGTTTCACCGAGGAATACAAGAAAAAAAGAGATACGATTGTAACTATTCTGGAACCAACGTTGGAGACATTGACCAAGGAAATGGATGAAGTACAATCATGGTTTTCTAGCTTGACAACCATGGTGAATACTATTCAAGAAAATCAATCAAGTGATACCAATTTGGAAGATTCAAATAAAAGACGCAAAACCGAAGAAACTTCCAATGAATTTGAAAATACAGTTTATGTTACAAATGTCAATAAAGACGCATCGAGAGAAGATGTCAAGGAAGCTTTCGAGAGCAAGTATGGTTCTGTCTCTTCAGTCAGACTACATGGCATAACTCCATTACGAAAGATTGCATATGTAGTATTTCAAAGTAAGAAGGATGCTACGAAAGCAAAACAATCAAAAGACGATTTTAAAGTGAGAGGACGCATTGTAAAAGTCAAGTCATATAGAACCAAGAAGACAAATGGATGCAAACAGATTTATTGCGGAGACTGTCCTCCAAGAGCAGAAAAGGATGATGTGAAAAATGCATTCAAGGATTGTGGAGTCATCAATAAGGTGGATAAGCAAGGCACCGCTTGGATTGTCTTGTTTCATGAAGAAGAAGCTGCTGATAAAGCTGTGGCAATGAATGAAAAGTGTTTATTTGGCAATGATATAAAGACAAGAGTAGACTATGACAGCTCCAAAATGTAATGAAATGAGGTTCTGATGCCTGAGTGAAAAGAAATCTCCGTACATCTTGTAAAAGACTTTAGATGTACTATGTAAACTACTAAACACATATTCTCTACAAAGAAGAGTTTGATGACCAAGACTTCCAGATCAAGATCAGCGGCGACATCATCTATTCGAACGTAGGAGATACACTCCGGAAAGCAATCAAAGGGAAAGCAATGAAGAGCTATCTACAAACTAAATATGATTGGTCGGATTCACAAAGATTGACTGGAAATCTCTGAAGTCCTACCTCAAAAGGCTATCACAACAAGTACGCACGAACGTACTCTGGAAATTCACAAGGGAACGCAGGAATGTTAGGGTTAGGAATCAACTGGAAAAGAATATTTCGATGACAGCTGTCCTCTCGGTTGTGGCGAAATTGATTCTAAACAACACTTCCTCTATTGCACTAGTCAATCTGGTTATTCAAAATCAAATACTGAACTCCGTCGACTAGACAGATTCCTAATACGCTACAAGAATCAAGAATCCCCAACCACTGTGCCATATGATTCTATCAGGCCTCCGGTCAGTCCTCTGCCATGGAAATCCGATAGTTTTCTGTGGAGATTCTGAACAAGAAGAGGCAGCCTTTGAGGCATATTGCGATCAAGAAGAAATAGGCTGGCAACACTTCCTTCTTGGCGATCTCAGCAGCAAATGGAGAGAAGCCATGGAATCTCATCATGTATAGCTTGTAGTAGCCTCTGATGTGAAACTTCCAAAACATCTTTCTGCAAAAGTATGGACCAAAAATTACTCTGCCGTGGAATTGATATGAGTTTAAACTGATGGCGGATCCGAAATGAGCTTCACCATACAATGAAGGAAGACGTAGATTATCGTACCGAGAGAGAAACTCTCCTTGACAAGATACAAGTGCCAAACGCCATCCTTCCATCAGAGCATTCCAAACACTGTTTACTCATACATACCACTCTTTATCGAGTCTTCCAAACTCAGGAATTCGGAACTGGCTAAAATCATACGGATTGGTTTGTAAATTCGTGGGTCCTTCTCTTATCACAACACATTTCTCTCATTAATCCATCAAATTAACTACCTTTCCTGAACCTTTTCTCTCCCATGCTGCGGAGCAGCAGGTTACCCAATCCACTCTTTCGCGGACCGGGTGACAGTACTTCCTAGAACCGGTTTAATAGATTAACTGTATAACGCTTATTTATTTATTCATAGAGATCCTGTACTGAAGAATAGAATCTTTGTAAAATTGTTTTGCAAAGGACGAAGACATCAAAGCTGAAGCAACAAGAGATTCAATGTTAACGAAGAATATGAAAGATGATGATGATAAGCTTCTCAAGAGTTATATTGCAGCATTGATTCGAAAGTAGAAGATTTAATAAATAAAAATCAGAATATGTTGTGATTTATATCCTTACTTTCTTACTTGAGTAGATCAACTTCAGTAAGTGCTATACAAACGTATCAAGTTTATTTACTTTTCAAATCCCGTCATGTCCAAAACATATTTCTCGATGATTTCCTTCTCAGTCACAGTTGCATATGGGTTCTCATTCAAGTATTGTGACGGAGTGATGCCGATGCTATTCATTCTCTTAAATGCTTTTGGTCCTCCCTTTTCCTTCATGGCATCGACAATCATGTCCAAAGTAGGTTCGAAAGATGCGCAGACTCTATGCAAAGCAAATCTTTTCTTGTTGTTGATGGTCTTCAGCCAATGCAAAACACTAACATTAACCCTAGCATACTCAAATCTTTCAAGTAACTTTGTATCCTTAACAATGTCATGATCTAACTCTTCTCTAATTTCTACATTGCCCAAGGGAATCATGATCATATCCTCTTCTGCAACTACCTCGCCCAAGGGAATAATTTCCATAACATTTTCTTCAGCTTCTACCTCTGCATCCTGTGGAATGCCATGTTCTACCTCTTCTTCAGTTTCTATCTCTACCTCTTGAGGAACGTTCAAAATCTCCAAGTTTTCGTTTCCTTTAAATGCTCCTGTTCCAATCACTCTGCATCTTGGGGGAAGGAAGACACTTGAAAGCTCACAAGCTAGGAATGCTTCTCTTCCAATATATTCAAGATTGATAGGAAGTTTGATAAATGTTAGACTGCAACCTGCAAAAGCCCAAAAATCAATCCTGATGACGGTATCAGCAAAGATGACTCTTACGATGTTGGTGCATCCCTCAAAAGTAATCATTGGAATTTCAGTAACACCATCGACAACAATTACCTGCTGCCAAGAAAGACGCTCTCTCCAATAATCTTGACTCCATCTGCATGTCTCATCACTATAATGTAGTTCATCATTGTAGAGTTCCTTCGATCCATCGTAGAAAAGAGTCACGAGACCATCGACTGTAGCAACCCTCATAATAAAGAATAAGTTTGGGAGTTTATGTAACAATGTTGGACTGAAAAGAAGAGCTTCTCGAGGCAGCGAGCGAGCAGGTTGCTTCTTGACTTCAAGATGTGTCAAGAAAGATGGATATCGACCCATTCTATTGACTCACATCAAATATGCAGTTATATATATGTGCTGCATTATTATATGATATATAAGGGAAGAAGTCAAGTCTCTTTTTACAATGTTGAGATGCTATCATTAAGAATTGAATTGATGTCGTTGCTTTCATGAGAGTCTGTAGCATCACACAATGACCAGCGAAGCAATGACGTCAAATATAGGACAAAATTGTAGCCCCTTTAACGTCTGACGTTTCTTTCACTTTTTAAAAAAATATCTGTCTTGTTTCTTTGAAGTAAAGACATTTCAATGAAGCCTTCCTGATTTCAGAAACATTTTATGAAGCAGGGAAAGAACAACGACAGCATAACATAATGTGTGAAGAACATGCTTTGAAAGAATATGCACTTCTTCATGTAATAGTAAATCAATTTAAAAGTAAAGTATTGTTGCTGTTTTGTTATCTTCAGTGAAATTAGAAATGGCGTCAAATAGAAGTGCCCTAGGTTTTTATTTAGTCTCACTAATGGAATTATTGCTCTAGGAGTTCTCTAAAAGCGCCTTCATATATCGATGAAGTAGATAAAAGCTCATTTCTAAGCCTGCTGCATCAGATTCCGTCAAACGAATGGGGAGAAGAAATCAAGACATGGATCTAGAACATCAATAGCAACAAAGAAGAACGAGCATTGCATCGAGCTTGTTCTCTTACAATTCATGAGAAGAAGACGTTTTAGATATAGTACGAAGACAAGATGAAGGTAGTATCAGGGCTTTCAAGAAACGTACTTTTAAAAATATGTGATAGATAAAAAAAGCTTAACTGTGTCTTTGACATCATATGCGCTTCGATAATTGCAGAATCTGTAAAAATGGAAGCAATTCTACAACTCTCGAATCCATAGTATGCACAAGAATCACTAAGAAGAGTGACAAGCTCAGATGCAGATTGTTTCGTCCAGCTATTATACCCCAAACACATATGCCTCAGTTGGAATTGGTTCTTTGTACAATTATGCAATGGAATAATCATGTGAGAACGAGCATGACTGAGCCCATCATGATATCTATGGGAAGATTCATTTTACTGGCTGATCTACGTCAATCAATTTCAAAGTCTTTTATGTATATAATCCTCATACTCCATTCTAACCCTAACATATTCCAACTCATCTGCCAAATCTTTGCATCTCATCTACTACTTACTGTCGAGCAACGTTCCTACATGTAGAGAAGCATTTCTATATCTATGTCACACAGTTCGAATTCAAATTGCTTCCCCTTTCACTCCCCAAGCTATTCCAGAACAACTTGAATTCCTCAAAGCTTATGCAATTATAGTTGCATGAAGTGGAAACCTCTCACATAGATACTAATACATAGGTGAGATATACCAATGCTGCTGTTGTTCTGCGCAGTTTTGACAAATAATCGGGACTAAAACTAGACAAGAAAGGCAAAAAGGCTCAAAACCTTACAGTCTTCTATGTATGACAAAGGTAGCCAAGACTGAACAAGTAGAGACACACAACTCACAGCAAGAATAAAAAGCCCGCCCACTTTTTGAAAAATACCAGGTTGGAACGAAACTTGCTCGATGGAATATATTTCAAATACATTGTAACTGTAGATCTAGCAGGAAGGCAGTACATATAAAAAAGCAATATCATGGACTTGACATGGTTCAAAGATACATGCAGTAAATGCGGCAAGGAAGAGACACCAGACTGCGAGTTCAAAGTTTGTGCAACTTGCAAAAAAAAGGACATGGATCCGCATGCTTATTGTTGTCAAGAATGTTTCGAAGCTGACTGGAAAAATCACAAGAAGGTACATTCTCAATTCGGTAAGAAAAGTGAGAAACAGCAAAGTTCTCCAAGGCTCAATTTTGCAATTTCAAGATTTCTTCAATTTGCAGGAAGCAATGAGACTCCCAGAATAATGAAATTACATGAAGCCATAGTGAGCTATAAATTCAAAACAGCGTCAAGGATTTGTAGAAAAGAATTTCTCGAGAATCCCCAGAACCCTCTTTTGTTTCTTAGCCAAGGCATAATTGAACTAGAGCAGAACAAGAATGGGGAAAAGGCTTCCCGATTATTGCAGCATGGAGTAGAATGCTTCATTCATAGTATCTGGGAAAAACCAGTTGAACTTAAAGACTTTATTGTTCTTTTCGAAATTCACTTACTGATCAAAAGGACACAGCACACTGGACCAGCATTTACTGCTGATTGGATATTGAATGACAAAAAATTCATGGCTTTATGGGATTTTTTAAAGAGTGCTGCGTATGCTTTATTAGATACTGAGATAGCAAATGAAGATCAGAGAGAATTAATTTACAATCTTCTCTATGATATGGAATACTTTAATATCTGTCTTCGCTTTGGTACAATTCATAAAGGTCGGTTGGAAAAAACAGAACAGAGAAGTAATCATGATTTAGCTATTGCAACTGTTTCCAAACTTTCTATTTTGAGTTTGTTCGAGAAGTCTGCAGCACTTTTTGAGGAATATGTTGCACCTTTCCTAGAGATCGTACTCCTACTAGATCCTTCTATCAAAACAGATGAAAAAAAGAATTCTCCATTTTATGATGGCGAGTGGGTCTTTGCAAAAGATCTCGTTAGTACGCAGGGGCAGCTTCTTAACCACCACCCAGGACTAGTAGAAGGAGATTCCCTGGACGAAAAAGGTCGAGTAGCTGTTCGCTTCGAGGAAAATGGGCAATTGAAGTACTTGAAGCCGGCAAATTTGGAGAGTGCAAGTCAAAGTAACATAAAGGCAGCACTTCTAATGTTCAAGCCACTCAGTTATCAGTGGCAGTTTGTGAAGCACGATTTGCAACACTCGTCCATGTCTACCTAAGAGAAAGAGATGTGTATTCAGGCTGCTCCGCTATAAGAAAAGTTCTATCATTAAATGTATTGAATAAGTTTCTGTGAGACGCAGCTCATACCAATAATGAAGAAACATAGTAATATATAGGTTTTTCTGTATATTGATTCATAAACTCTCATTACAGTATGATGTGCTTATATTGAATTATTGATGTCGATGTTGATATAAGAAAGATATAAATGATAAAATAAAAATCTATATTCTATATTCTATATTTATTATAATGGCTTTCTTTTTAGAATCATTGCCACGAGGACGTTAATTTTTAAACTCCCACTGCTCTAACCTCGAAGCTCCCACTGCGTCAGCATTCGTTATTCACAAAGGATTTCATTGCACCGAGTCAAGACTTTACATTTCAGAAGTTCAGATTCACTAAGAAATGGGACGATCTCAAATGCAGATAGCTCCATACAATTAACAAGTGCCTCCGTTAGAATTGTATTATGTAAAATGAAGCCAGCTTTTTACAAAGATCCTAACCCTATCGACCCATACCAATTATCTCTTTGATGTAGAGCTGCACAATTTATTTTAGATGCAGAGTGTCCTTCCCGCCACTATCAACATGATGACAATCAAGCTAGTTGGATGTTGTAAAAGTGGGATGTCGTAAAAGTGAAAGGAAATAGAGACGTTAAAAAGATGTTAATACGCTTGTCCTCTTTCGTCATCACACAGCTCGTCATTGTGTGAAATGCGCAAAACAGCAAAACGCAAAACAGCCAATTGTACGACATCAATTCAACTCCTAATAGAATCTCTCCATTGTAATAAAAGAGAGACTAGTCTTCTTCCCTTATATATCATATAATGCAGCACATACATTTTACTGCATATTTGATGTGAGACAATAGAATGGGTCGATATCCATCTTTCTTTGACACATCTTGAAGTCAAGAAGCAACCTGCTCGCTCGCTCGCTCGCTCGCTTGAGAAGCTCTTCTTACATTCAGTCCAACATTGTTTTATATAAACTCCAAAACTTTATTCTTTATCATGAGGGTCGCTACAGTTGACGGTCTCGTGACTCTTGTCTACGATGGATCTGAGCCACTATGGAATAGAGAACTACGTGATGAGTGGCTCCATGGATACAGTGATCATGATTTCAATGAAGAGGGTTGGGAAGAATGGAATGTACCTGATGCATGCAAGAGATACTGGAGAGAAAGACAATCTTGGCAGCAGATAATTGTTGTCGAGGGTGTCACTGAAATTCCAGACGGGACTTTCTGTTACTGCTTCAACATCAAAAGAGTCATCTTTGCTGATACTGTTATCAGGATTGGGCTTGGTGCTTTCTTTCGCTGTAAGAGTCTTGCCTTTATCAAATGGTCAATCAATATTGAAATCATTGAACAAAGTTCATTCAGCTTTTGTGACCTTTCGAGTGTCTTCCTTCCGCCAAGATGCAGAGAGGTTCTATTTGATGGAACTTGGAAATTTTTAGCGTTCCACAGAATGCAAATCTGGTTGAGCCAGAATGCATCATTCATGATACAGCACTTTACTCTAAATATCCACACCAAAGAGCAGACCCAGGACTAGATGTATGGCTCAAGAATATCAACGACTATGATGAATTTGCTTTGCATAGAGTCTGCTGCTCTTTCGAACCGACTCTAGAAATGATTCTCGATACTATGAAGGAAAAAGGAGGACCAAAAGCATTCAAGGTAGAGAATAGCATCGGTATCACTCCATCACGATACTTGAAGGAGAACCCATATGCCGATGTGAAGGAAAAGGATATAATTGAAAAATATGTTTTGGATATGATGGGCGAAAGTATCTAATGCTGAAGAAGTTTTAACATGATATGAATAATAGTAATACTCATAGATTAAAAGAGGGTATAGCAAAGTTCTCTAAGTATAATCTATATAATAAACAATAAAACATCAATAATGAAATGCGTGTTACCCATATCTAGTTTCAATCACATAATGTAGATGAAAACTGTAATCCTAAGTGATGAATAGCGTCGGTTTCTACCAGAAGAAGTACTATTTCGTAACCTTTTTGACAGCTATTTATCTGCCAATACCTTTTCCAACGAGTGTCGAATGCAAAGACTACAATAAGATAGAGGTTTGGCGCCACTTTATTGCAAGGCGCCAGATCAACAACATATAGAAAGGAATTCATCATTTCATACCATCATAAATTTCAACTTGCATTTCTCTAACGCAAAGTGCACTGCATAACAATGAACGACATATTTGGTTTAGATCAAAAGACATATAAATTGAAAGCGGTGAGTTCTTGCCTCTTCTTATTATTCAATAACCTTTCCAAATAACAACTAAGATAGTAGCAATTCTTAGGCAAATCGTAATAAAGCCAAAGAAAAAAGGCTTGTGAATTGCGGCGGCGATGACTCTGAGACTGAGCTGAAACTCTTCGTGCAAAAAGTAAACAATAACGCGAGTCTTGGAGCAGGCAATGAAAGAACAGAGGAAGGAGAAACTGTTCTTTCCCTGCTTCATAAAATGTTTCTGAAATCAGGAAGGCTTCATTGATTTGTCGTCACTTCAAAAATAACAAGACAGATATTTTTTTTAAAAGTGAAGGGAACGTCAGACGTTAGAGGGGTTACAATTTTGTCCTATATTTGACGTCATTACAATGCTCGTCATTGTGTGAAATGCAGCAAAACAGCAAAACTCATCGACATCAATTCGACTCTTCGACTCCTATTGATAGAATCTCTCCATTGTAAAAAGAGACTTGACTTCTTCCCTTATATATCATATAATAATGCAGTACATATATATAACTGCATATTTGATGTGAGTCAATAGAATAGGTCGATATCCATCTTTCTTTGACACATCGTGATGCACACAAGAAGCACCTTCTCGCTCGCTTGAGAAGCTTGAGGACTCTTCTTCCAACATTCAGTCAACATTGTTTTTATTTTACATAAACTCAAATACTTGCTTCTTCATCATGAGGGTTGCTACAGTTGATGGTCTCGTGACTCTTTTCTACGACGGATCGAGGCCATTATGGAATGAAGAACTGCATGAAGAGTTTTGGCTCCTGAACCACCGTGATCATCATCCTAGGAATGAAGATGAATGGGAAAAATTGACTATTTCAGATGAATGCAAGAACTATTGGAAAGAGAGACTTTCTTGGCAGCAGATTATAATTGAAGAAGGAGTGAGAGAGATTCCAGGATTTGCTTTTTGCCATTGCCAGAACATCCAAAGAGTCATCTTTGCTGATACCGTCATCAGGATTGAAAGTTTGGCTTTCAGTTGCTGCTCAAGTCTCACATATATCAAGTGGTCTATTAACTTGGAAGAAATTGGTCATTGTGCATTCTCCTCGTGTGATCTTTCAAGTGTCTTCATTCCGCCAAGATGCAGAGAAATTAGAGAATTTGCATTCGCTTGCAACAGGAAATTAGAAATCTTGAATGTTCCACCGAATGTAGAGCTACTTGAACCAAGTGGAATCATTTCTAATACAGCGATTAATAGAAAATTTTCATATCGCCATAGAGAACCAAGGGATTTAGACTTGGCGATAAACGAATGGCTCAAAAATATCAACAATGGCGACGAATTTGCTTTGCATAGAGTCTGCTGCTCTTTCGAACCGACTCTAGAAATGATTCTCGATACTATGAAGGAAAAAGGAGGACCAAAGGCATTCAAGGTAGAGAATAGTATCGGCATCACTCCGTCACGATACTTGAAGGAGAACCCATATGCTAATGTGAGCGAGAAGGAAGTCATTGAGAAATATATTTTGCAAATGATGGGAGAGTTGCAATCTGATCAGGAAGTTCTCTGAGTATATTCTATATAACAAACAATAAAACATCAATAATGAAATGAGTTTGACCCATATCTAGTTTCAATCACATAATGTAGATGAAAACCGTGATCCTAAGTGATGAATAGCGTCGGTAAACAAGAAGAAGTACGCGGCTGTACGAAGAAGGCAGGAAGACTCTCTTTTTCGTAAGGCAGAGAGACCTTTCCCAATATGAAATTGATTCCAGAGAATTTGACTGGTCGAAGGAATACCCAAGTCTATACTAGAAGTATCTGGCTATCATCATCAAGATGCTATTTCTCAAAAGTACAATCCCTCCTTGGCTATCTTGTCTTGAGAATAGAAGAGAGTTTCCTCAGAAATTGCCAATCCGAGATCACTTTCTACTGCATGGTATGCTAGATAGAACTCTGCTGCCAATGTTGATTTGTAGATGAATTCTGAACCATTGTTGAGAATATTATTTGTCCTTTATATAAAATTTGAATAATAGTTCCAGACAGTCAGACTTATCTTTCGTAACAATCGCTAAGCTAATTGTAACAGGACTATCCTCACACTTTCACAAGGCAAGCAAAAATCGGATTGTTAGTTTTTTTACTTGTAAACGATATGGTACTTTACGTGGGTAAGTAGTTTCATTGCAGTGGTTGTAAAAACGTATCGTGAACCGTGAACAAAAAGAAGTGGCAGAGGTAGCGAAAATACGATAGAAGCTAAGTAACGCAGCAATATGATTGGCTATTGATTTATTTGTATACTATGTAATACGTACAGAACATATGTTTCTGTTGGTTGTGTGAAACCACGGAACGGAGGATGGAGGAGGAGGAGGAGGATGGATGGACGCGATAATCGCGGTAAAGGATCGGACCAACAATCCGATAATAATATTTATTCTCTAATCAATGACATGCGTCAATGTTCAATATTCGACGTCACACCAATCAAGAAATGGCCTGAAAGCATTCCTAGCGATGTTGTCACGTCATTTGTCATAAACTACATTTGCTGAATTTACATATCAATTACTTAGTAGCTAGAGCATCTAACTTCAATACATTACTCTACAAGCTCATCAGTAAAGATTATACACGAGTACATACTTCGGATACCGAGTACGTAAGTTTAAGTCTGTCCAATGGCAGAGCTCGAATTGAAAGTTCAAAGAAAGTGTCAAGATTCTATTTTTCCTAAGATAGGAGCAATTTTTAGGCAAATCGTAATAAAGCCAAAGAAAAAGGTCATGTGAATTGCGGCGGTGATGACTCTGAGACTGAGCTGAAACTCTTCGTGCAAAAAGTAAACAATAACGCGAGTTATGGAGCAGGCAATGAAAGAAAGGAGGAAGGAAAAGTCGAGGCAAATGCTGAGGCAAAGGCCGAAGCAGGAAATATTGAGGAGGATGCATCAAAGGTTGCTGTTGAAGGAAATCAAGCAGAGATTGAGGGGGATAATGAAGCCGATAATGGCACAAATGTTTCAGTCTTTCTTAGAATTTGGACCCCTGCCACTGGGAATGAAACAGCTAAAGGGCCATTTTACGGAGCTTGGACAACCCTAAAGCCTAACGAAATTCTCACATGGATCATCAATAGTGATAATGACAAAAAAGAAGAGTCGAGAGTCTTCCATCTTGAATTCGAAAGTTAGGAAGAAATGGAGAGGTTCCAAGAGGATTACAAAATCATTCATGAATATATCACCAAAATGATTAATCTACCAAATGACAGAGAGGTTGAAAATACTCACGATGTATCCTTTGAAAGTGCTACTTCTGTTGCCTCTACAGATACTGCTCCCTTCCCGAACATTAAAGCTCAAGAACGTGCACAGCTCATACTTGCAAGTTACTCCACTAGTGAAGTCGAAGCCACAAGTGACGGGAGCTTAGTTGGTGGTGAATCCCATGGAAACGTGACTCCTGAACGTAGAAACCCTCTTTCTGATGAAGATGCAACTAATAAGGAGAACAGAGAGCTAGAGAAGATTACATGAGCTCTATCTGCCCTTCGTCATTAGATCTTGTCCTCAAACCTTGAAGCACTATCAGCTAGATGTATGCTGAAATCAATTTCAAATCCCTGTTCTACCTGGTATCAACTTGCTCCAAAAACAACTCTCCAAAGAAAGAGACAAGCATCGTAATCATTACTGTAGTATAGTCTGTAAAAACGTACTTGTAAAAGCAGTTTTTCTTCTCTTCTTTTTACCGTCAATGAAAAACGACAATACAGACTAGATGTTGACAAACTTATCGATTTACCTCTCCAAAAGTATCTTACCTAATGAATAAGAAGTATTAGGGTTAGATATCGAAAAGAAACGTACAACTAACTCTTTTGCCAAAGAATTTGAAGCCACGAGGTCAAATGGGCACCACTGGCAACTTCGAAGTTAGTTATTCAACTATACATCAATGAACAGCTGTTCGAATATTTGACACTGAGGTTCGATTTACTACGAAGAAACCGGAACTAGCTTCGTTCCTCAGAATCATGTGTAGCAATGCTATCGAAATCTGAAGTACCACCAGCTTCGTTCCTTGTAATACACTTGAGTTGTAACTCTTCTTACCTAGGTAGCATGATACTTTTGAAGCATACCTCGCAGTCAATCTTTGAAGTGTTCTTCGTTCTCCAAAACATATATTTCATTTCTATGCTGTAAGGCAGCATCCATAATCAGGCAGTACCATGTCACACTTACTTAGTGCATCAAATAAGCAAGTGAATGTCTAAGATGAAACAATATGGAAATGTTGGAACGGCATGATAGAATTAGAGTTGGGCGGTAGTTTCCAAAAGAAGGGAGTCATTCAAAGAATAAATTAAAGATATGAGGTAAATCAATTTCATACATTACATAAATTATTTGGCACTTGTAGGAATTAACTGTTTATTTTCTTCAAATTGTAGTCTACCATTACTGCTTGTCCATTTTCCAGTTGGAATCCACTGCTTTGCACTGCAGAGTCTGCATGTAGAGAGGATTCAAAATGAACAAACGCACATTTCCTTCTAATGTGGAATTCTGTGAATGTTAGAGGAACATCAATGTTCTCGAATGATTTTCTCAGTGCTTGTTCTATCTCCTCCTTTCCGTTCAAATTGAATCCTGTACAAAACACACTCTTGACAGTACCGGTTTGTTGCGATGCTCTCTTGATGATAAGATCGCGGCCTTGAAGTTCCTCCCCGTGAAGTTTAATACATTTCTCCATGGCCTCTTCATTTTCAAAGGTAATGCATGCCCAACCGCAGTTGGTCGGACCTTTGTTAAATTTTGAAACTAATACTTTTTCAATTTGACCACATTTAGATTCAAAGAATTCTTTGATCTGAGCTTCAGTCAACTTGTAGTCCAACCCAGAAATGTTCACCATATTCTTACGATTTTGGCCAACAGCAACTACACCAGTAGATAGTTCCGCACTGTCATTAAGGTGCACGATGGATTCAAAATCTTGTCCTTCCTCTCCAAACGGATTGTTATCGTCGTCTGAGTCTACAGTAACAGAGTGCATTACAATGTTTCCTTCCTCTACAGACGATCCATCTTCGTTATCTGGCTCCAAAGAGGCACTTCCATCGTTGGCATCGGAGTGGTCGGTTGGTACGAACTCTTTGATATCACTAAGGAATGCCATTGCCTTTGTTTTGTACATATCTTTCAAACTTAGAAGTAGAGATTCAATTTTAGTTTTTCCATGAGGTGATAGGTTCTCAATACCTAATTGCATAAGTTTGTCTAGAGGTTCCGCAAGATCCTTATAGAAATGCAATGTCAATTCATCCTTTTCGCCAAGGTCACCAATTCTGCGTTTCTATGCATATGTTGTAAGCTTTACAAATAATTTTCAAAGTATAAAGCAAATGATTGGCTGTTGCATACTTGCACTTACCACTGCCATAGTTTGTCTTCCGTCGTTTCCTTTTTATAGCAACCTCTACAGTTGAGGTAACTGTGATTGTCGACTTCAATCTTGTTTCACATATTATGACAGGGCTTAAGTAAGTAGTCTGTGACTTTGACTCATGTCTGTTCTGACTTCCATGCCCCTCTCAAACTTTACATAAAAATCTATGATACCTCTGTACCAATTTCACTTCCAGGTAGGCGAGGATTTTGTGTTGTTCGTTTTATAAGCATAGACTTTGCAAAACACAGCATCAGTACTGTTGTCAGGTTTCATAGGCTTGAGCATGGTAAATTGATCTTTCCCTTGTCATCCGATTATTTCTTTTTGCACTTTTTCACCTTTCTTTACAGATTCATAGTAAAATTTCGAGAAGAAGTGAGGGGGCTTGTACTTCAAGACAGCATCAGCGAGCTCATCAGCTCAGATCTGAACTGGCCTATTCCAAATCATTTCAGGATAACTTAGAGAAATTGAAAGCACTTGTAGCGAATGACGCCAAACTCATGAAATTTGTAGATTCCATCATTTCTCAAAATGAACTTCCTAGGAATGAGCTAGAAAATGTTTGCAAAGAATATGGAATCAAGCTTCCTGAAAGCGCTAATCTCAAAGACCCACACCATGAGGAAAGTGAGACCAAAAGTGCTCCTACTCCTTTTCTTTTATCCACCTTACCCACATCAGAGAAGACAAATACCGAAGCTAAATTGAAATCGTGCTTAACCAAGAAGGAACCTGGCGACTTCCCAAATGAATTCGATATTCAAAAATTTAAAGAAGGAAAATTCCTCTCCAGTGATGTCATGAATATCATGATTAATATGATCAGAGATCGCAACAAAAGGCTTCATACCTCAAAGAAAATTGTAATCATCAGTGCTTTAGAAACGAGTAAAATGATTGGAATTCAGATTGGCGAAGGATGTGACTTTTCCTGCAACGGGTATGAAGAAGGGCTTTTTTTGGGAAGCATTTGGAGAAAGCATTTTTCATACTTGAGTGATGATTATGAAAAGGTCGAGAAGAAAGACTGCAGTATTCCCTACTTGGTTGGAGAAGGTGTGACTAGGTTTATCTTTCAATTGAATATACCAAATTCTCATTGGTTCACAATTGAAGTGAATGTTATTGCCAAGACTATGACTCTGTTTGACTCTTCTCCTGAATATCCAGGCGATAGGGTCATTTGCGAAGATCCTCGCATTACAACTGGCTTAAAATGTATCGACTGGTTGAACCGTAATATCATGCCGCATCATAATACATATCAATCTTTACTGAGAAAGCTATTTGAGGAGACAAACTCAGTCAAAGTTTCAGGTAAAATCACAATGAGATCTCTTCTACCAACAATAGCTCTTCAGGAAATACTTCAACTTTTTCGAAAAGAGAATGATAACAGAGGAAGTAATGTGAAGGGAATGGATATGGAGGGATGGACGTTGAAAGTGTCATCACAGCTTCCAATTCAATACAAAGAAAAGCACAACTGTGGACTTTACACCTCACTTGTCACTGATATTTTGTCTGTTGATGGTGACCTTTCGGTGATTACAAAGAATCAAAAAACTGTAGAGGAAGATGCTAGAATCACTATGCTTTCATTGATCACAGAATATTGCAACCGTAAAAGAGGTATTTGAAGAACCAGTAGAATAAATACTCTTCTCAACAACATCTTTTTACTATGCTCTTGCATAGTTGTGAATAAGAAACGTCAGACCAAGAGAAAATAGCAATGACTATGAATAAAAATATAATGTAACATTCATTTATGGTATGTTTATAAATTCCATTAGACGTTAGATGCAATGCGTAGTAAAATAAACAAGAATTGGTCTTTCCTACTAAAGCAAAATCAAATCAACAAGATAATTGTGGGTTTCTTAGTGCATATAGAGGATAGTGTTTGCAATACAATCGTATGGACTACTTGCCCATTAACTCAACTGCAACAGTCAATATTGCATATTAAAATCATATGCATCCTTCAAAAAAACGTTGCTCTATTATATATATATATATATGATTTTGAATCGTCTCCCAGGTTCGATGTGGTTGATAATGCAAAAAAGCCTAAATGTTTTTCAAATTTTCCATTATTTTTACAGTTCGCATCAGTTTCTCCGAAAAATAAATACGACATTTCTATTTGAGCTATTTTCATTATTCAATATGGAACATTCATCTGTTGAAACAGAATACAATTGTCAAATAGAGAAGCAAAATTAATAATTTATTATTATAAGATGACTAGTAACAAAAATTGATTATGAAATGTTGCAGGCCTCAATAGGACCATCAAGATTTATCCCATTTTAGCTATTGCTCCGAGTCATAACAAGGTTCTCTTCTTAAATAAGCTAGCCGGTTTAGTTTTCCATGATATTCAGCTAGCTCACTGAAAGCTACGAGCTCAAAGCACAACAAAGGTTCATCTTACTTGTACACAGGCTGTAACGATGCATGTCAAGGAGTTCTTGTTCAGAGAAAAGCACCACCAGCTGGACCTTTGATATGGTCTATTCTGACCTTTGTATTTTTACTTGTTTTACAAGCGCACGAGAGTCGACCAAGAAGGCTTTTTCGATAGTTTCTACATGTGTATATCTCGCAAGAAATTCCAACTGCTAGGCTTTGTGTTATTTGATGATGCAGACTTGATTCAGTAGGGGACTTTTTGTAAGAGCTCTTGGAGAAAATATAAGATAAGCTAATGGGATCGGGACAAACCATCAGCCAGTTATGTGACTAAGATTGAACCTTGATGCTATAAGGCGAGGAACGCTGGTGGATGGATCATATGTATTAGATTTAAATAGAGACAAGAACTCGTATACGGAAAAGTCATGTTATTGACTGGAATTGCTAACTGTCTAGCTAGTTGCATTGACTCCAAGCTTAGGGGAGGGAACTTCTTCTATTGTTGTAATAGTGACAACAAGCGATAGCTTTGACAATGAGAAAGCAGTGGACTGCCTTGCTTTGGTGGAAAAGGGATCTCATTGAAGCTTCAAAGACCTGATCACGCCCAACATTGATACATGGGATAGAAGTAAAGTTCAACCCATACTGACTGCGGATGAACTCCATTGTCCTTTGACTTTCTTAGAACATTTGAATACCAATGTCGACTTTTGGACTAAACAGGATTGTTATAAAGAAATTTATATCATTAAGTTCTTGAATAGATATAAGCTTTGAGTGATCGAGTCAATTGTTCACACTAGTTTCAGTATCCCAGCTTAACTCTTCTCCCCTTTCTTTGAGGTTTTATATTTTTGGTGCATTGAATGCTTCTTTGAGATTGACGATTTATCTTTCACTACCATATGGCACACCTGATTTAACTTTACTTTTGGGTCCTTCTTCTCTTGCGGAGGAGATTGCTACTACTGCCATTATCCAACCTCGAATGTCGATCCATTACTGAAGGTTGTCGACGAAGTAGATAAAACGTTTTTTCTAAATCTGCATGCTCACCTACTGCCATCGCTGCAAATGGAAACAATGTAGTGATTGGATCGTTTGTTTGAATCTGGTCGTCTGAGAGTGATGCAAGAATTATATCATTCTTGTTCATGATGTCAGGTCCTGCTGCTAGTACAGCTTGGTGCAGTGTACGACCATTGTGATCCTTTAAACCGTAAGCCCATGGGAATTTCTTGATAAATAAATCTTTGTGCTGCGGAGCATTGATAAAAACATGGTGCAGGATAGGGTATGTGGAATCTGGAGTAAGTATTTCATAAAGTAACGACATGGCCTTTTCTTTTCCTTTTTCGATGCACAAACAATCAAACGCTGTAGTTCCTTTGTAATCTTTCACAAAAAGCAATCCTCCAATATTAGGATGGTGTTTGAATCCAGCTTTTAAAAGCACAGTTATGTCTTGATCCTTCGGTTGTGGTCCTATATAATGAATGAAAGGTTGAATCAATGCCTCTGGATCGCAGCTTACCAGAAATTCAAACCTCATTTTATTTTCTTCATAACAAGAAAACCAGAGCAAATGTTTTATATCTGTTTTAACCAAGACTCCTGATTTTTGAAGTTCCTTAAACACACGAATTGCACTTTCATCATCAATATCGCTATTTTCAATCAAGCATCGCAAAGTGTTCCTATGACAACCATCACTTGGATCTTCAATCAGTAATCCTCCACGCCCATCTTCAATCAGTAATCCTGTACGCTCATCTCCATCTCCTACTTTGTGTTTCATTCCTTCTTTTGCCAAGACGGGTACATATCCAACACAAGGACTGATTGCAGTACTTTGGATTGGGATCCGTCCATCAACATCAGATTCATATGAAAGTGTCGATGGAAACTTCTTGATAACTTTTTCAACTGCATCAACAGATGGTTTGTGTTTGTGAAGCTTGTGCATGGATTTCCCGAAAGCCTCTTCAATCTTTTCGTTGCATTCTTCAATGGCTTTTAGGATATCTCCACGACACTCCTCATCTTTCCATTCTTCGAAGAAATAAATACTCTTGATGAAGTCGAGTTTGGCTTGAAAGGTTGAAATGTTCATTGTAGATAGTATATCGCTTAGATTATAATATTGTATTTATGTTATGTCGAGAAGATTGAATTTCAGTGGTTTCTTTCGAACAATATATTGAGAGGGCAACTTGGCGGGCTGTTGACAAGAATAAATTTTGGCGCGGGGGTCAAAAACGAGAAGGAAAGTTGGGACTGGAGTGACAGCTCCTCGTCATTGGATCATCTTCTTTCCCTTTCCCTTTCTCTTCTCAGTTTTTTTCTATGCAAGCTTACTAAACTATTGACTACTTTGAATCTAATCGACCAAGCATCAACATCAACTACAACTACAACTCTACAACTACTGAGCTGATGTTCACTTTAGTTTAAACAATACTCACTCATGTAGATAAAAAGGGTTTGAAGAGACTTTTGATTTTCTAAGCCTCTAACCCTAACTCCAACTTCCTGTGCAAATGAGAGTCTCCATAGTAGATGGTCTCGTGACTCTGTTCTACGATGGACGATGGATCGAAGGAACTCTTCAATGATGAACTTCATCTTGAGTAGTAGTGGCTGAACCATCATGAGCTTAGAAATGCTGATGATCTTCTTGAATCACTGAGTATATCCGATGAATGCAAGGTGTACCTTAGAGAGCGACTCTCTTGGCAACAGGTAATTATTGGCGAAGGGGTCGTTGAAATTCCATTTGCTACTTTCGCACATTGCTTCAACATCAAGAGAGTCATCATGGCTGATACCATCATCAGGATTGAAGAATATGCTTTTATTCATTGCAGGAGTCTTACATATATCAAATGGTCAACCAACTTAGAATTCCCACAGAATGTGGAACTTGCTCATGACGTTTTCACTAGAGCGAAATTCCTAGACAAATCTCCATTTCCAAACACTCGTACATCGTATGAAGAAAATTGTCAAGAAATACATGCCTGGATGAAAAACATCAACAATCACGAAGACTATGCTTTGCACAGAGCATGCTCATCCTATCAGCCATTGAAAGAAGTAATCATGTCAATCACCGAAAAGAAAGGCTTGCAGGCATTCAAAGTGAAGAATGAGATGGGCATTACTCCATCACAATACTTGAAGGAAAACCCGTACAGAGATATAAAGGAGAAGGACATCATAGAGAGCTATATTATGAAAATGATGGGTGAAAACATTGACATTGAATGATTACTTCTTGATAATCTTTGTATTTTTATCAATAAGCTAAGTTAAGGCACCATAAGCACTACTTATTTTTTAGGATTGAATGTGGCAACCCATGGGAGTACTATCACCAGTTCCCAACCAGAAGCCATCTACCGATGAGTAATACTAGCCACGACAACAACAATAAGCCAAACCTTGAAGGCGGCCACTAGCATTTGAGAAGAAGGAAGAAAGCTTGGCAATATATTCATATCTCACATCTATGCTATTAAAGTTGATTCATTTCGATATTGCCCGATAGCTAGATTGCTAGTTCTTGTTCTCTTTTGGCTTCTGTTTCTTTGGTACTTTTGGTGGAGACGGAGAAAGAATAGCAGTTTCAAAAGATTCATCGTGTTTATCAAAGTCTGTTTCGAAATGAGGAGAAGATGTGGCCCTGTATCCTTTCATCATCTTTGGTGTGTGGAACATTTGCTTTGGTATATATTTTGCTGTTGCAGCTTCCTCTTCGCCATCCTTGGAAGTCGAAGAAGAGCTTGAGGACCTCATTTCTTGAATAGTACCGAGATGAAAGCTTGATTGAGGGAGACTATCAGTACCTTGTGATGTTTGATCTTTACTCATGTTTATGTTAATTTGAATGTGAGATATGGAAAGAAGTATCGATACGACTCAAGCTTCGATAAGTTTGGACAAGCTTCGATAAGTTTGGACAAGCTTCGATAAGTTTGGACAAGCTTCGATAAGTTTGGACTGATCTTCTAGAGGAAATGTTACTGAGAAAGACCTCTCTCTTGTTTACTGTAAGACACTTTCTTGTAGAACAAATTGCTATTACGATTTATATTATGTACATATTTTGGAAATTAAGTATCTCGGTGCTCTCGTTACTGGAAATGTCTAATGCTTTCAATATCGCCTCGATGATCCTTTAGTCAGCCTATACTTTTTGAACTTTCTCTTTCTCGTTATCATCGTCTTTTTCTTGCTGTTCTCCGATGCTTTCTTCCACTATCTTCACTCTGCCATTTGCAACATCAGCTTGATAATCATCATCGTCATCTTCGAATGGAAATGGATGCCAATCTACTTCATGACTTTCGGAATGATTGTCTGGGGGTTCTCCTAAATCTTCCATTGTATGCAACTGCTGCATATATGGATCGTCCATGTCAATGACAGGTAAATTCTCCAAATACAATTCAATGTCCATGACTATTTCATTGGGTAGAATGTCAGGTAAGGAAGGAAGCAAGTTGTTTCTATCCTCTATGCGAGCAAGCGAAATCGCAATCAATTTCTTTGGATCGCCCATGTCCAAAATGTCCGGGAGAGGTAAATTCTTCAAACGCAATTTATTCGGAATGCAATTGACGTTATCTTTAGATGGGTTCGACATTTGGATTAGAATGAATTTGTTTTGTGAAATTGGAGGCTGGGAAATAATGAGCTTTGCATTGATGGCTCTTCTAAAACCAAACCACTTTCTCAGTCTATTTCAATCACTAGCTAAAAAAGCTTTTAAACTCTTATTTGACAGGCAACGACATCCCTTTCCAACACTCTTTATTTTACTTTCAATATCAATTCTTTCCCACATAATTCAAAGTGGTTCCAAATTATTTTCAAAAGGAGGCGTGACAACTATGTCGTGCGACTTGTGACAACCACTCGTGCGGCATAAAAATTTCGAGACAGCAACTTTGTATGTTCTTCCAATTCAAAATGTGAGTCATGAGAGCAGCAAGTAAATTCCATACTTGTTTCGTATTTCGTAACAGCTATTTATCTGCCAATTCCTTTTCCAACGAGTGTCAAATGCAAGGACTACAATAAGATAGAGGTTTGGCGCCACTCCATGAGTCCGCCACTTTATTGGAAGGCGCCAGATCAACAACATATAGAAAGGAATTCATCATTTTCATACCATCATAAATTTTCACATTTCTCTAAGTAAAGTGCATGCATAACAATGAACGACATATTTGGTTTAGATCAAAAGACATATAAATTGAAAGTGGTGAGTTCTTGCATCTTCTTATTATTCAATAACCTTTCCAAATAACAACTGAGATAGTAGCAATTTTTAGGCAAATCGTAATAAAGCCAAAGAAGAAGGTCTTGTGAATTGCGGCGGTGATGACTCTGAGACTGAGCTGAAACTCTTCGTGCAAAAAGTAAACAATAACGCGAGTTATGGAGCAGGCAATGCAAGAAAGGAGGAAGGAAAAGTCGAGGCAAATGCTGAGGCAAAGGTCGAAGCAGGAAATGTTGAGGAGGATGCATCAAAGGTTGCTGCTCAAGGAAATCAAGCAGAGATTGAGGGGGATAATGAAGCCGATAATAGCACAAATGTTTCAGTCTTTATGAGAATTTGGACCCCTGCCACTGGGAATGAAACAGCTATAGGGCCATTTTACGGAGCTTGGACAACCCTAAAGCCTAACGAAATTGTCACATGGATCATCAATAGTGGTAATGACAAAAAAGAAGAGCCGAGAGTCTTCCGTCTTGAATTCGAAAGTAAGGAAGAAATGGAGAGGTTCCAAGAGGATTACAAAATCATTCATGAATATTATATCAAAATGATTAATCTACCAAATGACAGAGAGGTTGAAAATACTAACGATGTATCCTTTGAAAGTGCTACTTCTGTTGCCTCTACAGATACTGCTCCCTTCCCAAACATTGAAGCTCAAGAACGTGCACAGCTTATACTTGCAAGTTACTCCACTAGTGAAGTCGAAGCCACAAGTGACGGGGGCTCAGTTGGTGGTGGATCCCATGGAAACGTCACTCCTGAACGTAGAGACCCTCTTTCTGTTGAAGATGCAACTAAAGAGGAGAACGGAGAGCTAGAGAAGATTACAGGAGCTCTAGCTGCCCTTCGTCATTAGATCTTGTCCTCAAACTTGAAGCACTATCAGCTTGGGATTGATGTACGCTGAAATCAATTTCAAATCCCTGTTCTACCTGGTATCAACTTGCTCAGAAAACAAACCTCCAAAGAAAGAGACAAGCATCGTAATCATTACTGTAGTATAGTCTGTAAAAACGTACTTGTAAAAGCAGTTTTTCTTCTCATCTTTTTTACTGCCTTTTATTGTAAAAGAAGGCACTACTATTAATATTGCTATCGAAATGGAAATTACCTCCAGCTTGGGAGAAGACTCGAGCTGAACAGCGTATTTGAGTGCGGGTGCATTTATCTGGGGCAGATCCTTAACATAGGATGCTTTTGCAGAACTGGTGAAAATGAGCCTTGTATTCAAAAAGAGGTAAAGGACAAGTGCTAGGGAACTATTGTTATCGAAATAGAAAGAACAACAAACTTCACCCTATTTAAATGGCAAAGTTGACAACTAGTATTGAAGGGCATGACATAGATCGACAAATAGAACTTGTTGCGGAAGAAAGTGGAATAGTACATACATGCGACTTTACACACATATCTCCTTGTAAAAGAGGATCAATTGAATGGCATATATTTCATTTTATTCCAATAGTCACGACAGAGTGGCTATGATGGTTAATATACTCAGAATACTACATAATCATCGAAGCTTTTAAATCATTATTTTATTGAATCATTACAACACATCTGAAAATTATAAGATGTATAGATACCATCTCTCGAAATTCCCTCTTTCATGATCATTTGCCAGTATAATCTACTCTCACCATAATATCAGAGTCGAACAAGGGTTCTCCATTTATCTTAACTGCCTCATCGGCGCCCGCGTCTTCTTCAAAACATACATGGCAACAGGATTGACTAGGTATCATTTTAACATCTTGAATGGGTCCACATTCCTTGAATGCCTCTCTCACTTTCTGCTCGTCCACCTTTACATTGAAGGGGAAATCTCCGCAATAAATGGTCTTGCTGCCACTTGCTTTCTCAGAGCGATATGGTTTCAACCTCATTTTGCGGCTTTGAAAGTCAATTTCCTTTTGCTGTAAGCATCTCTTTGTAGCTTCTTCAGTTTCGAACATAACATTGGCAGTAGTAATAATGTCTCCGTTTTTTTGTAGACTCAAGACCTTGGATAGACCATACTTCATGAATTCTTGCTCAAGCTCTGCTTTTGTAGCTTCATAGGGAACATTTGTGACGTACACAGATCTTCTAACCTCTGATTCATCCTTTGGTCTGTTCTTTGTTTCACTCTCTGTCGACTTGCTAAGATGTTGGTCCTCTTCCATTATAGTTGCATTTGACAAATTCATTCTCTTATTGTTGCCTTCAGAAGTGTTGCTTTGTTCTACTTCCTCCTTCAAATTTGAGCTTTCTTGAATTGGTACATCATCGCTTTCATGATCAACCATAGTCGACTCGCTAAGATATTGGGCTTCTTCCATCACAGTTGCATTTGACAAATTCACTCTCTTATTGCCTTTAGAAGTATCGCTATGCTTTAGTTTTAGTTCGTTCTCATCCTCAACTCTACGCTTCAAATTAGAGCTTTGTACACAAATTTGTGCATCATCGCTTTCATGATCAACCACCATTGATTTCAAAATTCGGAGTTTTCTTTTAAAATATGTTGCACCTACATTGATTTCTTTTACCAGCTGATTTACAAATACCTTCTCTGTCTCAAACTCTGGTTCCATGGGATTTTGTGATTGAAGTACAGCTGCTTGTTCCCCTACTTCTTGAAGAAGAGACATTGCTTTCCCAATCCTTTGTTTGAAGTCGTTGTTGCTTTCCATCTTTTGGAGTATTTCTTTTTATGCTGCAATTGAATTTGGCCGTTAGGTTTGTGCAACAAGCAAATACAAAGAAGGAGCTTTGGCGGTTTGTTCATACTGTTTTTGAATCTACTTGACAGGGCTTATTAAGAGAGAAGGATTACACGACTGGACGTGAATATCAAAAATGGCCTCTCATAAAAAATAACTCTCATCTCTTCTTTTAAGAACACATCCTAACTGTTTTTCAAAGCATCTCTAATTTAATATGACTCAGAATAAAAAAACGCTTTCTCTCTCTAATGTAAGAGTGAGATACTCCGCCATTTTCTCTCTCTATGATAAAAAGAGAGATACTCCACTATTTTCAGCAATGGAAACAAGGCGAGTAACATCGAGAAGTGTATGTGATATGATACTATCATTTCTCGTTCAATTATAAAAGAAGTTACTATGGAAAATACAGCTTCTTCGAGTGATACAATGTCTGGTAGATATAGCAATGCCAATTTCAATTCTATTACTAGTTATGCTGCAGCTAGAACAACTTTGAGTCTCAGTATTAACCTCTACAACAATGATACCTCACAGGAGAGGGAAGAAGAGGATGACGATAGAAAACCAGCAGCTCGTCAAGATATGCAAGAATCTGTTCCGACAAATGGCCAAGTTATAACCATTGATGACTCATCTAAGGAGGGGGAAGAAGAAGTGGATGATGATAGAAAACCAGCAGCTCGTCAAGATATGCAAGAATCTGGACTGACAAACGGCCAAGCTATACCTATTGATGACTCATCGCAGGAGGGGGAAGAAGAAGAGGATGATGATAGAAAACCAGCAGCTCGTCAAGATATACAAGAATTTGGCAAAGCTATAAATTTTGATGAAGTCGATGAAACTCCTGAGTCTCCTCCTCACCAAAGACCAAGATATTCCAATCATAGCACTAGGGCAAGATCTAGAGGTCAAACTCGACATCAAGAGCAAGTGATCCAAAGAGAGCAAGTAGTGAAGAGGTTATTGATTTGACAAACTCGCCAAAGAAACCATCGGCCGATAATCAAACTGAATGGGCTTGTACTAGATGTACTCTCCTTAATGCACATTCTGACGATCTATGGATGCACAAAATGATTCACCAGTTCGAAAAACATGGTCTCCATATCCTTCCTTTCGTGATCAGCTTCCTAATCCGACATCTTCTTCATCAATGAGATTAACAACTAGGAATGTAGTCCATGTAGAGTCTTCAATGAGCAGAGGCACTCTTCTTCTTGGTGTCGCTAGTATTTCCAGAAATAACAATAGCAGCAGGAACAGTAGAAGAATCAGTGATAGCTCTGTAAGAACAACAAGAAGTGTAAGGGGAAATCGTAATGATACCGATAGAGTTCAAGATAGTACAATAGAGCCCAATCGATCTGAGCTGCCTGAATCTGTTTTACGATTGCGATTAGGAAGCCACTTACGTCTTTGTACTGTACTTGGACCTCGGCTTGTGCGAATCGATGGATTACTTTCACCATATCGAGCTGAACGATTACAAGAGCAAGGAATAGAAGTACATGAAATCAGACGTGAAATGAGATATGAGACACTTCTTCAATTGCCTGAATCTAGATCCACTGATCCTGAAGTTGTTCGATCATTGTCTGAATCTAGATCTACTGATCCTGAAGTTATTCGATCATTGCCTTCATTCACCATTAAAGATGTAGAGAAGGAAGTTCCAACAGACAGACGTCAGTGTTGTATTTGTTTGGGCGACTTTGAGAATGGACAAAGAAGAAAGACTTTGCAATATGGGCATGGATTTCATGAAGAATGTATTGATCCATGGTTGAACGAAAGTAGAAAATGTCCACTTTGTAAATCAGATGTAGAGGGAAGCATTTAGTTGTACCAATCAAAGCTTATTTTCCATCTTACTCGCTCTTTACAAAGAGTTTTATGTTGTAGATATCTATTGAAGTCATGCCTGAAGCAAGATTTATAGAATAAAGATATTTATTATTCACTATTACTTAGAACTTTTGTAGGTTTCACTTTGTTCAGAATTAAAAGGAAGATTTCAAGCAAAAAGTAGGAGGAGAACATGCACGAGGTGAAGTATTGAAAGTTGATGATGAAGGACGTAATATTTTACAATTACTGCTTGATCCCGATCTTGAAGTTGTTAATGTTGAAGATAAAAATGCTGCAAAGAGACTGGATGTGTTGAAAGAACTTCAGAGATCACGTTTACTTCTCCCAAAGGTTGTTCAACAACATAACTTATTGCAGTTTGCCTGTTCCTACAATGAGATGTTTGAATTTCTGGTAGGATGGGATCCGGACACCTTGGATTATTCCTTTGATTCACTACATGGGAGGTAAAGACAATTCGATCCGTCTGCTCTTGATGGCGTCATTTGTACCCCTAATCCAAACTGAGACTACCTTTGTATAAATCAAGAAAGATACTCCTTTGCACATTATGGAGCTTTGTAGATGGTACAAAAGTTACTGCTGATACAAAAACGACTGATCGTACTCGACGGCGTGCTATCCAATGATTTGCTATTCAAGCATAGAAAATGAAATAGAGATATTGAAGTCTTTCATGTGCCTTCTGCTGAAACCATTGGAGATAGAAACACCAAGGGTCTCTTCATGGCTTTGCATTAGCACCACACTCCTCATCGCGCTATGGGACCTTACGGTAGCATTCTAACTTCATTGAGGACAACAATCTTTTTCACTCATTCTCAACAATAACTGGTTCCATGTATTTCTACGTGTATATATTTTACATCAAAACTTTCTCCATATGTATTACTATCAATGTATGACTATCGTCATAGGGGAAGATGTTGGAGGGAAACTTTACTCTGTATTTTAGGTTAGGCTATTATGGTATGGTATTAGCCCTTAACTGTCTTGTTGGATTGGGATTATCATTGGCATTCTTTTCTCTTTGGAAATCTCTGCAAAGATCTCTTCCGAAGGCATTTGACTTGCATTGTAATGACTGTCCTCTCACAGTTTTTAATATATAGATCTTTGATTCAGCTGATTTTGATTCCTATTCAAATTAGAGATAAAAATAAAGAGGCAAGTGTCCTATCACAATAAACACTCCGTTTGGACAAAGTAGGACAGACGGACGGACGAAAAAGTATCTCAAATTGATGTCTCGTATATTTTTACCTAACCTATTGTTAGCTACATGGCGACATGATGTTACTTAATAATACAGCACTTCAGTAGATTTATATTCATTCCAATATGTTCAGAAGAAGAGGAAATGTAAACGAAATAGCCGATGAAATGGCAAAGAATTGTAATGATGTATTAGGGAGTGACCAGGTGCAGTATTTTGGATCACTGGATAAGTTACTTCGTGCTGAGCGGGGCGTGAAATATGTTGCCTTTATACACTGCTCCAGTTATCATTATACATTAATTTTAATTCTTGGTGCAGAATATCTAGTTTATAATCCTTCACCAGGTGAGAATGGAAGACAAGGGTATGGGCTAGTGAAAGATAATATGGCGGATAGAGTTTCATGGGATGATTTCGAGAAAATACTTGGCATCAGATATGTTTCAAAACGATATGCTTGCTTTCCGAAACAAACTGCAGGTACAAATTGTGCATCTTTCTGTTTGGCTATGTTCCAACTTTATTTTCTTGATATGTGTGTCGGAAGGAGTGAAGAAAAATTTCCTTTACTTCCCAACATTACAAAATTCCGTCTTGGAACTGATGTGCTTGTGGAGCAACTGGAAGAGGACTTTAGTAGAAGAGAGGAAGAGAGTAACGAAGATTATAGTGATGTCGAAATTATTGATGTAAATTAAATATTGCGTACTAAAGTTTTTCGCTATTATATACTTGTTTTTTGTTTTGTTCTCCTGCTGATTAGAAACAGATATGCATTTTTTAAAATGGATTCGAGTCCTTTGGTTGTGCATTCACAACTACCTCCAGTATTTGAACTTTTAAATGATGAAAGCCATAAAGAGCTATATAGCTGGGAGTTTCCTTTCCCGCTGGAGTGCCTGATGCAGCTGGTTGCGATGGAATTGGAGAGAGTTCATCATACGCTCCAAAAACACGACGTTTGTTTTACCAGTCAATGAGCTTTTCGACGTCATTGTAAACGGTGGGTCTCTTTGATTCACCGTTTAGATGGCAGTCGAGTACTTTTAACTTCCATAGATTTGCTAGCTTGATCTTTTGTTTGCAATCCAGTTGCGATTGATTTAATTTGTTTGTCTTGGTCTTCCTTTAATTTCCCCATTCCTTGATACTTGAAAAAACATTGATGGATATGGATATATTCTGTTTGAATGTTTCTCTCCAAATCAGAGGGTTGGGTTTGAAAGTTCTTATCAGATGATTCCTCTTGTTTTGAATGCTTTCAGTTCTGGATACTCTTTAGAATTGAGCTCTAGTTTTGATATTTTAATTGAAAATGTTTGAAAAACTGGGCAACGAGCCATCACGGTGGAATCCTATCCTTGATTGTAAGCTCTGGTGGCATTTCTTCATTATCTTGGTGCTTCACTCAAAGAATTAAATTGATGAAATAATTGAGAATACGCATTGATATAATGCGCCAAACAAGTTGCTTCCTTAACGATTACTTTGTCTTTGGAAAATGACGTGTTTCAAAATAGGGCACAAAATTTTCTCTGCAATGCCAAAGGGGGTTTCGGAGTTCTGCAACTGTCAGAGAATTACGTTCACTCTAGATGACTATAGATTCAAGATGGCTATAACTTGAAATATTCTGCAGAATTCCTTTTTGGTTGATCAGATAGCTTTTGGCCGTATAGATTCTTGAACGCTCTCTTGAAATGATGGCATTCAAACCTTTATGACATGGAACATATCATGTTCAAGGTTGGAACTCTCTTGGTTGGAAAGAGTGAGCGACTAGCTACTAGATGTCATCAGCATGTCGTGACGAGATCAACCAAGAAGGCAGAGAGAATCAGAAGAGGTACCAGAAGAGCCTGAGACTACCTTTGAATAAATCAAGAAACAAGCTCCATTGCACAATCTTGAGATTTTTAGATGGTACAAAAGTTACTGCTGATACAAATGAGACTATCTATCACAACACAATAGTAGTGAGGTAAAGCATACTTAGATATCATCATCTACGTAAAAAGTTTGTGCAGGTGGTATGTGGTGTACGTACAGTTAGATGTACTACAGGGCCGCGACGGCCGACAAGAGGATGGAGGAGGACGGACAAAAAGGAGGACATAAATATTGAAATAGCCAAATATAATAATCAACTAGCTACTTTAACAGGCTCTTTAAAAATGGCCTCTCATAAAAAGTAACTCTCTCTTTTGAAGAACACATCACGTTGAAAAAGAGCTTGCACCTCCCTCTCTAGAGATACTCTCTCTCTCTCTAATATACTCCGCCATTTTCAAAGCATCTTTAATTCAATATGGATCGGGACACACATCAAAACTCTCTCTTTACAATGTAAGAGAGAGATACTCCGCCATTATCTCCAATTGGCTTGGAGTACGCGTTTCTAGTGCCTAAGCGAAAACAATAGGGACATAAAGAGCAAACTTTAATACCAGTACCACTTCATCTACCAGCCATGGATTCTATGCAATATTCAAAAGGCAACAACTGTAACAAAAGGCAGCGGATACTGGCCACGGGGCCCTCAAAAGTTACTGATCTTCCAACCTCTCTCATTAGTAACTGCATTTCCTTTCTTGATCCTGAGAATGAGCCAGGTCACTACATCTTCGGAGCATCAGTAAATAAAGATTTCAAGGCTGCAGCTGAAGAGCTATACCAAGGTGTTCGTAATACTTCTTTGGAAAGTATCCTTAGTTCCCCTTCTATCTGTTTATATGTCTTGAACTTACTAAGGGAAGATCCTACTGATGATATTGCGGTACAAACACGGAAAAAGATTCTGAACCCAATTTTTGAAAGTGATAGAGTCGACCTCTATCTAAATGCATTAGTGAAAGTTTACACACTTGACGGTTTCCACAATAACTTAGCTTTTCTAGTGAGGGCAGTACAATACAAAAGTACAGAGATTATGAGGTCCCACATTAATGGAAATGACGACATTATTCACTTCTTGACTAAATTCAAATTGCCTGCAGAACTCAATTTGCCTGAAGGTGTGGAGATAAAAGTGTCCATTGATGAAGTCAAAAACTTTGTACAGAGTATTCCAGCTGCCTGCGATCCACAAATGATTCAGGAATTAGTAGCAAAGGGAGTGGTGTTTAATTACATGTCAGTGTTGCACAGTCTAAAACGAAACGATATTGAGACCTTCAGGTGTTTACTTGATATAGTCCGAGTTCAAAAAGATGAAGATGAAATCCAGTCCATCATTATAGAAACATTGAATCATCATGATTTGCGACTAGAGGCAGCCAAATGTCTATCTGAAAGAAACTATTTCGCAGAAGGGGAATGCTTTTTGATTGCCATGTACATTGTCATTACTGAGAATTCGGATAATGTCATAGATCTTGTAAAAGTATTTTGTGAGTCCGAGTTGAACTTGTCACAACAAGAATACAATACAATAGTATACGCTTGTATTTCATCAGAAAACATGGCTATTCTGGGCTACCTTCATAAATCTTTTCGTAGAATCAACCTAGAGTTGTTTCGTCGACTTGCTGTTGAAGGTGATTTGCCGGATCATGTTGCAGATTATTTGCAACGTTTAGAGTAAAATTTAATTGGAATATATCATACTTATCATCGGTTTCAACTTTGCATAAATAGACAACAATATCACCTAGCTTCCATGGATGGCGCGGAGGTTCACATCAGTCACCCCTTGAGAATACGAACCTCCGGAAAGTCGGATCTAATGCATATACAATAGAATCAGTATGAAGATGTATCGACGAAGGTTATTATTCAGGAGCATGGATATTATTTAGGAGCATGGAGACTATCCCTAACTGATTTTAAGAGTCTCATTTTTGTAAATCTCTCGTGAAATCTTGAATTCATATTTCGTTACCCAAGTTTGTTAGCACTCTAACCTTTACACCGAGTTGCTTTGAAAAGGAATGAAGTTGTCTGCCTACCTCCTTATTTCGAACCTGGTTACTACTTCATGTAAAAGTTTCGCCACTACAAACAACTCTTTTTGTGCTAAAATTCAAAAAATCTTCGAATTGAGAAAAATATCGAAAGTTTTCCATCTCAGCTTGAAAGAGAACTCAGTTAAAGTAATAGGGATTTGAATGAAGTTGTATACAATGTTTCTAGTGATTTGAGGAGCATGAAAGTTTTAGCGACTGAAAGCTCAAGAGTTTCTTTATTCAAATTCATTTTCGAATTTTCGAATTTGAACACTGTCGGCCCCATGAGGGATCAAAAAGTCGTCGATTTACGTCACCATGACACATCGTGATGCAATACGTGAAGCTATTCTTTTTACTCGATAGCTTTTCTTTTCAGTCCATTTCATTAAATATTTACTTTGATTTTCCCGCTGTAGACTCATTTATACATAATATCATATATTTGCTCTTCAACATGAAAGTTGCTACTGTTGAAGGCCTCCTGACTCTTTACTATGACGGATCTGAACTATGGAGTGATGAACTAGAGTATTCTGACTTCAGCAAGGAAGATAAGGATGAGTTTTGGAAGAGATGCTGGGAGCATTATCACCAAGAGAGACAATCATGGCAGCAGATAATTGTGATTGAAGGCGTCATTGAAATTCCGTTTAGCACTTTTGAGGGATGCTACAACATCCAAAGAGTTATCTTTGCTGATACTGTTACTACCATTAAATATGATGCTTTCTCTCGTTGTAGGAATCTAAAATTCATCAAGTGGTCCATTAACTTACACTGCATTTGTTCATCTGCTTTCGAAGGTTGTGACCTTTCAAGTGTCTTTCTACCTCCAAGATGCAAATTGATTGGACAAGGGGCATTTAAAGGTAACAGAAACTTAGAAATCTTGAATGTCCCAAAGGATGTAGAGCTAGAAACTGGGGTGCCAGAACTTGGGATAGTTGACCATACAAAGTTACTTGAAAGTTCTCCATTTGAGGATGCTTCCCCTGTGGTTTTGGATTGGTTGAAGAATATCAACAACATATTCCCTTTGCATAGAGTCTGCAGCTCCTATGAACCGTCTCTAGAAATCATCCTCGATACCACGAAGGAAATTGGAGGAGAAAAGGCTTTCAAGTTAGAGAATAGTATTGGTATTACTGCGTCACAATACTTGCAGGAAAATCCATATGCAACTGTGACGGAGAAAGAAATCATTGAGAAGTATGTTTTGCAGATTGGTGGCATCGATCAAGAAGAAGAAATGCTGCAGTTAAAGAAGCGCGAGGCTGAGAAAGATATACAAATTCTTTCTCTGAGAGAAATCATCACTGCACGGGAACATGAGAACAATGCCTTGAAGCAAGAGATCAGTGCTTTGAAGCTTCAATTATCATCAGAAAATGAATCTAGTGACAATTCCATCATTCCAATGAAAAGAAGCAAAACAAATGAATCAGTAGCAAGCATGGATACCACAAATAAAGAAGTAGCAGATTTGCAATCTGAGAATGAAGACCTTGTACAACAGCTCAAGATAGAGAAGTCAAATCATCTCAGTACAATTGCACGTCTAGAAGATGCCCGAAAAACTTTGAAAGAAGCATATGCAAATCAGAAATAATTCACATTCATATACTGAAAAATCTATAAATACGCTCTTTTCAAGAGATAAAAGCTTGCGTAAAGCATTGTCACTTTGAACAAATATTATATTAATAATTATAAGCATTTAATATTGAATTCATGTAGCATGTACTCGTTTGATCAAGAGAGCTTCTTCCTAGAATATCTTTTTTGGCAATTATACAATGTCTCTATATCTTATATTCATCGTCAAATCATCTAGATGCATGCGCTCCCATTGTGCAAAGCATGCAATAGTTTGATCCAGTGAGCTCCGAATGCTCTACAACATCTTATACTCATCATCGTCTGGGTATGTGAGGGAATGGTAGTAATCAACGGGCCATTTTGGCGCTGCTTTACTAATTAACTGAAGTGTTAGTTTCTGATACTACTAAGAGGTAAAAGATTGCAAGATCAATAAAAGTGGTAAAGTCGGTTTAAAGTAGGTCTATTGAATTTAAATAGCATCAGGTGTTAAAAAGATGATCTCTCCAGGCTTACATTTACAAAGGAAGACAAAGTGTTATTCGAAAAATCTATTTATGGAAAACAAGATGAGAGAGGTTACATAGATTTCGAAAAGTACGTTCCACCAGATCTTTTTAGAAGATTTAGATTATGCCTATTCTTTAGACATTTGGGAGCATTATGGCAGTTGATAGAATTTTAAAAGTATACCAATAAACTGTCTTATTTCATATTTCATATATCCCTTTTAGATTATTGTATTATCATCGTTGTCAGCTTTACATAAATAGACAACTATGTGATTCCAAAACTTCCATATATAGCGAGGAGGTTCACATCATGTCACCCCTTGAGATGATGAACCTCCGCATGAAGTCGGATTCAATACATATACCTTCTAAATCCAATTCATTAAAGCTTTGACATCGTTGTCATGTTAGCATCATTATAGACAAGGATGTACTCCACACCTGGTTCCCATGTATAGATCGTATGAATTCGAGCCCCATATCAATTCATACATATACCCTCAAACTCTCCAACTCCTTATATGTTCTGTTGACTGACCCTTTGGAGATAACATACTTATGTATGAGTTGTCCGACATCTATCCAAACATATTCAAAATAACTCCTGAACTCCTCATGTTTGGCAGCCAAGCTATAAGAAACCTGATAATTGAGAATCTGTAATACTAGCATTGACATAAAAGAGAAATATGAAATAGAATACTTACTCTCTCATCTGTAGCATCTTCCATCATTCCGCCCCTCCATCCTTTGTGTAATCTTCCACTCTTTCGTTCTACCAAACATCTTTCCAACACCTCATCTTCTGTTCCAAAGATAGACTGCCTATTTCTAAAATAGACATTGCCGAGCAAAAGGCAAAGGGCGACACTATACTCATTACTTCTAAGTAGAGGAGTCAGTGATGGGCGAGCGATGATGGACGAGTGACTGCCTACTTCTAAAGTAAGCAAGTCGACAAGAGAGACAAGAGACTCTCTATTTCTAAAATAGAATAGTACAGCAGAACAGTGACTGCCTACTTCAAAAGTAAGCAAGTCAGACAGGAGCGAGGACAAGTCAATACACAAATCTATTCAATAACTTCGACTTGATTGAATAGATTTGTGTGAAGAATGAATAAGTGTTGTGTGAAATACTACAATCTTTATCTGTTGTGTTTCAGCGATGACAACTATCGCTGAATGTCGCTGACAGCTGTCGTTGAGCTAAACAAATAAACATTCCGATCCTGTAAAATAGCCAAATACAATAAGCAACTAGCTACTTGTACTAGCATGCAAAACGACGACGGCAAACCATCACCATCACTTAATCACTTAATCAAAGAGCCAACAACAAAGTTTGTTCTAATCAACAACTTTAGCAATTGTCTCATCCTATTATCCTTTCTCATTCATAAGAAAGTCATTCTTTTCCTATTGGCTACTGCGCTGCTTTCAAATTGAGATGGGACTGGAGATGGTGATTGAACGACATGGAAAGCAAACGACACATGTTGAGGATACCTTGTTTTTTGAATGCCTCCTCATTCCTTCATTATTTCCATCAGAACTCATCTCATTGTACTTATAAAATACCTGGTTAAGAGTACTACTTACACATTCTCCTACTTTGTCGGCTAGACTCAGTCTGTTGTGGTATCATGATGGGATCAGATTCTCACTATGGACTGATTGTTGAGATTGAGATAGAAGTCCCACCGTGAATTCAATTTTCACTGCCGTGGAAGCTAGTAAAATGATTAGCTTCGACTCCACCATTGCATATTAGTTCATTCTTTTCATTTCATTTATTGGTAGCTCCATTCTCATTTCATTAATTCATCTACAATGGCTCATGAAGACTATAATTCCGATGATAGCTATGATCCGCTTTTGGATGGACCTCCTGTGTTTGAGAATGTTCTACTCAGAACCCCAGAAAGAGAAAGAAGACAACGAATTCAGGACCGTGAAAAAACAGTAGAACGTATGCAAAAATTTATTAGAGAAAATGATTTGAATGGACGTTTATTTCATGCTGATTTTGAACAGATGAGAGACTCCATGAGACCTCATGTGAGAGATAATGCACTAGCACAAAATGTATTCTACGATTTTCTTCTCGACAAACTCAGTGAGTTCCTTCATGAAAAAGGATGCGGAATGGATGGTAATAGATCTATGTACTTTGCCTACAAAACAAGTGACCTTTTCGATATGGATGATTGGAATGAAACTCAAGAACCGAAAGTAACTTTGTATCTTGAGAGATGGATGATTTCGAAATGGGATTCTGAACATAGATTCCATTACCACGGCAACAGTTATAGCTTCGTGGATATCTTTGAAGATGTCACACAAGTTCCAAAGCACATCCTTGACTTCATGAGATGGATTGCAGAATGGGCTGAGGGTAATTTAAGATTTGCTCCTACCCCGGCATTGTAAATCCAATTAGTTTGGCAGCTTCGCTCTACATAAGTAGAATACGTAATATTTTTAAAATATACAATTAACCTTATGCATTGTATTATATATGTATGAGAAAGTCATTGAAGAGTTACAAGTAGTTTCACAAAATAAATTATCCATATCTACTGCAAAACAAGAGTATCAAGTCCAACATCGGCAGTGCTTGCCATTGGTTCTCTCTCTATTGGAGCAAAAACAATAAAACTCTTTTCTTTGCAGTCTACTAGTACAACGCAAATGATACCAGCAGCATCAAAAAGATAAAATTAATCACCATTGGCATCAGAAAGAGTGTTTTCAAATAGCTGAAGCTGTTGGATTAGCAGATAAGATGCTGAGAAACTCTATGAATGTAGAATGGTTTTCCAATTTGTAATTAACTAGATACTAAAGTGAGTCCCATCTTTGTTCATGGATGAGAACTCCAATTATGCGAACTCTAATTTTCACATTTCATCAAAGATTTGCGCAGTAAAAGAGAGAATTAAGACCTACAAGAAACTGCTTGTTTTTGGTAGAATAGTGGAGGGACATGCAACAAGCAAATACTGTACCCTGAGTGGTTGTGTGACCGGTGATAGTACGTCTAAGGTAAAATAGAAAGATAAACCCAAACCTAAACCTGTGTAGGCTGAGAACCAATGACAACGGACGTCAATTAAATTGTATGCAATATTACAACAGCTCATACTTCACAATTCGTTTCAAATCTTATAACCTTTAATTTACATATATGTTTTACTTTAGGATAGGCTAACAAGTTCGAAAAGAAGTGCTTGTTGATTGTGAGCTTACAGTGTGTTGACTACAGAGCGAGTTCCTCAGAGCTTCGCTAAATTCAAAGGTGCCTTCACAAGATTTCAATTAGAAAATTCAAAATAAATGATTGTTAGGGTTAGGGTTGTCAATGTTGCAATCCAATTCGATTTAGAGGTTGTGACTTCCTGTATGGTTGACTTTGCCTTGTCCCTATCACGTATGTATTCTTTTGCTGTTACTTCTGTGTGGGTGACTTCGGTTATTTCTGTGTGGGTGACTTCGTTGTGAACCTGCCATCTGTTGAGAGCAATGTATGATGATTCCTATGATGATTCCTGTATCATCATTTTCGAGAATACTGTTGCTTTGTAGTATGGTAGTAGATTCGACTTTTTGGGTAGCTGTGCTGCAATCCTCGAGTACACTTTATTCTGCAATGATTCCTCCCATCGCCTCGATTGCCATCCTAGTAAGAACTGGAACCATCCTAGCATGCCTTGTTTATTGTGGGCTTCTTGAAGCAGCAGGTCTGTGCTATCATGTAACTGCATTGGAGTCATTCACTTGAGGAGTAATTTCTTTTCACACAAACATAGACTCTAGGCCTACGAGAAACTGCTTGTTGCTAGTATAAGAGCGGAGGGAACAGCACCAATCAAATGCTGTACGCTGTCCGCGAATGAGTTGTATAATATAGATAAGAAGCTAACTAAGAGAACGAGTTAGTTTCAGAGTATTTGATGATTGTGAACTTATAGTTAGTTGACTACTGTTTGAGTTCCTCAGGGCTTGGTTGAAGTTCAGGTGTCAAGTAATCAGACTTTGGCATCTCAAGAGAATCAGCCAATGAAAAATAAATGCTTGACACTTTCTTTGAACTTTCAATTCGAGCTCTGCTATTGGACGGACTCAAACTTATGTACTATGTATAAGAAGTATGTACTCCTGTATAAGCTTTATTGAGGAGCTTGTAGAACAATGTATTGTAGTTAGAAGCTCTAACTAATAAGTAGTTGATATGTAAATTCGTTGAATGTAGTTTTGTGACAAATGACGTGACAGCATCGCTAGGAATGCTTTCAGGCCATTTCTTGATTGGTGTGACATCGAACATTGATCATTGACGCGTGTCATTGGTAGGAAATATATAGATATGAATATTATGTAAGTGCGAACAAAGTGGTTGGTAAATAAAGTGCCCTGTTACAGTTAGCTTAGCGATTGTTAAGAAAGTCAAGTCCGACTCTCCCTCCAATTCTGAACCAACTGTTATTGGCGCAATGAGTCACCATCCTTGTACTAGCTCGCGTATGCGGATGAAGTCTTTCTCTGGAAGATTCTTGGTGAGGTAGTCAGCTTCTTGAGTTTCTGTTGGACAGTAGATTACGGAAATGTCGCCGTTGCGAACATGTTCCCTGAAGAAGTGATATCTGGCTAAGTAGAATCGAGTTCGACTAGTGATCCGTTGCTCAGTTGCAAGACGTAGAGCAGATTGATTGTCTTCGTGGACAGTGGTTAGAATGGAGTAAGGATTAGTGAATTCTGGCACATTCAAGGAGAGACACATCTTTTTGAGAAGAGTGCATACTGGAATAAGAGCTCGCATAGCTTGACTAAGAGCATAGTACTCTGATTCAGTTGTGCTGAGACAGATGCAGTCCATAAGTTGAGATTTCCAGGTAAGAGGATATCCACAGAATTTAATGATGTAACCAGCACGAGAACGAACTGAAGAAGTCACTTCAGGTGGATCTATGTTGTACAATCCTCAGAAGTTCGCAACGACGAAGCAATCTAAAGATAGTTTCTTAGGTACTCGAAGAATAGTACCATTGTTGATGGTGCCTTTCAAGTAGCGAATTATTATCTTTACAGCTAATGAATGGGATTGTTTAGGACTATGAGTAAAGCAAACAACCTGCGATACAGCTACAGTAATGTCAGGACGGGTGTTGTTACTTAAGTAAAGAAGCATACCTACGACGCTAGGATAACTCCAAGGTTCAGACATGGGAACTCCCTCTTGGTCGATCCCCAAGTCTTTGTTCAGCGCAGGAGTTGAAGCTGTAGTGCAGTTGTTCATTCCAGTGGCAAGAAGAATCTTCTTGATAAGACCTGATTGATTAGCTAAAGTACTGCCTTCAGGTAGATCAGTGTATTTGATACCAAGATATTCAGCAAAGGATTCTTTTTTAGTCAAAGACCGTGACTTTCAATATCGGCAGCAAGTTTGTCGATGTCATTGGGATCGAGAGCTGCAACTCCCAAGTCATCAACGTAAATTGTTACAAAGATATTCTTTCCATAGAATAGGCAGTCATCGACATCAGATTTGATGAGACCAAGCTTTTCAAAGACTGATCTCGCTAGGTTGTAGAAAAGATGAGGAGCCCAAATGCTTCCGTAGATGGACTTCAGAAGCTTTAGGCAAACCTCGAGGTATGTGCATATAGGTTGAAAAATCAAAGGTGCATGTGGTGTAGCCAATGTATTTGGAAATCTGAAGGAAAAGTCGAATGGTGATTTGCGAGACAACTGGAGAATAGGTATTCTCGTCATCCTTGGTTTCCATCAGATCACCTCTTAAACATATTCGTGCTTTGTATTTCTTAGGAGTTCCATCCGGATAACGTTTTAAACGAAACACCCATGTACATGGGATGATTTTGTGGCCTTGTTGTTGTACTTTGTTTTTGTCAACCTCAACCCAAACGTTAAGGTTTTCAAGTTCGGATATCTCGGCTTCAGCAGCTTGCATCCAGTCTTTGTGCTCCGGAGTTTTCATGGCTTGATCATAGGTGAAGATGTTGTGATCTTTAACTGCTCTGGCAGCAAGAACCTGAGGCTGAGTGCTGAACATAGTTGGAATGGCGGTTTCGGTAGGATAGGTGCATTCGATGGCAGAGACGTAGACATGGAATTGAGATGCAGGTGGCAAAGACTCATCTGGTAGTGGGATCATCTCGGGATCTGGAGATGGCATTGCAGTTTCCACTCGTTATTTACTTTATGGGCGAATCTGAAAGCGGTATTGACGAAGCAGTAGAAGGAGTAGCTATCACCGGAGGAAATATTGGTGTGGTAGTAGTTGGATCTACAGCAAATCGAGGAGCAGCTGGAGTTTGAAGTCCAAGATTGTCATTGGTAACCCTTGGTGCAGTAAGTGGTGCTTTATTCCCTCTATTGGACAAGAACGATGGCGACGACGAAGCACTTGAAGTGTGCCGAGGCAAAGGAGTGCGATTAGCATAATCCGGAGAAGGTTTAACTGCAGGAGCAGACGAAGGCATTGGCTGGCGAGGACGTGGTTTTACAAAACGTCCTTAACTAGATTATGAGACTATAAACTAATGTTGCTCTTCACACATCACGAATTCTATAGGTTCTGGTGAACATCCTAGAACATGCTTCGGGTTTACTTATTCCAGAATTGCCTGGTGAATTTATTTAAGCCCAATGCTTTAAATTAGAATCGTCATCACTCGTCATCACTTCATCCTGAGTCCCATCTATGATGGATGAGAACTCTAATATGCGAACACTAAACTTTCGCATCTCAACATACTGATTCAGTTTCAACCCTTGTAGATACATACATAGTTGCTGGTAGAAGCCTTGGGTAATTGGCATTCCTCCCTAACCCTAACTTTGCCTTTTCACTTCGAAAGAAATGAGGTTTTAGCATGTCTTTATTGGACTCCCGGTAATGTTCTGCCAGCGCATCCATATCTATATTGTGTTGAGTTTCTGGTGTGATGTCTGCATTACCTTTGTATTGATGACCCTTTACCCACGACTCTTCTACTATTATTTTCAGAAACTGTTCGCATACTCTTGCTACTATTTCTGCCCACATATTGCAGTCTGTTGCTAGAGTGGATGCATCTGTGTGGAATGTGTGTGTCTACCAGTTTGATTCTTCATAGACTCTCTTGGTTGTCATATCAGGATAAGAAAGTAGGTGTTGTATGCTCTATGCCAGAAGTAAGTAGGTGTTGTATGCTCTATGCCAGAAGTAGCTGCAATTGAGTGAAATGCTGTATCCTAATTGTGACATCTGCTCCATTCATAATGATGGTGACTGCTCCTGCTGTGATGTTCCCTTGCTGCTGATAGATATCGTCCTGTAGAATGATACATATTTATATTGTAATTAAAATACGCAGTAGTTATATACTCTAAGAATAAGAAGAATGCAACTTGGATGCTTGATATCATATAGGGATGTAAGACTATGAATACTTTGTAAGTGCAAAGTGTTGGTAGTTGATGTTTTGCTTGTTGTAGTACAGCTAGAGTAAGATGATGCTTAGAGCTTTGACAAATACTTCTCTGATTGACGAAGTGCATTGCAAATGATGGTTGTGAATAAGTTTAAATGACAAAGAAATATTTCGTCATGAACTCCCACAACACCGGATTACATAAGAACAAAGCATAAAACCTTAGTCTAGTATGTTAAGAACAAACTGTATAACCAATTCACATTTGCATGTTGCACTAGTAGAACCTTATCACAAAGGGAAAGTGGCCCTATGGTTTGAATAAACAATTTTCTTCATTACAATACTACTAGAAAACAGTCGACCAATCACAAAATACTTGAATATTCTGCTTTGTTGAAAATATCTATATTTCTGATTATAAGTGTTGTATACTGATTTTTGTAACATGTAGTATCTATTGGGGTCTAAGTTGATATGGTGGAATGTTTAAGACGGTTTCTTTTTAAAAATTTTATTGTTCAAGAAGTTCGATTTTTTCCCAATTAGAATTGTGAGACAATATTCAAAGAGACTCAATCATCAAATTTTAGTCCGAAGTCTGAAAGCCCGAAAGCCTGAAAAGACTATATCAGACAAAACAAATAGTCTTTAAACGATAACAGTATCTAGATTGAAGTTGAAGTAGAACTTCGATCTGAGATTCCTCATTGAAGAACTTGAGTCTTCAGAAATTCTTTTTGGTGGGGTTGAAATAGAAGTTCTCACTTGAAGTATTGAATTAATATTGCCATTTAAGATACTGATAGTGTAACCAGCAATGGAGTCAAAAACACCAACTATGTAGCAAAACTATCGACGTCGCGATAAATAAACTCATATCCAAATGCTTTCAGGTAGATTACGAGTCCCTCTCTGATTTCACCAAAGAGAGAATGCAACTCTCAATTCGCATGAAGGGTATTGGGATTAGGAGCACAGAGGATAGACGATTTGGTCAATTCTTAAATGGCATCACAAAGATGGTCTTATCCCTTTAATATCGTCTCGTAAAACAGGAGACAACCTTGAATAATGGATAGGCTCAAACCCTTTCGGCGATGATTGCATCGGTGGGAACACCCTTTTTGAGAATGATTCAGAGATAGGAGAAGGAATGAAAGAAGCATGGAGCCATGTATTTAAAGACATTCAAGAAAAAGGAATTGAAATTGAAGGTGGATCTTCAATCCTTCATGGCGACTGCCAATTTGCTTGTCTCATACCTGAATTTAGTGATGAAGCGACAACTTTGCGTGTCCCTAAAGATTCCCTTACTCATAAATCTCCAAGATCCTGGAAGAAGGCAAAAATGCATCTATCATGAATGATATTAAGAACAAGAACATGTCTGAATACACCACAATACATGAACCTATGTCCTTTTATATTGAATCAGCTACAGCCCTGAATTTCTTCGCGCACTGATATCAAAAGGTGGAATTATGATGAATGATACTTTTGTCACAGCAGTAAACAATTACTTGGGTCAACCCATCTTTATTTTGAAACAGTTCGTTGGTGAGAAAAACCATTATATTGGAAGATCTGGCAAACTAGTGGATGAATATTGTATCGAAGTCAAAAACGCTCACGTTACAGGCGGACATTATCATAGAGGACACAGAAGTTTACAATATCTATTCAATGATATGTGTAGAAAGGCGAAATTACATTGCGAATTAGAGCCAACTAACATTTTCACCAACCTCCCTAATGACGTTGGCGAAAGATATTATGCTACGACATCCAATGAAGATCAAATTCGTCCTGATTTTCAAATCCATAACTACAAGGAAGATTTTGGGAATATCTTTCCTCCTGGTTTAATAATAGAGAAAATAAAGACACATTTTCAAGAATTCAACACATTTACTAGATCATCTCGAAACAATTTTTAAGGTTCTGTCGATGATTGAAACAGTTATGAAAAAGCAGCATTACATGTAACATCAAATATACAGTGGAATAAGCTGCTAGCATTTAACTTCAAGTTTGTAGCACAACGTGTTCGGAGAAGAATTCCAGAACCAGATATGCTATATGAAAGACTCAAGGAGCTGTCTTTGACTACTTTGCAGATAAATGTGACTGCAAAACTAGAAAGCCATTGTTCAAAGCTTTCGCAAGACAAAAAGCAAATTCAATTCTAGTCATGGTAAAAAGCAGTTTGCTATCAGATCCACCAGGTTACTCCTTTTATATTCGGAGATTCAATAAAGATGATTCGCTCATGGTTGACAGACATGGATTGCAGTTGTACAGATCAATTTGTTGGACAAGTAATCTGGAATCGCTCCATCAAACATTGTCCCAATGTTTTGGACAGTGCTTGGTATAGTGATAGCTTACAAACTATCATTCGTCATTCACATAATTGGTGTGCATCCATCCGAAATGACAAAGACTTCCCTAAGCTACGGCATTATGATGGACTCTTTTTGATTTTTGTAAATTCTGTTTTGGCGTTAGAATGAAACTGCTTGTCGGAGGGAACAGCACCAATCAAATGCTGTACGCTGTCCGCGAATGAGTTGTATAATGTATAATATAGATAAGAAGCTAACTAAGAGAACGAGTTAGTTTCAGAGTATTTGTTGATTGTGAACTTATAGTTAGTTGACTACTGTTTGAGTTCCTCAGGGCTTGGTTGAAGTTCAGGTGTCAAGTAATCAGACTTTGGCATCTCAAGAGAATCAGCCAATGAAAAATAAATGCTTGACACTTTCTTTGAACTTTCAATTCGAGCTCTGCTATTGGACGGACTCAAACTTATGTACTATGTATAAGAAGTATGTACTCCTGTATAAGCTTTATTGAGGAGCTTGTAGAACAATGTATTGTAGTTAGAAGCTCTAACTAATAAGTAGTTGATATGTAAATTCGTTGAATGTAGTTTTGTGACAAATGACGTGACAGCATCGCTAGGAATGCTTTCAGGCCATTTCTTGATTGGTGTGACATCGAACATTGATCATTGACGCGTGTCATTGGTAGGAAATATATAGATATGAATATTATGTAAGTGCGAACAAAGTGGTTGGTAAATAAAGTGCCCTGTTACAGTTAGCTTAGCGATTGTTAAGAAAGTCAAGTCCGACTCTCCCTCCAATTCTGAACCAACTGTTATTGGCGCAATGAGTCACCATCCTTGTACTAGCTCGCGTATGCGGATGAAGTCTTTCTCTGGAAGATTCTTGGTGAGGTAGTCAGCTTCTTGAGTTTCTGTTGGACAGTAGATTACGGAAATGTCGCCGTTGCGAACATGTTCCCTGAAGAAGTGATATCTGGCTAAGTAGAATCGAGTTCGACTAGTGATCCGTTGCTCAGTTGCAAGACGTAGAGCAGATTGATTGTCTTCGTGGACAGTGGTTAGAATGGAGTCAGGATTAGTGAATTCTGGCACATTCAAGGAGAGACACATCTTTTTGAGAAGAGTGCATACTGGAATAAGAGCTCGCATAGCTTGACTAAGAGCATAGTACTCTGATTCAGTTGTGCTGAGACAGATGCAGTCCATAAGTTGAGATTTCCAGGTAAGAGGATATCCACAGAATTTAATGATGTATCCAGCACGAGAACGAACTGAAGAAGTCACTTCAGGTGGATCTATGTTGTACAATCCTCAGAAGTTCGCAACGACGAAGCAATCTAAAGATAGTTTCTTAGGTACTCGAAGAAGGAGAACAATGGAGGCTCTGGAAGCAGCGGAGGAGAAGCTTAAAAGCAATGATCCATCAGTACAACTAGAAGGATTGAAGAAGGTACTGAGCATTGAAAAGCGAGCAATGTCGGATTATATAACTAGTGCAACACGTAAAGTTCTCAAGCCAAGGAGCAACATTGATGTGCCATGGTCGGTGGAATTAGCTATCAGTAAGAAAGCAAGAATAGCAGCTAGGAAAGAATGGGAGAAGGATAAGGAGAATGACGAAGCATACAACAAGTGGAAAGAATCGCGTACCAAATATGAAAAAGCATTAGTCCGAGCTCCTGAGCTGAGAAAAGAAATGTATGGTTCAATGGTAGAAGAAATGTCTTACAGAATGCATTGCTCTGAAGATTCAGCAATACGTGCAATTTACAATTGTGAAGTCTTGAGGGACCTTTGTGCAAAGAACAGGACAGTCTTAAAAGGTGCAAGAGGAAAGACGATGACACATATCCTTGTTGGTGAACCTGTTGAATCAGTGAAAACACAGTGGATGAAAATCACTGACAGTGAACTCATTGAAGAAATATTACTACGTTTTAATGAACGGCACTTGCAGCAGTCAACAATCTCTCCATTCGCGCATGGCCCACTACGGCAAATATTGGGAGAAGATGGCAAAGGCAGCCAAGCATTCTTGGACGGACTGATTGATTCGGAGGTAGCTGAAGAGTATGGTCACCTAGCAACAGCGACGAACTTAATCATCGAGGAAATGAAAATAAAAGAGATAGGTGGAGAACCAGCAAAGTTCGAATGGACCTTCGATGAGGCAGATTACAAGGAAGCATTTGGCAAAGCACGTCTCAACACAGCACCAGGATTTTCAGGCTTGAACATGCATACATTAAGAGCGATATCAACAAATAAAGAGCTTCGTACAATCTATGCTAAGGTGCTAGAGCTACCATTCCGATATGGATTCACTTATCCTCGATGGGAAAAGACAGTTCAAGCCTTACTTATGAAAGAGCTACTGCCATTTGTACATAGGTGGAGAATTCTGGAACTCATGGAGCAAGACTACAACGGGGTTCTTAAGTTAGTAGTAGGACGTAAATTCGCAGCACACGATCAGGAATTCTTCCAAAACAAAGAGTCATATGGAGCAGTAAAGAAGAAGAGTGCACATGACGCACTCAACTCGGTGCAGAATGTTCTGGAATATAGTAGGATAATGAGTAGTCCAATCGCAATAGCTCCCAAAGACGCTACAGGCTGCTTCGATCTACTGCGGAGGGAAATCATAAAAGTAATCCAAGAATCGAAGGGAATGCCAAAGGAGTTTGGTGAATGTGTAGTGCAAACACTTCATGGCATGGAGAGGCATATACGCTTAGCAGGAAAGTTATCAAAGAAGAGCTTCAAATATAACAGCAGCAACAACATTGGTGGTATAGGGCAAGGAAGTGGAGAAGGTCCACAGGACGGAAATGACATGATTGGATTGCTTAAAGACGTCCACACCAAAACAACTCGAGGATGTACATTACTTCATCCGGATGGAGTGCAGTCATTAACAAGACATGGAGGCGGCTTCATTGATGACCAAATCGATGTGATATCACTGGACACGCAGGTTGCAGAACAGGAGAAAGAGTTAGTTGAAGATATCCTTCTTCAGTGGCAAAATCTGCTAAATGTATCCGGAGGTGATCTTAGTATTAACAAATGCGCAGTAGGATTTGCCCAGTACAAATTTGTCAAATCCATACAGAGAGACTACGTAAAGATGAAGAGTATCAATGAGAATGAGACACAAATAGAGCTTCAACCCAATAACCAGCTCTTGCAAAAGGAAGTATTGAAACGACTGGAACCAAACGACGGAGAGAAGTATCTAGGAGTAAGGAATGCTCTTAGCGGTTCTAATAGTGACGAATTCAAGGCGCGAAAGTTACAAGTAGAGGAAATGGCAGGACGAGTGTCCATGTCACATACATATCACAAGACAACAAGCATACATGATTCACTCCATTCAGTATAAGCCAGCGATCACATATCCTCTACAGCACACAACGTTTACGACAAAGCAGTGCAAAGCAATACAAGTTCCGATGACAAATGCACTGTTGCCAAAAATGGGATTCAATAGACACATGCCGCGTGCAGTAGTCTTTGGTCCAATGCAATATGGAGGTATAGCAATGATAGATATTGAAACAGAGCAACTAGCAAGTCACCTGGAGTCACTAGTGAAGGACCTCCGGACAAACACGCTACAGGCAGAGGATCGCATCATTGTGATAGCAGCATATCAAAGATTCATGGGATGTGGAAAATACTTCCTGGAAAATGACCCTAAGCACTGGCCATATAAACCAAAGCAATGTAAAACTACATACATCTGGAATATGATTTGGAAGCATGGTATTAGCATTCGATCCTCTCAGCTTTGGAAGCCAGTATCCAAGTACTCTAATGATGAAGCTATTATGGATGGAATAGTGAGAACAGCTTTGGACCGACGCGGAACCCCTCAACATCTGTCAGACATTTGTATCGCGAACGCAAATACAGTCCGTATTTACCTTCAAGTTCACTTCTTAAGCGACATGGTAACAGATGGGAAGATAGATACAGAATTATTCAATGTCGAAAGGCGAGCAATTACTAGTGAAGTTTACCCTTACCAGGACAAACCAAGCACAAAAGCTATCAACGACTGAAAGAAAGCAGTGAGAGCATCATTTATACATGGAGATATGGGAATAGGAAGGATCTTAGTAGACCAAGTCATTGGAGACGAAAGTGAACCACAAAACCTACAGCAGTACATTGCGACTCAACCAAGCCACATCAAGCAAATCATGGGAATACAGAGTGAGGAATGGACTGACGACAGTACTTTGGCGGTAGTAGCAGCATTGAGAGAGGGAAGGACCATCACAATCTTTGGTGACGGATCTGTGAAGGATGGACGAGGAAGCCATGCCTATAGAATAATACCACATGACAATTTGTATGATGATAAGGGCACTTTGACAGCTGGAGCAGTAACTAATGGGGACCGGAGGTGGATCACCTCACTCTGAACAGAGCAGATGTCGCAACTAGGAGCACTATATACACTTCTTGCTATAGCAGTCACAAATGAGGTAACAGACTCAAAGTCAACCTTTCTCTTTCGCTACGACAATCAAGAGAGTCTTCGACGGGTGAAATTAGTCCATTCCTTTTACACAGATGCATCACCATTCGCAACTGATTATGACGTATGGGCAGAGATAACGAGAGTGTGTAAGAGATTCCCAAATGTCATCATAGAAGAGTCTTGGGTAAAAGGGCATCAGGATGATGATACAGAAGATGTTTCCATCGAAGCACAGCATAATATAGACATGGATGCATTGGCAGAGGTGCATCGTGAGTCAGATGAAATAATGCCACAGGCACCATTGTTCTGTAGTGAACGAGCACAGATATTAATGGACGGGATTGCGGTCACTCAAGGATTCCACCACCAATTACGGGTGCATTTACTAGGAGACAACCTGAGGCTGTATATCAAGGGTAAGACCGGCTGGTCTGACAATGAATTCAATACAGTCAACTGGCAAGCACTAGAGCGGTACCTCAAGGCAGTATCTCCAGGCAAACGAACCAACATTATCAAAATGCAGCATGGATGGCACCACACCTGTGAAAGAGATGCCATGTTCAAGGAGTCTGGCAATTTCAAATCGGGTCACACAAGCACATTCTGCCCATTCGGGTGTGGTGAGATCGACTACCGCTGGCATTTCTTGCGATGCACAAAGTCACCAATATCGAAAGAAGCAGCAAGTGAGACAAGGAAACTTCATAAAGTATTCAAACGATACAAAGTACATCATGAGATGCAAAGTGTGATATTGCAACGAGTGAAGGCTACGTTACAAAGTCAACGAATTGTACCTATGCAACTAGATGATCATACAGATCCTTTGCTCCAAGAAGCACTGGACGAACAAGACATATTAGGGTGGGATCAATTCCTGCTCGGGAGACAGTCCAAGCGCTGGGAGGAATTACAGCACAAGGAATACTCGAGACTGGCTGCACAGTTACCAGCAAACTCCTCGCTCCCTGCACATTTCAAATCTACAGTACTCTCCAAAATGATGATCCAAGAGGCAACTTACATCGTGCTGAACCGATGGCAGGTGCATAACGAAGTGGCCCATACAGCTATTACCGCGAAGGAATATATCAAAGACCGAAACAAAGCCAAGGTTCAAATTAGGGCACTACTATCTGCACCACGACCAGACCACATAGCATTGACAAGACTGATACCTGAGACAGTTGAGACACTTTTGTCACAACCGCTAGAACGCATTAAAGAATGGATCGCTACATGGAAGGCTTCTAAAGCTTACATAGCGCCATCACTTATCACAACATATATGCAAACAACATAAACTCCTTCCCCTTTTTCATCCACCCAATTGGGCCGATGTAATGAAGTTGATACTCATAATGTAGTGATTAACGTCAGTAAAGATTTTATTATTCGAAGAATAGTACCATTGTTGATGGTGCCTTTCAAGTAGCGAATTATTATCTTTACAGCTGATGAATGGGATTGTTTAGGACTATGAGTAAAGCGAACAACCTGCGATACAGCTACAGTAATGTCAGGACGGGTGTTGTTACGTAAGTAAAGAAGCATACCTACGACGCTAGGATAACTCCAAGGTTCAGACATGGGAACTCCCTCTTGGTCGATCCCCAAGTCTTTGTTCAGCGCAGGAGTTGAAGCTGTAGTGCAGTTGTTCATTCCAGTGGCAAGAAGAATCTTCTTGATAAGACCTGATTGATTAGCTAAAGTACTGCCTTCAGGTAGATCAGTGTATTTGATACCAAGATATTCAGCAAAGGATTCTTTTTTAGTCAAAGTGAGACTGTGACTTTCAATATCGGCAGCAAGTTTGTCGATGTCATTGGGATCGAGAGCTGCAACTCCCAAGTCATCAACGTAAATTATTACAAAGATATTCTTTCCATAGAATAGGCAGTCATCGACATCAGATTTGATGAGACCAAGCTTTTCAAAGACTGATCTCGCTAGGTTGTAGAAAAGACGAGGAGCCCAAATGCTTCCGTAGATGGACTTCAGAAGCTTTAGGCATTGGTTTGGTTTCTCACCTAAGAAACCTCCCTAACCATATAGGTTGAAAAATCAAAGGTGCATGTGGTGTAGCCAATGTATTTGGAAATCTGAAGGAAAAGTTGAATGGTGATTGGCGAGACAACTGGAGAATAGGTATTCTCGTCATCCTTGGTTTCCATCAGATCACCTCTTAAACATATTCGTGCTTTGTATTTCTTAGGAGTTCCATCCGGATAACGTTTTAAACGAAACACCCATGTACATGGGATGATTTTGTGGCCTTGTTGTTGTACTTTGTTTTTGTCAACCTCAACC